>JAODJU010000002.1:6831229-6850279 GCA_026776725.1 Gnathonemus echidnorhynchus | reverse complement strand
TAAACTCTTCAGCCAATAAGGGCAAAGGTGTGTCGTCACGGAGGCGGTTCCAGTTTGTGCAGCCGGCTGAGAGGTCGCAATGCATCTAACCGTAATGCATTGTGTCAGGATCAGAATGCGTTGCTTTAATACTGGATACTAAAGTGCATGAGTGTGCATGAGTGTGCATGAATGTGCATGAGTGTGCCCTGCGATGGGTTGGAACCCCACCCTAAGTTTCTCCTTGCCTTGTGCCCATAGCTTCCGCAATAGTCTCTGGACCCCCTGCAATCCTGAATTGGACAAGCCGGTATAGAAAAATGATGGATGAACAAAAGCACAATCTATAAACAGTGGCAAGAAAAACACATTTTTGTGCTTACAGAATCTGATTATTGGGAGGAAAAAAACACAAATATTCCTACTTAAACAGGATAAAGATTGTAAACTCATAATCTCACTCTCTCCTGCTCAAAATAGACAAAACTGAATGGGGCATCACTGAGTTTTCTAAAGGACAGAAACTATTATATAATAGTTAAAAGTCTCACTTCGAGGTGACAGACAATGACTGGTATTTTAGTATAACTGTGTAAATTAATTGTTTGCAAAAAAAAATCATCAAAATCTGCCGCAGAATAAAAAGAAAAAGAACTTGCATGAATGTATGGGGGTCCGGCCATGGGCGTAAATTACGGGGGGGGGGGGGGGGTTGTAGCCCCCCAATAAATCAAAACCAGCTAATACAGCCCCCCCCCCGCATAATTATTTTTCTCCCGTAGTGGGTGGAGACCTCAACCCCCCCAATGTTCCAGCCAAAGTTACGCCCTTGGGTCCAGTAGTGTGCTGCTTTCTAGTCGATGGTAAGGTGCTTCTTTCCCAGCTATTTATTTGAGCAGCATTCTACAGAAAGAAGCATGTTCCTCTGGCTTCAGCAGACAGCACAAGATCGCCGCTGAAATAGCCTTAAGCTTGTATGCAGCAGCTCAGACAATAATGTACGCCAGTTGACTCTGTTGTAACCATTAGTAAAACAAATGAACAGTTCTGTAAATCACCTAATCAAACTTATTTTCAAAGCATTATTTCATAATCAAAAAAAGTATCTTTGGCTGCTCTGGAAGATTCAACCTCATTAAAGCAATTGACATCAATTGAATAACAAAGGGAGAGACTGAAGAAATACAAGAAAAGACTGAAGCAATTATTCATTTTGCCAATGGATACATCATTGTTTAAAAATCTCCTAATTATGCTCTTCTGAATAAGTCAGTCGTGTTTCCTTTTCTACCGTTAGCAATTCATTTGCCTTGATTTTAGTGCACAGACCCTTAACACTAGTGGTGGCCAAAATGACATTTCCTGAACCATTTGCTGTATATTGTGACCCCTCTCGTGGTTGACTTTGGGGCATGCTTTGAGCCAATTTTGGACATAAAGCACCATCTAGTGCAGTCAGAAAATACAACAAATGGTTCATGAAGTGCCATAAACTCTGACTTAGACACTGCAGGCTAGTCTATGAGACCTAGAGTAACACCTACACGTGTCTGTCCCTATTGTTCCTCTCTGTTCATCAATTATTTATATTTGTTTTGTTCTTTTCTGCCCCTCCCAAAGGTTAATCATTTACAGGAAAGTCAGCAGAGAAGTAAGTAGACATTGACATCTCAAACTATTTCAGGTTGTCAAATCAGAGCTCAGTAAGACAGGTACAAGGAGCAGACTGAGCCAGTTAGAATATGTAGCTGTTAGGCATTTTCTCCTGAATTTTCTACCTTTTTTGCAGTCAAAATGAAACGCCACTGCTCTTTGTTGCTGTTGTTATTTCTTTTAGAAGAGTGAATTGTGCCTTATGAAAAAAATGTGCAGCCTCAGCAGGTGAATGTGTGAGCTAGACTGGACCTCGGCCGTCCCGCCCGCCAGGCCCAACACTGATATGATATGCTGCACCCAGGGAAGGGTCAAGACGATATATCAAACATGAGCGGTATCCCTGGGACACATCCAATAAAAAAGTGAAGAAATAAACAAACTGGTATTTTCTGCTGGCCCACTGAATAGTACTCTAGCCTCTTTTCTCCAGTGTTGGTGATTCACATTTGCTCTATAAACAAGAAAGGTAAAAGGTAAAAATAACAATACTTTAGGAAACATTTTTTCTCGAATTTCACAATTTCTATTGTGGCACATGAACTGGTAAGTGTTTTTTTGTACTCTGTCAGAGAAATGGGTACAGCCCTGGTACCTACAGGAACAAACAGCATTAATGTACTCCCAATGGTACAAAAATGTTCCTTTGATTCCATTTTCTTATTTTAAAAGGTACATTTACCTACAGCTGGGGTACAACTGGCAGACCCTTGACAGTACAGCCCCAGTGACAAGTAATTGTACCCTAAAAGGTACAAATTGGAATTTTTTTCTAACGGTGTAAAACTGTTTTATATTAGCAGTCTTAATATTCAATACATCTACACTGCAGACGACCCATCTCAGGCATATTGCTATCTGGATGATGGGTGAGGGAAAAAATTGGGATAGAGGGGGCTGTTGGCTAGGGGGGCTGTTTTGGGCGACATGACAGTAATACTGTATACCCCGCTAGGGAAATGTCATCAAGAAATACTGGGGATGGGGTTGAGCGTCATTCATTGGTGCCAAGGAGCTGAATTGTATCTCAGGTTAATTACTGTGGAATGTAAATTGTTACCACAACTTGTTAAAAAAATGTAATGGTAATTGTAATGGTAATTGAAAAAAATAAAGACAACGAAGCCTGTGACTGAGTAGGGGTCTATGTGATAATGAGTGAGCCAGGGCAGTGACAAAGAATTTAAAATGAACTGAAATACTGATATTAATCTCAGGACACAATCACCCATTGAAATATGGTATTATATTAGGAAACATTTCTGATCTAAGTTTTTTACTGTATAAATATTTGTCGTAAATATTCTAAGTGTTCACTCCCATGGGCTGTTGGATGTGTTACCCCTGTGATGGAATAAACACTCACCAGTTTTTTCAGGTCTTTTAGAGATTATTTTTTCACAACCCAGCTGTTCATAATGATCTGGATTCTGCTTTTGGGATCAACCATTATTCATTATAATGAGGCCATAGGTTGTTCTTGTACCCAAATCACAGCAGGGTGATGGCAGCCTTCCCTGCTGCCCTATTTTACTCCTTATCCTACTTTATCCTACTCTACTGTAGATTTTCTAACCTTCAGTATGACTGACATTTGTAGTAAGTGGGGTGTCTAGGTTGAGCAGCGATTCACTTTGAACTAGTGATGGACAAAATGATGTTTTATGAACCATTTGCTGTATTTTTTGACCCCACTAGATGGTGCTCTCTGTACAAAAAAAGGGCATAAAACATGCCCCAAAACAAACCAAGAGCACCATCTAGTGGGATCAAAAAATATAACAAACAATACAACAAAGTCACATGCATCTATAAACATCTACCAGGAAATAATATGACAAATCTCATTCAGCAGTTTGGGAAAAAGCTGCAGCCAATCTCAGGTTAATTATTTTGCAACAAATATTAAAAGTGATAAATTATTAGTGAAAATATTAAGCCTTGTTGCTTGTCTTGTTCTATGAAAAAGTATCAGTTACTAAGTGAGAAGCAGGGAATCATGTAATTATTCTTTTAGTTCACTGTTTGTCAACCTGGTCTTCATTGACCCTGAGACAACCATTGATTTTGCCCCCTCCCAGTTCCCTGCCAGATAGTTCACGTTTGTGCTCCTGACTGGGAGCTGGGAGGGAGCAAAAACATGGACAGTCTGAATTCCCCCAGGAGCGGGTTGAGAAATGCTATTTCAGGCTGCTGTCTTCACAGAAAGTAAGATGAGAAGGTATAACTTAGAGTTTCTGTGCATAAATCTGCTCAAAATCATTTACTTCCCCTCCTTGCTTCTTCTGCATCTTTTAGCTGTATCCATATTTATTGGCCTCCATAAACTTAATATACTTATATATGATATACAACGAATTGCCATAATAAACATTTGTCACCTTGCTGATGCAAGGAAAATGAACCAGCAGCCCTGGAATTCTGACTTCTTTTACTCCTCGGGGGGGATCAAAATGCAGAGATTTTGTATGACAGTTACATTTTTAATTGCTTCAGAAATGGATTAACCTTAAGAAAGCATTAGGGTCAAAGTTATTCTGAAAATAATTTACCATGCTTTGCAATTATTTAACAAGTTGAACAGCTTGCAAAACACAACAAAGGTCTCCTCCCCTTATGGAATCCACATTTCTGAATTAATGACCCCGCACATCTAGCCACCTGGATTTAAAGTAGTCTTTTGGGATTACATTTTACTAATCAGACAGATGGCTTAAACTTATGTGTTTCCCCTACATGACTAAGAAAAATCTTTAATTAAAAATAAACTTTGCAGGTGATGGATCAAGCCAGTTTTCTACTGAAAACGTAAAACTCAACACACAGTAACCCTTTTTGAATGTTACCACTTCATTTGGATCATCTAGATCATTGTTTCCCAGTCCGGTCCTCTGGGACCCACAGACACTCCACATTTTTGCTCCCTCCCAGCTCCCTGCCAGACACTCCATATTTTCGCTCCCTGTGGGGAGCTGGAAGGGAGCACAAACGTCTGTCTGTGGGTCCCGATGACTAGATTGGGAAACATTGCTCTAGGTAATAGATACATTCTTAGTTTTATTCTAATTTACATTTGGATAAAGTGTTTTATCGGGTTTATAACATGGGAAAGTATCCTGTAATGTGTTATCAGATACCATAAACAAAAAGTTTCATTATAGAATATGTGAGTATCTTATTCTGATATGTATCTTGTATTAAAAGAGATGCAGGTTACTCATTTAGTCATGGTTTCAGGGACATTCTGACATACAGCATGCTTCTGTTAAACAGTTGTGACAAACCATATCATTGACTGTTATCATTTATTCTCATATGGAGCAACAGACCTATTTCAGACTGCATATGGAAAATTGCAAGCTGTTGCAGAAATTAGTTCCTGGGGAAACATACCTGATTCAAATTTAATTAATCTTTTCAAATTAAAAATGCTTTGATACGTAAAGAAAACTGAATAAATCACAAAACTCATAGCGGAAATATAAGGTTTGTTTTGATCAGAAAGTCATAGTGTGTTGCATTTCCAGGCAAGTGAAGAGTAGGGGGGCTTACCCGGATAACTTGTTGGATTTAAGATAGTCTGGGCTAAATGTAAGTGAATGAAGATGAAGTCCATTTAGCCCAGGCTACCTTAAATCCAACAAGTTATCCGACCAAGCAAGAAATCCTGCTTCGTGTAAGACCCTCTAGGACTGGTTACCTGATCTAATCGGGACTTCTTTACTTTGTTTGAGAACGCAAATTATGGGATGGCTGAATACTGTGAGAAAAAGCAACATGGGAATAGGACTGAGCGCCTGGAGCTTTCATTTGTCAGAACCATTTTTGAATGCTATTGGCCAGGGCTTTGTGGGTATTAGGGAAAGGCAGAGATTGGACTGAAGGATTTGAATGTCAAGGCAAATGGGATCATTCACTTTATCTATAATGGCAATCCAGCCAGGATCAGGGACGAAAGGGGAATATCACCAGTCACATACGCAGGTCCTGCGGGGGACAAGTCCTTCTGACACCTGCGCTTCCAGGTGTTTCACTTCCTTCCATCTTGTAACCTGTTTGGTTGCTTTTTACATCACGGGTCAGTGTAACATCATAGTGTAACTATGTATGATGACTCTGAAATGGCATCTTTAGGCAGCTTCTCACCAGTCAGAGACATGGTGTTCGTATGATTTAACAATCATAAGTTCCATTGTAACAAAGTGGTAATAGTAAGAAAGAAAGCTCCTGACTCCTGAGCGAGCTATGAATTACTGTCTGGAGAGGTTGTATGCAAATTTCAGATTGATTTACTACAACTGCCACTGTGCAAAATGACTGTTTTTTAATTTAGGAGTGTTTCTTTAGGCGTTCTGCAAGGGCTGTCCTGCAGCAACAGTTAATGGCCGTCAGCTCGCCTTTGTTTACTGCGGCACGGATAGGGAGCATTCACTTTGTTCTGACATCTGCATTTGGCAGCAGGAGAATTGGCTCTGTTTACTGTTTTTAAAAGGTTAAATCAGCACCAGCTCTCCATAAAATCCTTAAGGGTTTTCTGCCTGGGAGACATTAAGTGTCTGCCACCGCCTGGTATTTCAGGGCATGCAGGATATGCCTCGCATAGCAGAAAGACTAGGAACCTGCGATCTTTGCCTTTAATTCAGTCACATTGCAAAGTCCCCGCCGTGCGTCTTGGCAGGTCATAGCGACAAGCAAATAAAGTGGCCTTTGCGGTCTGTGTAAGGGCATTGAGTGAAGCTGCCGCCATCCTCAGCTCCTCGTCATTGTTTGCCCTTTTAAGCGGAATTAAAAATACGTGGAGTGTGAAATGCAAGGCAGTGAAGCTCTAAGCATGTCCTGCGCATTGCTTTCTGCCACTTGCCACTGTAGCTTCTCCCGGGTGATTATTTCTCGTGGTTATCACTACGTGAGGAGTAGAGAGGCTGCAGCGACTCATTTAGCTGAACCACTTTCTGCTCTTTACTCTGGTGTCTTTTCAAGATGCGTGGTTAAGAGACCTGAACGTATCAGTGCACCCCACATCAAGCACAGTTTTACTATCCAGAAATCAATGCTATTTTTCTCCTTATGAAATATCTCCTATGAAATATATGGAATTTTTCAAGATAAGCAGTTGGAAGATGGATATTAGAATTTTGTGGATTTTTTTATGTTTGATAAATAATGAAATTCAACTTATTCTGTATGCAGTGTCAACTCCGATGCTGTTCTTTGGGGTTATAGCGTGAGTGCAGTAAGTTCTGTGATTTTAAACTCAGATTTTACATCTGTAGACACAAAAGTATTTAGGGATGTGAAATACTTCTAGTAGAAAACTGTGCATGACATTTTTTTAAGCTTGAACTAAAAATAGTTCCTTTAATCCTTTTAGCTTGTTTCCATTCACATCATAAAACGCCAAGGCTGAACACCATTTCCTGCCAGCTGGCTGCTCCTTGGAGATGTTTTAGGGGAAATGTTATTATTTTAATTATTTACTGTTATTGTAGAATTAGGTGATCAGTGGTCATTGTTGACAAACTACAGCACACAACAAAACATGTCCTCTGCATTTAACCCATATGTGACATCGTGACATAGCAGGGGGCAGCTAATTCAGCACCTGGGGAGCAGTGCTTGGGGGTGGTACCTTGCTCAGGGTACCTTGGTGGTGCCTTACTGGTCGGGGATTTGAACCAGCAATCTTTCAATTACAAGTGTGCTTCCCTAACCATTGACACCACTGCCCACCTAGAAACTCCCTTTAGCGTTCACCATTCATTACCGCTCAAGGTCAGTCTGCTCAGATTTTTCTCAAACACAGATGTTCACTATACATTGATTCTGTTTTCCAAAAAAATTGTGCGATGTTAACTTTACGATGCGTAGAAAAAGATTCTTTGTCAAGAATATTACTATCTCTGACAGGCCTAACTGTAATCCTGCTGAGAAAAAGCAGAGCAAAGACTAGATGGCCTGTTCCTAAGCAATAATCTTAAAAGCTTAAACTGAATCTGTCAGAAAGAATTTGGTCAAAATCATACCAACCTGCTATGAAGTTTGTAGGTGTTTACTTGGTTGTAACTGCTGCACACACAAAATAGAATGCAGATGTCTGAATACTGTTAGTAATTGTCATATATTTCTTCACATATTTCAGCTTTTAGGTCAACAAAAATAATGAGATACTTGACTTTTGACATCCAGGCCTTGAATAAAATAGTACATAATAAATAATGCATGCATTAATCCCTTTGCCAGTTTGCAAAATGATGAAAGATGTGAATAATTTCAAAATTTGATTAAATACAAAAAAGTACATGATACGGCATACAGTTTAGATAAGACAGAACACATTGCAGATTATATAGTGATTCCACTATATAATTATAAATATTAAATATACAGCGAATTCCACAGCTGAATAAAATGTTTGTCATGCTAATAGGGAGACAGTAAATCTGACACAGTGTGACAATTTATCAAGAGTGCATTACGATAACATAAAATCATATTCAGTAACACTTTCTATCAATGCAATGTCTATACAAATCTATGAACACATTTATCACACATTATAATGCATTCATAAGCCATTATAAATATGGGTATAAATATTTATATTTTGAATATTTATATTTAAATGGTACTATAATGTAGAGTGCCTGTCTGCGCAGAGAATGGCGACCTTGTCGAGAGGTTCACTTACATCGGCAGTGACATTCACGTCCCTGGTGACTCTTCCTATGAAGTCAGCAGAGAGATTGGGAGAGCATGGGGGGTCATGCGGGGTCATGAGGTTGCTGGAAAGGGGTGTGTGGTGCTCCTGATATCTTTGTAAGAGGACAAAGGTCCAAATCTTTAGAATCCTGGTGCTCCCTGTCTTGCTGTACGGCTATCCAGTGAGCTGAGATGAAGACTGGACTCCTTCGGTACTGTGTCTTTTTCGGAGAATCCTTGGGTAGTGCTGGTTTGACTTTTTGCTGAAGAAGCGGTCGCTCAGGGAGTCCCGAAAGACTGCAATACCTGCATTGTGAGGGGGCATCAGTTACGGCACTATGGTCATGTGACACGTTTCCCTGAGGGTGATCCGGCTCGCAGGATCCTCATTGCTGAGGACCAAGCGGCTGGACCAGGCCAAGGGGACGCCCACATAACACCTGGCTGTGACAGGTACATGGCCATTTATGGGGGGTGGGACTGGATCACATGTCAGCCTGGGAGGGTCACCGACCGGGATCCCGAGGTGTGTCGTGCGGTTGGTGTGGCAACACACTGTACCAGTGCATGCTCCCCCACCTGATGTGACCTGATTATAATGTTAGTTATAATACTTCATAAGCTTTGATCTAAGCTCTATAATGCACTATAGATACCTTTATAATGCAGTACAAAGCATCCTTAAATTCTTATTGTGACCCTTATAATGCATTATGAAGGTACCTATAGTCACAGTGCATTATAGATGAGAACTTCAATGAGCTTATTAATTAAGTATCATAATCAACATTATAATGCCTTTTACCTTTTTATATATATTTATAGCCATGTTAATAATGCTTTATGAATGCATTATAATTTGTTCATGGATTCTTATAGACATGACATTCATAGAAAGTGTTACTGAATATAGTTGTGGAAAGAAGGTGGGCGATATACAAGAGTGTTTTCTTGAGACTGTGGCACAGGGGGCAGCAGTGCAGGGTTGTGGGTTGAAGTCTGTGGAGTTTGGGGTTTCTGTTTGTGCCCCATTTTCCGGGGTGCTCCTGTATCCCTGATTCAGATAAGGGCTTAGAAGATGGACGCATGCATATTAAGGGTGACTCATTTTTTTTTTTACTCCATCCATAATTTCTCATTGGTCTTTGGCCAGATATTATTAGAGCAATAACAGTATATTTAACTGTCTGAAAAAACACTCTCTTTTACCAATAATAAAAATTGACCGGACATACAAAAATAGAGCTGAAAAAGCAGTCAAGATATTACCTTGATATTAAGAACAAATCAATCAAAACAAACACACCCTCAGAAAGTCGTGTTGAGAGCCAGTGTCTCACCCCTGTCTGCATTGTTCAAGTTGTTAAAAAGGCTTCATCTTCTACTGGGGGGGGGGCAAGATTTCTTGTTTAGCCAGATAACTTGTTGGACTTAAGGTAGTCTGGGTTAAATTATCTTCATTCACTTACATTAGTTATCCAGCTAAGCTGCAACATCCAAACTCACACACCACCCTATACAGACAGACAGAGCAGTGGTGGGATTTGAACCTCCGCACCCGGGGCTGGGAGTTAACACTGCAACCCACTGAGCCACACAGCCAGGCATAACACCTCCCCCCCCCCCCAAGACTGACATGCAATTGCAGAGATGTTCTGGGTGTTTGGGACAGAGCAGGATATCTCATCCCTCCATTTGATGGACATCTGGGTGTCTGCTGGACAGAGGGGTGCCTGCACGTGTCACTGCCGCTCCTGCTGTCCCGCTCTCTCCATTTGCTCTTTAATGAGCCCTGCAGCATCTGTGGGCCCCCACCTGGGTGCGTGCTGCGCTGCAGTCAGCCATGGCAGCGCTGGCCAGCTGGAGCACAACTGCGCAGTCGGCGCCTGACAAATGACTGGAGGTGTCGTTACACGGGGCTGCACTGAGGTCACCTTCCTCTTTACTCATTTCACTTTTCTCTGTAATTCAGTACTTTTTTTCTTGGCAGACAGACAGGCCTTTAGTAAAAAACAGTACTGATGTTGTTTAACGATGTCAAAAATCCTTAATGATATTATTATGGATAAAAAAGTATTTCTTTAAGAACAATGATTAGAATAACATATAAAGATAACAGTAATTATTCTCTACAATGCCAGGGCAACACCGGCTGATGGATTATAGCATAATCTCAATGCTCAGATTAATGTTTCAAAATTCATTAGCAGCTGTCACTTGTGATATAACCACACACATTTTTGTCTTTTTTTTTAATCTATCAGTCATGTTTGTGAAGTATAAAATAAATGAATGAATTTAGTTGTTACATTTAAGCTATTTAATCCCTCCATTTATACACTAATGTGCTACAAGATCACATAGCTGACTGGTGTGTTCCCTTACCAGATACAACAGAATCTGCACGTATTATATGATACGTTTTATACAGTCATTTCTAAATGATCATCAGAGAAACAGGCAAATCCCTGTCATTGGAGGGGGGTGATTATATGACCAAAATGGTTTTAAATTTTAGGGTAAAAACTACATGAATTGATCAATAAATTAACAGAAAAGCATTTGCTTCTAGAAAGTGATCAGGGATGGAAGTGCCATTATCGGCCAAATTAGCCCAGAATGACCACCTATACTGCCCTATAACTGAACTGTGAGTTTTATGTGCAGACAAGACAGTGTGAATACATCACTACAGCCTAAGGCTTAACTCCGTTCTTAATTGCCAAGCTTTTTAATGTATGGTTATCTAGCCATTAATTAGCATTTTGCCCTGTGATGTATGTGAACCGAGACATAATGAATCTTTCTAAAGACTGAACTTACATAAGTGAAACGTGATCTTCAGGTCAGTCCAACTGAGAGAGACAGGATGACGTCTTGTCTAGATCAAGAGGCACAGCTGTCTCCCTTCTGTAGGTCTAAGAGGTGGACATGACCGGCTGTGGTCCCCAGAGAACCTGGTACAAGGATTTCATACCGTACTGGTTTCTGCTCTCATCATGTAATCATGAACGGAAGAAAATTCTAGTGGATAATGATTCCAGAATTCTGCAGAAAAAGTTCTTGACCCTCCATGACTCCTTCCCAATGTGTCTCCATGCCATCATGGCGTGTACATAACGGTCCAGCAACAAACTGTCATTTTCAGTATCACCTTGAGATCCTGCCAGCACAAACTGCACTTGGTGCTGTTCTGTATGAAATCATTGAAGGGGATGTGGATTTTTAGGTTATACTGAAGTGTCTTTTTCAACTGGATTTTCTTTGTACTCCATAGATTCCAGATTCATTATGCAAGCAATATTTGCCTTACTGTCCTGCAAAGCCTGCAGCACTTTCCTTCTCTTCAGATTTGCAATCACATCTGTGGTGGCAGAAAACAGTTATTTATGACTGTAAGACATTTACGCACATTAAATTCCGACGGTTTGTTTAGTTGTTTCCACTCCTCTGCCCAGGTTATTAACAGAAGTAACCCCCCCCCTCCCCTTTAACAGGGAGCTGCTACCTTCAGGTGATGGAATTAGCTCTACAAAGAAATAAAAATTAAAAAACACTGTCGTTTGGAGCCGGAGAAGGGAGCACAGCTGGGTCAAAGGGAATGACGACATCGCCTGGCCGCTGGTTTATTCACGGGCGATACTGTCTAATGAGTCACTGGTGTATAATGAAGCCCATACTTGTCTGAGTTTATCGCCATGCTGGGAAGAGCTTCGGAAACAATACGCAGATAAGGCTGTCTTAATGATTTTTCAAGTGATGTATAGTATAGTCTGATAAACAGTTGCCTCTGATAACTGACTGATTGCAGATATAGACACGAATATGAAAATAAATTATGGTACAGTATGTAGGGGGCAGCTTTTAATTTGCTACAAACATGACTATATCCCAAATTAACTTAGTATTAGTATTAGTTACCTTAATAAAGCCAGATTTTTCATTGATTAATGATTAGTTGCTTAATTGGTGCAGTGGTACATTAGTACAGTAGTGCAATATTGCCTTATTACCTCTAGGACCAGGGTTTGAGTCTCTACTGTGGCTCTATGTGTGTGGAGTTTGCATGTTGGGTTCCCCCCCACAGTCCAAAAATATGCTGAGGTTAATTGGAGTTACCAGATCCCCTCTAGATGTGAGTATGGGTTGGTGCCCCATCCTGGATTATTTCCTGCCTTGTGCCCATAGACTCTGGACCCTAGGAAACCCTGAATAGGACAAGCAGTTAAAGAAGATGGGTGAGTGACTGGTAATTTCTGCCACATCAGGACCAAGTCTTTTGTTATCTGCAGGTATTAAGTAATCAAACATTTTATTACTATGCTCTCTGGGTCTCTTGTCTACAGGTATTATGTAATCATAATCAAACATTTTACTACTATGCTCTCTGGGTCTCTTGTCTACAGGTATTATGTAATCATAATCAAACATTTTATTACTATACTCTCTGGGTCTCTTGTCTACAGGTATGATGTAATCATAATCAAACATTTTATTACTATACTCTCTGGGTCTCTCTGGTTTTTTGCACTCTTTAGAAAGTGGACATCTAAGGCCTGTGAACAGCACAATGGTTGAACATCTAAAAACATTAAATGATTCACATTGACCAGAACAACAGTGTGTGTGCTTGGTAATAAACAAGGTCTGTGTCTGACTGTTGTTTAATTAAAGGACTGACTGGCTATAAGACAGGCATACATGTTAAACAAGTTTAATTGTTCTATGCCAAAGACTCTTTAGCAGAATCAGATGAATGAGCTGTACAAACGCTGCCCATCCCTGCCATGTTTGCGAAGCTGCTAGCAGGACCGTATATAAAATGCCGCTTCGCCCTCGACTCCTCCTTCCTGTAAGAGTCTGTATCCCTTCCATGCCGGGGTGTCAGATCGGAGCACTGCGCAGTGCTATTAACAAAAGTGCCCTGATAAAGTTCATCCTTCTCACACACTCAGTGGAGAGCCTTCTTCCCATCTCTTTCACACAATCCCCTGAATTTTTGCTTCCTCTGAAAGCTACCTTTCCATTTTCCACCCTTTCCATTATGAGCGCTATTTGTCTCTTCCACTGCGTCTCTCGCTCTGCTTCTTTAGCTAGCGTCTCTTTTGTGGACATCACAGTATCTTTAGCTAGCGTCTCATTGGTGGACATCACAGTATCTTTAGCTAGCGTCTCTTTGGTGGACATCACAGTATCTTTAGCTAGCGTCTCTTTGGTGGACATCACTGTATCTTTAGCTAGCGTCTCTTTGGTGGACATCACAGTATCTTTAGCTAGCGTCTCTTTTGTGGACATCACAGTATCTTTAGCTAGCGTCTCTTTGGTGGACATCACAGTATCTTTAGCTAGCGTCTCTTTTGTGGACATCACTGTATCTTTAGCTAGCGTCTCTTTGGTGGACATCACAGTATCTTTAGCTAGCGTCTCTTTGGTGGACATCACAGTAATCTCCATCTTCCCTTATGCTGTTAAACTTCTCCATCAAACACTTATTCATTAAGATTTTTTCTTCATCTTCTTAACTCATCAATTTAACAAAAGCTCCATCAAGGTCAAGATATTTTTATAGGCGATGATACCAGCCATTTACTCCAAGTCTAAAGAACTGAGGGTATGGGCACTTCAACCATCCCAATGGAGTCTTTTTTACATCAACTAAAGAAAAATTGGTGCCCTTTAAGGATTTTTTTAAGATTAGGAAACAAAAATAAGCAAAAATAGCCAAATCAGGACTATATGGTGGATGCCTAATGATTTTCATTCTATCATAAAAGTATCATGAACATAATTTATAATTGCAAAGAATGCACCGAGTTATGCAAAGAATGATCTTGCCAAGGCTGACTATTAGAATTAATATTCTTATTTTTTAAGGTTTAAGGGTCATGAGGAACATATTTAATTTTTTTTCTTATTGAGATATGAATGAAGCAAATGAATCAGTTTGATAATTGGACAGAATCAATAGTGGCAGCATTAGTCATTACTACTTTGAGCTTCGGCGGAGAAAGTCCATGCAAATAAATGACGGTGTTACTATGGCTAATAAGACAATCAAGAGTTTATAGATCATTGTGTTTTGCAGCATTGTCCGCCTTTGTGTTGTTAATTGAACTGCGGCCCTCAGCACTACAGTGTCAGGCTCATCTTCGTCTGGTCAAGCGTTTAGCAACGTTTAGCTTTTTGCGTTGCATATGACCATAATAATTTGGAAATTATGCATATTTTTGCAGTATACAATGTATTTTATTTTACTTAATAATCTATTGAATTTCAAATATGAAGTGATGATGTAAGCCATCTGCAGATAGCTTTATGAAACAATACATTTTTCCCCAACTATTGTGGATATTAGTACACAAAAGGATACTGAGGTAGCTGTGTAACTTGTGAGGTGTTACTCTCAGACTCTGCAAAGACATCACGCCATGAAAATGCATTAACTTTGCCCACCTGTCATTGGCAGCGATGACTCTCTCTGACTTTAACTCTTTGGACACCGCAGTCAGTCTTTGTGTGTGTGTGTGGGGGGGGGGGTTATGCTTTTCTAAAGGAAACAAAAACATTTTTGGAGACAGCAATGAGAAATATTGCTTGTTTCATTGGCAGGATTGTCCAAACTGGTGCTGCTGTTTGGATTACAGGTTGGAATTCAGACCCAGCTATGTGCAAGTGAGGCATGTAGTTTTGGGTCTTTTACTTTGAATGCTTTGGAGCGGGTGCACTGTGCCTGGTGCGGCTTTTATTTTGGCACTGCCCCTGGTGGTAGGGGAATAGGGGTTTTTCTCTTTTTGTTCTGGTCTGTTGCACATCTGCTCGGAGGTTGTCTTTTGTTTTTTGGGATTCTGGATTTCGAGTCCACTGTTAAGCACTGGTTATGTGCCTTCAGCCTCCTAAACTCCCCAGGCCTTATGTGCAAAAAAACTGGGGAAAAAAAAAATTGGAATAACAACCCAGTTCACCCCTCCACTAGAGGGGCAGCCTGTTCAGGGGCAGCATATATATAGTAAGTGAAAGTTGACTTGGTCCAGGGCATTTGGGTCTGCTTGATGTTTTATGCATTATCACTTTTAAATCATGTCCTAAAACTCTTATTCTGTTAAATAGCAGTTTTATGTTTCAATATGTCATGTTAGTTTTAATTTTCTGTTTTGTACAACAACAATAACAATTGTTATTTTTTTAACGTGCTTGACTTGACTTGAACACCAGTTTGGTTCCAAACATCTTCTTGACGACACCCTAGATATTTCATATATGAAAATTTTACCACAGGCTCACGTAATTAACTTAATTTGGGGTATTGAATACCCAAACAAGTCAACATGTTCAACAAATAAGTGGTATGGGCCAACAAGCATTGGGTGGTAAGTTGGTAGCTGCAGATACTGGGGTGACTTGAGGAGAGGTTTTGAAATGCTAAGCAGACACTCTTTGATAGACGTAAACTCACCGTTTTACACCAACATAAATGTAATCTTCTTTGGCAGCCTTAGACTTTTGCACAGTACAGTAAATTCAATGAACTTGCTTATCTCATCCTTCGCATAATTTTCTTGAGGTACCATAATTATTACGAAATACTTTTGCCATGTCTCTCTTAAATTCTTTTTTATTAGCTGTATATCTACTCCATATACATTTTATGGAAGTTTTATCTATACGAGAGCAATGGAACTGCAGGCATTGAAACATAAAACACAAGTAGTCCATCCACCCATTTTCCAGGTACTTACCCAGTAACAGAGTGATGGGTAAAATATAAAACTTTTCTGGTTCCACTGCATCTTTGTAATGCTCTTTGGATGACTGCCTGAGAGTATTCACCAACGTGGCCCGTTATCCAAGTTTTCCTCCAGCACAGAATTTCCTTCCGGAGTCTCAAGGTGAAGTCAAAGTCAAAGGTCTTTTAACCTAGACTGCAATGAGCGACGTGCAACCTCATTCATGATGCAGGAAGGATCATTTGCTAATGTCTGCATAGCCTGCAAAGGACATATAATTACCATCAGTTATTTCCCTATGCCACTCATTTGGAACCAAAGGCAGTTAATATTAAATACAGTTGATAAATGGGATCATTCCTGAGATCCGGAGGATGGAGTCATCACCTAGTTACAAAGCATTCCTGATCGAGGAACCGATTTTCCTAACGGACTGTTCACATACTGTTCGCTGTTTCTTGAAGGCCTTGCAGTTTAAGAATCAACTCTGTGATGTGGTTCATGCTATCTCTGTTATGGCAGCGCGGTGCAGGCAGGAATAAGGCGATGACCCACTTTGCAGCTCCAAGACAACACAAGGGGTTTATTAACAAAATACAGCATATACACAGGCGCACTGCACTCACCTACACAGGCGCACTGCACTCACCTACACAACTACATGCAACAACTCACTGGGGAATAGAACTAATGCAGGAACTTAAATAGACAAATCAAACTGCGGTCATGCAGATGCAGAAGTGAAGCATTAACAAGACAACCAATCAAACAGAACACAGCGTAACAAGCAACAGGTGCAACTAAAGAACAGGAATAATCACAGAACTAGGAGGGTTAACAGACAAACGCTAATCTAACATTAGGAAAACAAGGCTAGTACAGAATTTAAAGGCACAAAACCAGAACCTGACAGAAGGAGGGTGGACTATGGGTGGGAGAACTGAGAAAATAAACACGAGGAAAATCATAATCTGAAACTATAAACATTAAGGACAAAATAAAATGCTCAGACTGGGTTTAAGCAGGGTTTGAACTCATCAAGCAGCACACTCAGCCCCCTGAGCTATGCAGCAGTCAGGGAGCTGTGAGAAACACAAAAGGGTGAAGGATTCAAAGAGAGAGGAGGATGAGATGGTCAGCAACAGCTGCTGGTCAAACGCGGAAGACACCTTAAGGGCGGGTCGGACAGGCACCAACCTGACAATTTAATTTATAACCGTGCCCTCAAGGCTCTGTCTATATTGCCTATCTGGACGCAGGTGTATTTGGCTCAGGTACAAATCGATGCCGGCCCACTTTGTGTCCAATGAGGGCATAAATCCGGGCGTACACTCTGGCACTTTGTGTCCAATGGAAGGCGTAAGTCCGGGCGTACACTCTGGCACTTTGTGTCCAATGAGGGCGTAAGTCCGGGCGTACACTCTGGCACTTTGTGTCCAATGAGGGCGTAAGTCCGGGCGTACACTCTAGCACTTTGTGATTTGCTCCCCATCAATAGTTAAGGGCCCGCAAGCTTTTTCAGCACTCAGGCTGTTCAAAGGAAGTTTATTTCGCAGGCAGAAGTGGCCTGCAACCTTTGTGAGTGTGAGGACAGAGCTGCCGTCTTTCTTTCCGTTACTGCAATTTCAAGGAAGCTTAAGTTCTTCATTTGAATACATGTTTCTCTCTCTCGCTGCTAGCGAGAATTACGAGTGGAGCACTGCCTCCTAGCTGAACACAGTCAGGAATACAGTGACACCTACACCTTCTTGACTCTCAGTTACCCTCCTCCTTTTTATTCTTTTACCTTCTGGTTTTCCTTCCCTCCCACGCCTGGCTGTGCTTACCCGGCTCTGTCATGGCCCCCACAGCACAGGGCACGGGGGTCCTTGGGTAACGCCGCCTTTTATGTAGTCAGAGTTTGATGCACAACATTTAATGCATGTATTTATTTTACAAATGTAGTTTTCGGCACTGCAGGGTGGACAGTTTGGACTTTTGTTGTGGAAGATGACATTTCTGACTTTAGGTATCTGTTATTAGTTTCAAGAAATAAATAAAGTCACACCATCTCCTGAGCATCATAAGGTCACTGGAAAAAATATAGATATGCTTCATGACCATTCACACGAAATGCCATGAACACCACAAAAATCAGTGTGGGGGAAATGGCCTTTTGACCTTCTCACTGGAAGTATCTGTGGAAAACCTCATATTTAAAATTCATATACACATATAACAAAGGTCATCTGCAGTCAATATTTACACAATGTATTTGGATGTTTCATACCGCATCACATCACTGGATATGAAGGAGACATTTACTCTGTTAATGTGTAACTAACTTTGTGTAGTTACATATTAAAAGTAGATGACACCTCTGTCCATACATGCATACTTAATTTTCCAAACAGATGCTTTTTATATGGTACATACAGGGGGGGAACTGAAGAATTTTTGCTACTAAATAACTGGGTTGGTTGAGCGAAAAATATACCCCGACATGCAATTTTGTTACTTGTAGTCACTTTTCTGTGCTCGCCTCAGGCAAACAGGAGAGCTTGATTTCCAGCCCGGGCTGCAAATCAACTTTTCTGACTGGGTATTAAAGGATAATTAAAACAAAGACAAAACAAGAGCAATGCATCATAAGATAAAAATCTTTTTCATTTGTTTTAATCAAATCAAAAAGAGCCCAGGTGTCTAAGCAAAAACTGTTTACTGGGCTGTTTACATGCTTTACAGGCGCACTACACTGAAATGGAAAGCTCGACACGGCATAAAATGGGCATTAAATGAAGAGTGTGTACAGACAGGGTGCTGTGGCTCCATGTCACTCAGCCTGCCTTTAAAGCAGGAAGATAACCGGCTCAGCCGTCTCTACCAGTCGACTGTTGTGCTTTCCTTACGTCCCGCTGTAAGTTCCTTGCCCACTGCGGCCTGGGATGCGGCCAGCAAAGGAGATGTTCTCCTGCAGCTTAATGAGGTGCAGGCAGCAAGGGAGCCCGCGGCCACT
>JAODJU010000002.1:6814496-6831129 GCA_026776725.1 Gnathonemus echidnorhynchus | reverse complement strand
TGGGGTTAGGGGCTGTGTGTGGGGGGATGAGGGGGGGGTAGTGGCTGTGTGACTCTAAACACTTACTATGTGAAAAAAGTTTGCTTTGGCCTGGGGCCTGATTTGCTTTGACTCGGCTCTCCGAGGTGCATATATTTGATTATGCCTTTCTGGAAATTTCCATGATTTATTATTATTTTATTTTTATTTCCCTGGCAGCGTAAACTCTCCCAGTCAGAGCCAGAGAGGAAAAGTAAGAAATATTCAAATACATCACACTTTCAGTATCCATAACTTTTTCAATAAGTACTTCCTATACGAATATAACTTAGGCAGGGGATATGAATGGCTTGGCTATACTTCAGCTAATAGCTTTAAATATGGCTATTCCTTAGAATCCTTAGCATTTATGAATCAGTCATTGAGGGCCCTGGGGGGTGGTGCAGCTTTGGCTGCATGCCAGATTGGTTCGGCACAGTACCAAGTCAATTAAGCATGTATAGATTGTGACTGACAGATTGTGTTACTTCCTTGAATTTTACTCATAATAACCTCCAATAGAAGGACACATGTGAGTGTGTAATGATGGTGACAATGTGTGACTTCAGGAGAGTGATATAAGCACAGAGAGTCGGCCTTCTCCCATGGGTGTCGATGTCATATATGCAGTTTTAATATCGAATTCTACATAATACTTTGTATAATAAATCTATTAAAGACGGAATTTTAGGCCATCATTTATTTTTAGACCATAATTTATTTGACTGCAAATGTTGCTGATAGAATAACGAAAGCTGAAATATGTTGCATCTGAATCACTTTTCAGCCCTGTGCAATTTAGACTGGTACACAGTGCTCTGGCTAAAATGCTAATCTTTTAGCAATTTGTCAGTCAAATGAGCACCTCGTTGGGCCATCTGAGGTCATCCCAATGAGAAAGACCAAAGAAGACTAATAAAGACAGGACACATACAACAGCTTTCCTCAGAAGCCAGTGTTCGGAGTGCAACGCTCGCACTTTTATGGTTTGTTTATTACACTGATGCTTCATAAACTGCTGCTGTGTCACTGCATGTTGGTCCGGTGCCATGTGCATCCTGCTCACTGCTTTGTACAATAACAGTATAGACTATTCATATTTTAATGTTGGGCTACTTTGCAGTCTGTAGTATGATGAACTGTTAACCATTTCAGTTTTTGTTATTTCAGTTTTTTGTCAATGTTTTGTGTATGTGACGTGTAGGTACTAGGAATAGCATGCATTGTAATTTGTGCATAAAGTGACCTTACTTAGAATTCCGCATTAATTCGGTGGTATGAAAAAAGACCAAATATTTTTATTAGAGCATGTGTGCCCCCAGCTGACCTTTTTGCACATGAGGATTCTTTGCATTTCCATTGTTAAGACTCAGGAAAATGAATTATGTGCTTCTTTATGCCAGAGGTGCATTGAAATAAGGCACCGACTCAATATCCACCTTTCTGAAGAGAGCAGTTAAAATCTGTACTGTCACAGTACAAGTAGCTTTACAGAGTGACCACCAAGATAAAACTGGAACTTATGCAAACTGTGTAAAGACTGTGCACAATATACTGTATGTTTGGTACATTAATTGCACCATCATAATGTATTCATTATGCATTCATAGAACATTCAGTGCACCTTCATAATGCATTCATAGAACATTCACAAGCAGCATGCAAGTACATCTTAATATCCTAACATCCCTTAACAGCTTTAATATACATTAATAACAATCGTTACATGGTTTTACAATTATAATGTTTGTTTTTATTATATAATGTTTGTTATTAATGTATATTACATGTATATACATGATGTTTATGAATGTTTTATGAATACTTAATGAATACATTATGAAGGTGCAGTTAATGTAAAGTGTTACTCTATGTTTTTATAGCACGGGGAGGGAACAACAGTTCATGTAGAAGTGCACCAGCAATCTCTCAGTATGTGTGTAATAACACATTGTTAGCTTCAAGGACATAATACAAAGCAGTGTTGTTTTCAAGGAAAATACTGACATGATCCGCCTGCGCAGATGTAGCTGCTCAGTCCATATAAATTCATGTCAGTAAGACATTTTCACATAATTTGACCAACTGACATTTACAATGAATGCAAAAATAAAGAGATTTACCTGAATTACCTGTTACAAAAGCACTTTTTTATTCTAGTTATTCCACTCATCGATGTTCTGTGTTAGTACAAAAATATGAAAAATGCCCATTGTCAAAGGAAAAAAAAAATCAGTTTGAATTTTCAATGAATTCTTGCCTCTGATTGGAAGTTATGTGAAAACATTTAACTGAAAAGGAATTCATCATCACATTCTTCTCTGGTCACTCTTTCAATGGGGTGATGTCTCTGTGTTCCTGGTTGATACTGTAAATATGTGCACTATACACAAATAGAAGGACACATTACATTTGCATGCATTTAAACTCTTAGTATGCTTTTTGGTTTGAATACTATGTAATGCGTGAACATTAAAACAGAAGTGAACAAAACTAATTTGTGATTTGTTAATGATAACTGAGACACCGCTTTGCTGGCTTCCATGTGTCACAATAACACTTTTCCTCTTCTTTCTGTTCTCTCATCCGGCATGTCGTGCAGCTGAAATTGCTGGTGAGTGTCTGTCTTCTGCTTGGGTATCTCATCTCCGTCCTCACAGGCCATTACTTCTGTTAGATGTATCAGGGAGACATGTCCGTGTGGCTGAATAGAAAAGGTGCTTTATAGTGAAATGGGAGTCAAAGTGATCACCAATATGGCATTATTACCCTCTTTAAGGTGATCACAATATAACAGTGTTTCCCAATCCGGTCCTCGGGGACCCACAGACAATCCACGTTTTACTGGGACCTGGGTGGGCGTAAAAATGTGGACTGTCTGGCAGGGAACTGGGAGGGAGCAAAAATGTGGACTGTCTGGCAAGGAGCTGGGAGGGAGCAAAAATATGGACTGCCATGTAGATCTCTGGGAGGGAGCAAAAATGTGGACTGTCTGACAGGGAGCTGGGAGGGAGCAAAAATGTGGAATGTTTGTGGGTCCCTGAGGACCGGACTGGGAAACACAGTCCTATTGTGTTTCTGGTACTGAAACTTCAAGTAGAATTAGAAAGTTGTCACTCACAGTGTCTCTTCTCTCTCCACTTGCCAGCAATTTCCTCAGCCTATATGTCAATGGGGAGAGAGCTTACTGGGGGAATGTGGGGACACCTTGTCCATCTTCCTGTCTTTTTATAGGCAGATACTAGAGTTAATGTGGCAGGTGGAGCCGGAGCCGGCCTGTGATAAGTATAGCTTGCCATTGGGACACACGCAGACCTCAAACACAGTCTGTCTGCTGCCTGTCGCTGAGGCCTTCCCTTGAGGCAGCCTGGGAAACTTGATCTTCCTGGCATCAAGTGTTATCTGAAAATGAAAAAAATCAGTAAGCGAACAAGCAGTTACTCTCTTATTTCATTCCTCTATTTTTATTATTATTTATTTATTGAAATGTGCTACTACGTATCATCAATGATTTGCAATATTATATACTTAATACACTTTATTAAAAAGAAGGAAAATAACTCAAACAGTTGATATGTATCATATTCTGCTCACTTAGTAAAACTATTGCAAATTTATTGGTTTCATAACAAAAATCATTATTCATTTGTTTGCAAAAAATATGTATCGTATTAGAGACAATCAGTAGTTTTAAATAAAACCATCATTTCAAGTAGTAATAAATTGCAACTTAAATTATAGGACCTGTTCTGACAAGCAGTCTAATTTGGGTGCTTCTTAATTAGTAACACCCTTTGCAATAATATAAAACACCAAACATTTGTGTTTAGTGTCGCTTTGGGAGCCAGTGACTACATTTTCAATTAATAGCAAAATGGCAAGAATCGAACTGAATGAGTCAGTCAAAAAAATTATGACACTTAATAAGAGGAAAATGTATGTGCAGAAGATATGTGCAGATATGTTAAACATTGTTTGTCAACAAACATTTGTTCTGAAACCATAAATTTGCAAGATTTTTACTGAATTAAGCAAGCATTCCAGGACATTCTCTGTATATCATTTTATTTTATAAAAACACTCCTATCTGCCTGTCTAGGTAGAGCTTTAGCCCTTTCTCCAGTTTACAGTATGTGATGCTTTAATGTACATCGTACAGCTCCGCATCCCCGTCAGGGGGGTTTGAGCCTTCCCCAGGAAAACTGCGAAATCCATCCATTCATTCGTTGTCTGAAACAGCTTACCGTCGCAGGGGGTCTGGAGCCAATGGGCACAAGGCAGGGAACAACTCAAAAAGGGGCTCCAACTCATGGCAGAGCACACTCACACACCATTCACTTACACACACAATTTGTTAACTCCAATTAGCCTCAGCACAATTATGGACTGTGGGGGGAAACTGGAGCACCCAGTGGAAACCCCTGGAAGAATGTGTAAACTCCACACGCACGGAAGCCTGGCGGAAACTCGATCCCCGGGTCCCAGAGGTGTGAGGCGACAGTGCTAACCACTGCACCGCCATGCCCCCCCTAAACTGCAACATATACTGTTAGTCACATGTGCTACAGCTCCACAGCTCATTGTTATTCATTCCCATTAATATCGTAAGTAGCCACCGAGTGGCCCAGTGGTGAATCCACATGGCCCGGAAAAGATACTTAGCGTGCACAGATCTTACCTTGCACCTTCGAAAAATGATACTTCAAATGAAACCAAAGTATTTTGATTATTCCTGACCTTTGCTTTTAACTCGGCCTGTTCATTTTGGACTGTGCTGTCATACAGGACCCACTTTCAGAAGATCTTGCAGCATCCATGGGTGCAGCCTGAAACCAGTTTGATCTCAGTTCAAGGACTGCAAGGTATCTACACAT
Organism: Gnathonemus echidnorhynchus; assembly: GCA_026776725.1. Taxonomy (NCBI): domain Eukaryota; kingdom Metazoa; phylum Chordata; class Actinopteri; order Osteoglossiformes; family Mormyridae; genus Gnathonemus; species Gnathonemus echidnorhynchus. The sequence continues at coordinate 6,826,237 of JAODJU010000002.1, read as the reverse complement.
TGTCGGGTCCCGTTCATTATCACTGAATCAACTCTGAGGCTGAAAGGCAGTTTTCAGCGCATTTGACAAAATCATATCGGGGTCTGACGCAGTCTCAATATGTCTGATTGATTCAGCTCTTCAGGCTGCAAGCCAAGAGTCAGCATGTTCGATCAATACAGCTCGGGCACGGACAAAATCGCAGTATATCCTATTGACTCAACTCAGAAGCTGCAAAGCAGTTTATTGGTGTATAATACTGTTTATTCATTCACCTAGATTTCACCCGACTCAAGAGATTAGCCAGAAAGTTAGAGTCATTAGATTATGAAGCCCCAAGGTGTTATTCTAGTGCTCTTATGTGTACAAATCCAAGCCAGGAACTGCAGTAACATTACAACCTAGGAATCAAGTAGAGACAGCAGTTTCGGAAGAGCCAGAAATGATCAAAACAAGTTATTAGCTGTGCAGACACAAGACTTATCGATTACAATTTAAAGCACATTACCAAGATCTATCTAAAGAGGCCACCTCACTACATTCCTACAGCAAGCATGCAAAGAAAAAATGCAAAGAATCAGAGTCTTACATACCTAGTGGAAGATACACAAAGTGAATGTGAAATTTGTTTGCTTTGCTTGAGATGTGGCTACAGAATGACTAGCTGGTTATCTTGTGGACCCTTCCTTCAATCTCAAAGCCAGTGACAGGCATTTCCATTGTGCAGAACAATAAAAGAATCACTGGCCAGATGTAAAAAAAAAAAATATATGTCAAAGGATCAATAAACAGCCAGATCAAATGATTTATAGCTGCCTGGCAGTTTAAAATGGCGGTTAGTGTTCCAAAAAGGTAAGATTCTCCTAACTTTCCATATCTTCATAATGATTCAATACACTGTACAAGTCACTCTGAGACGTTCCAATAAGAACAAACGTGGAGATGTACACCACCTGAATTCACATTAGACAATGTTTCTCACATAAAAGCATTATGCATGGCCTTGTGTAACCTGGGTCAGGAGAAAAGCGAGCCCTAGGAGAGCCGGAGAAGAAAGGATGAGTTTATGAGTAAAGGGTATGAGAGACGTGGCCGTGGGCCTCCCCACACAGTGGGGGCTGAGATGGGGTCAGTGGATATGCCAGAGTGAGCGTGTGAGTCAGGTCTCGTCTGAGCCGACCTGACAGTTCCCTCCTGGGCTGAGAAACAGCGCAGACCCGACGGAGTCGAGGATCGCAGATTTCTGTCGGAGCCAGCAACCTTCCAGTATATAGAGAACGGCTTAATGCTGCATAAAAACTGTCAAACTCTAAATATGACAACTTCCATGGTCCTGCCAGATGTGAATATGGAAATCAGTATGTGAGAAACACGCAAAAAGCCATTTGTAGGTCTGCTTGCTATTTGTTCTATTCAAGAAAACAGGTTTAAAAGAGGCATAATTTAAATGAATGAGACTGTACAGCATTAGATGCAGTGAAGTAACTGGTACAGCTGCTACTGAGGAACTCATTCTCTTCTGAGACATAGTTTGCTGATATTTTTCAATAGTGTGAGGTATTCAACGTCTATAATAGAGCTGCTCAATACAGAGGGGTGTATGTGTGATAGGGAGGATGGAATGTTCATCTTTAGCAGTTGTCCATCTTGTTCATTTGACATCCTCTGCTGCCCCCTGGAGGATGGGCTCCCCCTTTGGGTCTGGTTAGGGTTAGGGCTTCCTCTGCTGCCCCCTGGTGGACGGGCTCCCCCTTTGGGTCTGATTAGGGTTAGGGCTTCCTCTGCTGCCCCCTGGAGGATGGACTCCCCCTTTGGGTCTGGTTAGGGTTAGGGCTTCCTCTGCTGCCCCCTGGAGGACGGGCTCCCCCTTTGGGTATGGTTAGGGTTAGGGTTAGGGCTTTCTCTGCCTTTGTGCTTTGAGATAATGTAATGTGAAAATGCACTATACAAATAAAATTATAATTTACAATTACCTCCCTGTTAATCTTGACGAAAACCCATTACCCAGGAAAAGTGGAGAACGTGTTTCCGGAACCAGCTGTGCACTGTCCACACACAAACAGCTGACCCAGCTTTCTGAATGAAACATCAGGTGAGGAGGTCAACCTTATTGTCACTGACCTTAACTTCTCAGCCTCCTTTTCTTCTGCTCTGGCTCATCCAACACGACATCCTGAAGCTGGCACACCTGCCCTGAAATGCAGCTCAATTCCTTCTTACCCACTTACAGTACCTGCAGAACTTCATCTCCTCAGCCTTAATGTTTTCTGATGCACTGATGCACTCTCACTCCCTGAAAGTGTAAATTCACTACCGCAAGATGGTAGAACTCCTGGTTGCACTTCCTACTTTGGGAAGGCCTCAGAACATTGAAGGTATTTTCTTTAAAGCATCAATACCGTCAAAGTTCAGATTCACTATGTTTTTAATCCCTTCACATGATTCACTGATCAGCATATTCTGTGCTTCACTCGAAGTCAACTTTCCTTTAGTCCATTTATAGCTTCGTCTTTAATGACAGCATCACTTTTGAAAATGGTCATAGCAGCTGAAGTACATTTTGCTGCGGTATCAGATTTGTTAACATTTTAGTGAGTATTTTCTTTTGGCATTAACTTTTGGGCAGTATATCAGAGACAAGTTGTTTCTTTCATTTCTCATTTCAATTGTCTAGGCTATTGTCAAACAAGCTTTCATAATAAGTCTGATACTTCACTAAATTCAAACTGCAACTGTTTAGTTCACATCTACATTTATATGAAAATATCCAAGAATGATACTCAGCCGAAGTCTCATTGCCATCTCATTCCTCCGTCACGGCTGGTCCCACCCCATTAATGACAAGAACCTTGGTTATTTTCAGCCGTGATGTGTGTGAGACTCATGTTATTGGCGAAAAGACCCACAGGACGCAGAGATTGGAGGGTGGAATGAGGGTGAATTATCAGTAGGTGTAGAAAAATGCACGAATAAGTAAAAATGCACAAAATTTCAAAAAGCAAAAGATTTAAGGAAAAAAATAAAAATAAAAAAGCTCAAAAACACAAAGCATTGAGAAATAATTGTAATTTGAGCCTTATGCATGTTTTTCATTCTCATGTTTTGCCTTTTAGAAATGTTGTTCATTTAAAATTATTTTCATTTTGTTGATGTGTTTCGTTTTGCACATCAGGGCTACTATAGTGTACAAACTAAAGAATAATTCACTCATTGACCAAACAGCTGGAAATGAATAAACTGAAGATTCTTAACAACATAGATAATTTACAAAACCACTAAAGTCAGTCCATTAGCCCCCCCCCAATTAAGCATACAACAAACTTACAGTTATAATGGAGTTTTTTTGGCACTCCCTGATGCATTATACATTATTCATGAGATTGTTCTTAGTATGTAGTATATACCAGAGGTAGGCACACTGTGAAGAGCCCGTGACTGTGCAGGTTTTTGGGATGACCTTTAGGTCAGCTGTTCAAACTCAGGAGTGAGGACTCTTCAGCCAATCGGTCCTCTAATTAGTAATCTAATTAGGGAGTTACAGTGAAAACTTGCATACACAGCGGCCCTTTCTGGATAAGATTGCCCACCCACTGTAAAATTACTTATATTCTTTACTTATAACTACCCAAATACAGACTGTACCTGAAACATGTTTAAACTTGTTATTACATTAAATTACAGGTAAGAATTTATTAACTCTGTATGTTGCCATGCCTGTTTCTCTGACGCATCAGTCACTAAACCATGCCCTGATCTCTGCTAGCATGTTTTACTGTGCGCGTAGTTCAGTCTGGGCGTGCATCCCGGTACTCATTCAGGATTAAGGTATCAGCAAGAAAAAATGTTTTGAACAGGTGGAGGGATATCTTCTGAAACTACCATTTTGTGTTGAGTCCACGTCGCTCAGTTTTTGTTATGTGTCTTCTTTGAATAAACTGAGTTACCAGACCTACAAATACTGAGCATAGAGCTTCGTGTAATGCATTTACTGCTTCTTGGAACTTTGAAGTTCTTTTAATTGTATCAAAAATTACTGTAATACAGTGACTTTGCAGAGTGATATGAATCAACTGAATTATGATTAGGTTTTTTTTTTCAAGTTACATCCAGCAATTAAATTACTCATGCATCTGAGCCAAAGAGTTCTCTGACAGCCCTATGTTTATGTGCCCAAAATAATTACATGCTGCTTGCCTTCGGACGAACAATAGCAGTTGGCTTGATGGAAGTTTTACCATCATAGATATATACCACATATCCATAGATACGGAATATATAATGCATATATCAAACACAAAATCCTACTACCCTCATCCCAGAAGCCTTTGTATTTTCTGTTTAAAAATGGTGAATAAGGCAAATACTGCCAATCAAGGGCGTAGGAGAGAGCTTGATATTTGGGGGGGGGGGGGGTTCACGTCCCCCCCAGGACCTAGTCCCCTGCTACCAACTACCAAAAATCAGCCATCAGTCATGTTCATGTTGCTTTAGAGCGACATGTCCAAAAATGTGACTGATTTACATTGAACATGGCCAGTGATTCAACATTTTTGACAGAAGCAGAGAGCCCATTCTACAAGCAGGGTTCTGTGAAATTACTGTCAGTCTACGTTCCGGGCAGCAGTGCTTTTAAACTGACCGGGAGATCAAGGTGGTGCTTTCTCCTAAAACAAGGACAGTGATGTCATAGTGCTGTACCTCTCCATCCTTTGACTCCAGACGCATTTCGCTTCTGCAGGTAGCCCGAATGTCTCCTGCTTCTGCCATTATCTGGATGCCTTTTGGAGCCTCCATGTACAGAGATCTGGTTGGAGACTCCAGTCTGAAATGAAGACAGCATGGGTCTATAGCCAGTCTCAGTCAGTTGAAACCACTCCTATTTCGACACAATAGGCCTATAATACTCTATTAGAGCAGCGGTTTACAACGAAACCAAACAATTATGTGTGTTTTCTTGAAAACTTCAAAACTGTTTTTAGCTTACGAAGAGTTAACAAATATCAAGAAATTTATATGCATCTTACTTGACATAAAGTCATTTCAGTTTAAATAACCAATTCAAATCTTATTTTACCCTGTATTTTATTTTTTCTCCAAAGCAAATTAATTGCTTCCATCAATAAACTTGTTATTTGTGCTATTGCCTTCTGGCTTCTTATTAAATAGGTAAAACCATTTGTAGCCAATGGCAGCCTATAGGGGCGTGTACTACATCAGCCAAACACTCGCAGCCGCTTGGTTTGAGGCACCAGGGAACAAAATCAATCAACAAATGATGAAATTTCATTACATCGATGTGTCCAGAGTTAAGGTGACAGTACCCACATCACCAATGCATTTTTAGTCAAACAGGGGTGGATATTAATATTAAGCATATTAGGATGGTACAGGACTCAGCTACACAGGAGAAGATACTAATGACCGAAATAAAACTGGTTTAAGAGTGGATGAAATTAAAGACTTTCACCGACGAAAACATAGGCATAGGGAATATCACTTATTGTCAGGTACAGTGGTACCTTGGAACATGAATTTAATTGGTTCCAGAAGGCTGGTCCAGAAGGCTGCTATCACTGCTCACTTTCTTAGGGGCCACGATTACTGTATCACTAAATTTACTGTAGATAAAGCACAAAAAATTCACGCCGAACACAGGAGCTTGGTCAAGAGGTACTGTCATTGTATCAAACTGCGATTCATAGGCGTCAGCGTCCCAGTAGGTCCGCTTGACTTTGTGTCGGCCAATCAGAGACGCGTCTCGATCGCTACAAGTTTTAGCAGGTCTGTTTTGTTCTTAAACTCTTGTGTTGCCGAGTTGCGGTTAGATTTTTCTCGACTTACCCATTTCTAACATTTAGAAAGACTGACTGACACATAATTTTTTTGTCTTATAAGCCCTAATAATAGCAGCAAAACTCTTGCATTACCACACCTTTGAAAAGATGTGAATCTCACGTTTGCATTTGCCTGATTGTGCTCAGCTAGCGTGGATTCTTAATTTTTATATCAATAATTTCAGACTAATCAATTGTGATTTGAGGATTTATAAGCATTTGATTATTATCCATAATGATCTTTGCATGCAACAATTGTTCACTATAATTAGGCCATGGGTTTTTCATTCTAAGTAAGCCATAGGTTAGCGAGAGGTTCCTGGGCTCAGATCCCAGACGCCCGTGTGAAGGCTTTGTGTTAGTGCACATCACAAATCTGTCCTATACAAAAGCATCCTGGTGTATGGATCCTCAGCCTTGAGTCTGGTTGGCATATATACTGAAGAACAAGTCTCTGAGAGTAAGTTCTGAGAAGCCCTGTTCTGCCATAAACCTAAACACTTCATACATTCAGTGAACAGCACTTCTGTTACAGCTCCATATATATTAACTTGATTGGTTGAGAATATATCACACAGTGATATACCAAGTACATAGAGGTGCAGGTAATCTTGAAGTGTGGAGGAATAGTGGATTCACTCTGTGCCACATCTATTAGTATTTTTCTCTTTGTCTTTATATCCCTCAGTAAAGTTATCTTAGAATATTGGCTATGAGCAAGTGAATCCTTCCACACGAGAAGGCCAAATGAAATACGTTGTCTCAGTTGCTTCATAAAATCCTTTGGTGAGGCCATTGGGGGACTGATCTCTGATAGCTTTTATTGCTCATTATTTACCCATAAATTAGCCCCGCCAGCCACGTCTCGTCAGCTCCCTAAAATCCATTTCTCCTTCCCCGCATCCAAGTTTGTTTTGGACGATGGGAAGGAGCTTTAATTGGATTGTGATGAGCACTGGGACATTGATCTAAGCAACAACTCGTGAGAGAGAAGCCAAGAAAACAGGGATAATGCTTATAAGTTCACTGTAAACAAAAAGCTAAACATTTATGTTTTAAACTCTCAGCTGTATGCAAACTGCATGTAATGCAAAATTCAGAAATCGGAAATAAAAGTTCCCTAGTTCCCTGATTTATATCGTTTTGCATTATTTTGAGTAGTTCATTTCGACTTTCTCTAAAAGGGATTCGTTAAATGCTGGTGTTGGAATAGTTCTGGTCAATTACCTCTTCAAAACTATTACCTCATAAAAAGTTGTGCTACAAGTCCTTGAAATGTCATTATTATATAATGCAAAGCACTACATTTGGCCACAAAAGCAGTACATGGGCTTAAACCTTTTGGGGTTGGAAAATGTGAGTCCATTAAGAGACAATAATCCAAATACCACAAACACACACTTTACACAACTGCCCTATGACAAATACAGCCGCTTAGTGTTACAGGCATTGAGTTTGTTATATTCTCCATTATTGGATTCATTACATAGTCAAAATTACTAGAAATTCTTTATGATGAAATCAGAATGAGGTAATAACTTGCCAAAACATCAATACTTAAATGAATGAGTGCTATTCCACGGTGAAGAGATGACATGCTTATCGTAGCCGTTACCTAAGCTCCTTAAAGGGCTCGGACCTGACGTGAGGCGTTTCGACAGAGTTGCTGAACACTGCGCCCTCAGCACCTGAAAAAAAAAAGACGAAATATAAAGATTCACCATCACTGTCACTGTGGATTCAGTGCATGCAACCTTTGCTTTGACAGTAACCAAGTGGTGAGTTAATGTTCATTTATCAAGCAATCCCATCCTCGGCATTTGTATGCTTTTTTAAGAATGACAGTAAGGCAGCAGATTGTACTGCTGTGGTTGTTCCTCGTTTTTATTTAATCATCATTTTTCTCTTGTAAGCTTCTGTAACATTAAAGTGTACTGGGCACAATGTTCAAAGAGAGAAAAGAAATCACAAAAAATATCTGTCTACCCCAGAACATTCTTGCAAATCTGACAGACTTAAACCTCGTTTCTTTATAAATTGTATCAATATAATGGTAACAATGAATCTGACATATTTAACAGGAGCGTATGATTAACACTGCACTGTTCTTTCAAACTGCCAGACAGTGGACCAGCGGACAGAAAGTGAAGAGTTTGCTGTGCTCTGCGGTTGCAGACTGGGATTTGGCAGTGCAGTGGGGAATCTGCATAACGATCCCACTTAGACCAGTCTTCCCCAGTCGGGTCCTTGGAGACACACAGATGTTTTTTTTTTCCTCTCTCCCAGCTCCCTGACAGACTGTCTGTGGGTCCCCAAGGACCAGATGGGGAAACAATGGCTTATGGTGCATTCCATTTCAACTCATTACTGACATTCCGTAACTGACTTGTAACAGTCTTTCCAAGCTCCTACTCAGAAATTTCAGCTGGAACACCACCTGAAGTTGGAATTCCTCCTTGAAAAGTCGGAGGAATCTACACAAGCCCGACCTCATAATTCAAGATGGCTGAACCCTTTATTAACAGAAGTTAAAGCTGTAGTTTTATGCTGTTTATTAGCACTTATGTCTTATTTGTGGCTGCTATATATGGAGATATATAATACTGCTGTAGTGTTTTTATGTGCAAAATTCCACATAATGTCTTGTTATCAACTGGTATTGCTAACAATGCCTAATAGTGAACCGAACTAGAGCCGGGGCCTGGTTCAGAAAGCCGGATTTCTTGCTTAGCCAGATAACTTTTCAGATTTAAGGTGACCTGGACTAAATGTAAGTGAACGAAGATAAAGGCCATTTAAACTAGGGAACTTTAAATCCAACAAGTTATCTGGCTAAGCAAGAAATCCAACTGTTTGAATCGTCCCTAGTATGGCTAAATGGCTTTCTGACTCATACTGGAACGCAGTTAACTCAGGTGTGACAGCACTGTCAGCCCCGACCTCCGAGCTAAATGGAATGCAGCAACAGACCAACTGTCAGATATACAGCTACAGAAAAAAATTAACTATTTTAAATGCAATTTAAATGCAGTACTATATGACATAAACTTCTACGTATATTAGGAACCTTATTCTGTACATAATGTATTGGTGTTATTATTCCATACAGCACAACCATCCAACCCAGACACAACAGCCTAAACATATGGTCAAAACACCAGGGATTCATTTCCCTGTTTCATATATCATTCAGTATTGAGTTGAATTGAAATAAATATATGAAAAGAATTATACATAACCATTGCCTTGTCTTGTCTCAACCTTTTTTGTAATGCACTGCATGTATGTGAGCACTGATGACTGGAGACAAACTCCCAGTATGTGTGAACACACTTTGCCGAATGAGCCTGATTCTGATTCTGGTTCTGCTGTGTTCTGTTCTTTCACGAATTTCACCAAATTATTGTTTTCTCCCCCGTAAAAACGAAAACAGTATTTTGCTTCGCTTTTCCTCCATTGGTAATTTTAGTAGTAGGACTTCCTTCCAAAGCCTCGTCCTGCCTTTCAGTGGGTACGGAACGGAAATAACCAACGTGAATAAAAAAAAAAACACACAATACATTTAAGCCCAAATTCCTGCTGGAGATTTCTAATCAGTGGAGGACTGAAACAGAAACCTATAAACAGAATGAGTCCACATAGAGCACATAAACAAGTTCATTTTGCTGAGGACTACGTGCAGGTATATATGCAATCTTCACTAATGAGATAGTGAACAGACCACACCTTAATCATAAGACCCAGTCTCCCCAGCAAACCCTTTCATCTCAGAAAACATTCATATAGGGAATGTAAATGCCATCATTGATTTAATAGGAGTCTTAGTACAATGCACTGTTTAATGTACAGTAAAACAACGTCATCTGTAGCTCTTTGTTGCTTAGTTCAATATTATTACAGTTCACAAACCCATGATATATAGTAAACAGTCAATAGTTAAAAAATCTAGCCTGAGCTGAGAGATGTGACTTCTGCATTCTGGTCCTACATGAAGCAGGTACAACAAACCTCCTACACGACCTCAGACCTGAAAAAATCTGAGTATGAAAGCCTGACACCAGATGCCTGAAGATTAGAACAAATCTGCGAGGACTCAGAGCTGCACCTCATCAATGGCTGATCTCCAGTCGAACTTCTTCACAATAAGATTCTGGCAACCAGACAAGTTAGAATTGACTTTCCTGGCTGTGACACCAGACGTAGATGAAGACAGAAAGTTATGCCGGTCAGCGGTGCAATGCATCATCGTATTCTTCGCCATACATGATGTTGCACTTTTTTGTCAAAAGAAGACAGGAAAGCAGTGATAACATTTAAACCCGCATCAATACGGGGTCAAAGTGGCACAATGACACAGAGAAATAGGCACATTGTCACTGGGAGTCAGTTACATTTCACTCACAATGGATGTGTATGATAACAATAATGACGACATCAAAGTCTTATATCACAATGATCATGTTCATCCAGTGTTTATCACACATTTGCAAAAAGAACTTGTCTAATGCATATAAAGAAGAAGCTTCTATCTCAGAATAAATAAAGCACTGTGGTGCTGAGAGAGTGCGTACATTTGAGAAATGTATCTTTTAGTTGGGTTGTTATGCCAAAGCCGTGTTTCCTTTTTTAGTTAACAGGGTTATTAAAACTACAAGTGAAAGTTTATGGAATTTATGCATTTTTTGCTGTTTCTACATGTGTCTCAGCAGCACTGACTGACTTTTCTTGGTCTCAAGAAAATGGGTCATTTGCAATTGCTCGCCGAAAAATTGTGCTAACCTAAATAGTATTGCCAAAACCACTGTATTTATTTATTTTTTTACAAAAACATGCTATAATTAAGCAGTTTATTTCATCATGTACCAAATACTAATCACAGTAAACAATGTCATAGACAGGTGTCATGGTGGCACAGGGGGCATAGTTGTCACCTGACATCTCACGCTAGGGTGTGGAGTTTGTAGGTTCTACATGGTTTTAATGCAGCCACTATCCTCCTGCTGTCCAAAGAAATGCTATTACTGATCTGGCTTCACCAAACTGCACCCACTGCCTGAGTGTGCATTCTGTGATGGATTAGCGTCCTGTCCAGGGTGCCCTGTGTTTGGTGCCCTGCACTGCCTGAGCCAGGCTCCTGGCCCACTCTGGCCCTGTACTGCATACATTATGATATTATTAATGACATAAAGATTTTTGAAAATAACACAAGGTCTTGCAAGCTTTTATTTGATTTCTTAAGATGAATGTGTCTTCTCTAACCGGCAGAAAATTATTGTCAGATGCATCATTGAGTCAGATGAGAAGAGCACCGGCCAATAAAGAACTGCACCAACGTGATGAAGTCGGTGTTGAGTTTGAAGTGCATAACAGATAATACAGCATCAGTGAGGTATTTCAGCAGCAGATAATACACCCAAAAACCTTCATTCAAGCATCTGGGCGCTAAAAGAGTAGATAAAATAACAAATTGTTAAGGGGATCAGCTCCAGCGCCAGGGGCTCAGACCACAGCGTGACTTTGTGTGTTCAGGTAGTGTGTTCTACTCCTCTTGTGTTTTCTCCTCCTTTTGTGTGTTCAGGTAGTGTGTTCTACTCCTCTTGTGTTTTCTCCTCCTTTTGTGTGTTCAGGTAGTGTTCTCCTCCTTTTGTGTGTTCAGGTAGTGTGTTCTACTCCTCTTGTGTTTTCTCCTCGTTTTGTGTGTTCAGGTAGTGTGTTCTACTCCTCTTGTGTTTTCTGCTACTTTTGTGTGTTCAGGTAGTGTGTTCTCCTCCTTTTGTGTGTTCAGGTAGTGTGTTCTACTCCTCTTGTGTTTTCTGCTACTTTTGTGTGTTCAGGTAGTGTGTTCTCCTCCTTTTGTGTGTTCAGGTAGTGTGTTCTACTCCTCTTGTGTTTTCTGCTACTTTTGTGTGTTCAGGTAGTGTGTTCTCC
>JAODJU010000002.1:6784153-6802833 GCA_026776725.1 Gnathonemus echidnorhynchus | reverse complement strand
GGGGGGGCGAGGTGGTGTTGAATCTTTGAATTTTACGGCCTGCAAATGCAATTCAATAATAATAATAAAAAAAATATTGACTGTAAATAAAACTAAAATCACAAAAAACAACAAAATGTTGTTGAATCACATTATATATCCGTCTGTCTTCAATATATGCTTGTCCTATTTAGGGTCATGGAGGGTCCAGAGCCTGTGGATACAAGGCAGGAAACAACCCAGGATGGGGCACCAACGTATCGCAAGGCAGGCACGCACACACACACACACACACACACGCAGACACACACGCACACAACTTGGTAACTCCAGTTAACCACAGCATGTTTTTGGACTGGGGGAGGGGCTGGAAACTCCAACCCAGAGAAAACCACACAATGACATGAAGCCATGGCGAAGACTCAAACCCTGGTCCTAGTGGTGTGAGGCAACTACACCACCGTGCCCCCCCCAATTATATCAGTAACATACAATATTAAACTATAATATCAATTTCAATTAATTTATTTTATCAAATCTTTGACTGCCAAAGTGTAGTGTAAATGATATGTTCATATGTGTTTTGAATTGTTGCAATTTGTGGCTTGTTAAGGACCAACTGGTATTCAAATTGTATTTTATCTGAGGGCTAATGTCATGCACTGTCAGGCGAGCAGGGAATATGGAGCGGGGAATCAGGGTCAGGCAGACTGAAGTCCAAAAACAAAGGGGCTTATTCGGGTAAACAGGCAGACAAGGGACCAGACGGAAAACAATGTTACAACGTCAATGACAGACCTGGGGAAACTGACTTGAACTCGGACTGAAATCCACAGGACTTAATGACGGAAACGCAGAACAGCTGATAACAATCAGGAATTCACACAAGGTAAATGAGGGGGCGTGGCACACAGGAGGTCATGACAGCTGACATGTAACTGTCTTCCTATTCCCGTTTAATTGTGTTACTCTATGAATTTAGCATTTAATATTATTATAACTGAGCAGAATAACCTTGTAAACGTCAAAACCAAAAAGCGATGTCCCCTCTCCCAGACGGCGTCACATGCTGCTTAGTCACCCTGCCCCCAGTAGGGAAGGGGCTCTCAGAATCATGCGTCTTCCTGGGCTCCTGCCTGTCATGCTGCTCAGCACTGAGGCCAAAGTTTTCTCTTAAAACCATGTCATCTTCTACTAGTTAATCTCAGCAACTCCAGAGTAACAATGCAAGCTAATATGATGCCTTTTTTGCTTTAACTTTATTGGGTCAAAATACAGTACAATTCCATTCCACACCAAATTCAGGAGGTAAATGCTTTGTTCTCTTTAATACTGTTAAAAGCTTTTGAAACTCTGGTCTCTAAAAGTCATAAGATGCTTTTCTGATAATGCACATTCTCCAGTCTCCTGCCATCTTTTATGTGGCCCATTTGTACCTAAGGACTCTGCTTTCTGTATTTCGATTCTGCCCTTTCTTCAGAGCCATTCTCTCATCTCGGCACATACGTCCCGGAAATGTCGAGCAGCATTTCTCTGGTGCTCAAGAAATGTCACGTCACTCAACTGCTTCATATATGGTTAATGCTGACTGTCAGTTTCCTTCCCCAGCTGAAACAGAAGAGCTTTGCTGATTTCTAAAGAAGAGAATGCTTCAGCAGCCTGACCTGTACATGATGTTAATCTTCACCCTGTTACCTCGAGGGACGGGGGTCACAGTCACATTCCAAGTGAGCTCGGGTCAGAACAGTTTTCCGAATTGTTACATCAATAGGACCTCAATAAAAAACTTTGAGTGAAACTGATTTAGTCAAGAACAATCTGGTGGTTCAGTGCCTGGCAGGAAAAAACATTTTGTACTTCTGGGAGCCTATTTGAATAATGATATCCTGAGTAAAAAGCACACTTTGAGTACACTGAGTAAAAAGCACCGCAGAAATCATTCTTCTCAGTTTCTGTCTGATGCTCACAATCAAATAGTCCATATTTACTAACATAAAAGCAATACCATGGTTAATAGTTCCAAGTTGAATACACAAATAAAGCGAGTAGTTAACGATTACTTTGGGGGCATGGATTTTTCTCGAAGCAGCAATCTTTGGTTGTCAGTGTTATGTTCTGGTGAGTTTGGCAAGGCATCTTCCTTATCCTGGCCAGAGGGACAACCAGAACACATCCTGGGTTTTTTGGCAGCTTTAGCATAGCTTTCTGAGAGCTTGACTGAAGTGTCTGTTTGAACTGATCAAGCAATGCATTAATATTTCAGCACCTGGCAGCTTATGTCTGGCAAGAATTACTTTGCGGGCTATTCTGCTATTTTCTTTGTGCCAGGCCATCCATTACATTGGACAAACAGGTGGCCAGTCCTTAGCAGCTGTCCCAACATCTCTGACCCTTCTCTCCTTATTGATACTGAGTGACAAAGACCAAAAAGATGATGCGTCATTCAATATTTATTTAAGTGATGTTGCTCAGCAGTTAATTAAATCTGAAAGCGATTTTAAAAAGCTCATTAACTTTACTTGTTTCACATATAACCATCCATAAACCTGAATTCTCCCCAAAGCAATTTCCTGACTTCCCCATGCAACTCATCAAAATGATAACAACAATGAAAAGAGTCTGTCTCATCCAATAGGGTTTCTCAATTAAAACATATCATTAATGTTTGCTGTGACAGTATAAGTCTTGATATTAGATACTCCTACTCTCCTTTATATGTTCCTAGTTGTCCTTTACTCACAAGATTTACGTACTGTCCATAATTCCAAAGGAAATGCAAAGGTGTCAGGAGAATGTTACGGAGTGAGCCCCCATTCAGGCGATTGCCCCTGTGAGTGGTCATGAAAAGTGCTCTCTTCAAGCCCATGTCAAAGGTGTCAGGAGAATGTTACGGAGTGAGCCCCCATTCAGATGATAGCCCCTGTGAGTGGTCATGAAAAGTGCTCTCTTCAAGCCCATGTCAAAGGTGCCTATGCGAAACCAGGAAGTCAAGCGAGGGCAGCCAGCCCAGCAGTTTCATTTGCTGACTGAATTTTGTTTCAAGGCTTAAATTACCACAATTCATACCCCTTTAGCTTCTCAGTCTGAAGGACTCAGGAAATGTCTAAAGGTGGGCATCTTACATGGATAATATAACTGTTTGTAAGAGTTTAAGGACATGGTAATCTGACGTTTACAGAAGGGCACTGTCCTACTATTCTTCAGTGCCTGACTTTGCGTGAATAGCTCTAAGTCATTTAAGATGAAAAGTGTCATCCCTGCAATAAATCAGCCTAGGCGAGACAGAATTAAACCATCAAGGCAATTGACTTCTGAAGTTGGCATACCTACCGGTATGTACCTTTATTGCTGAAACTCAGCTTTCCTGCCAGTGCTTCTCACAATGCCACAACTGCTTATTTCCTGTTTTCATTGTGGAAAAATTTTATGCATGACCATGTAACTTTATAATTACTACTCCGACCTAGAGCTTCGAAGGCTAATATTACAAAAAGAGAATAGTTTTTCTTATTATTATGGGAGACAGGTGTCATGCCCTGTCTCCCTCGGTCCTGTACTGCACCCATTTGGCCAGCAGAGGTCCCCCCGGCTGACCATCCCATGTCCCCAATCATTAACACCTGTCCCTCATGTAGTTCTCATTGGTTCTCATTACAACCCTCACCTGTGTCTGTTTATCCCTAGTCCATTGTGATAATTTCTTATACCCATCTGTCCTTAGTCCTCAGTGTATACAGTATATGTTCCCCTCTGTCCTGTACTCCCCAGACCTGTCATTGTGTTTCAGTGCATATGCAAACTCCCGGTAGGTCTATGTAGGGAAGCACTCACTACTAACTCACTACTCACTACTTTAATCTTTTGAATAAAGGTCCCCTCGAGGTTTGATCACATTCAAGGCTGCCTCTGGGGATTACTTATGCCTCCCAGTGTTACCAGACGTGACAACAGAGAACATTTTTGAAGAGATGCATTTGCCTGTGATGAAAATACACTAAATACAATTCATCCTTAACTTGTTGAAGACATGTAAAATAACATGGTTTAAAGATGAAACTGATGTCACTCCTCTCATTTAATGAAAAGAAAAATTAACTGCCGCTTCTTGGTTTAAATTGTGTCTTCAAGAAGTTGTCATAAAAAGGATTAAAAAATGTACAGACATGCTGCATTTGTATAATTCCACAGCATTGCAATTGTTCTATTACTGAAACAGTAGCTGACAGAAAATGCAAGATAAAAGAATATGAAAGATGTTGGTTTGTTGCGAGAATGTTTTTAGTAAAGGAGTGAATATTATTGCCCTTAATATATTCCATTGACCTGTGGATGGATCGATTGTATTTTAAGGAGATTTTAATGTAGCAGAAAAATCCCTCCAGGCCCTGAATAGCATCTAGAGAAAACGTAAACAAAATCAACAAGGCATGGAAACAATGCACAGTTTGCTTCTCATAGAGAAAGCAGTGGGCATTGAAACAGCAGCATTCTGGGGGTCAAATGGAGAAACAATTAGACTGCTAGGCTACACATGAAAGTGTAGATCTTGATGTAGATTGTGTTGCCTCATAGGCCATAGAGCCCTGATCCAAACAGAGGGCCGGCAAGCTACTCTGAAATGCAGACAGCAGCTGCTCCGAGGGGGACCTGTCTCCCCCTGTCACCCCATTAGCCGACAACATTTCACAGGCAGAGCTGTGGACTGGGCAGACTGGCAAGAAGCCCAGAGTCTGCGTCACGACTCCCAGCTCCATAGTCTGCAGCCTCTTCCCAGTCAAAGCAAGAACGGGCAGCCGACTTAGACAATATTTCTCAAATGATTCTTACAGTCTATGATCGCTACTTTAGTTTTTTTTCAAATCTGAGCGCATTTTTAAACCATTCGCTGCTCCCTGCATTTTTTGCGCTAAGTATGCAAACAAATTCTCACAGTCTGCAACGGAAACTTCTTGCATTACACAGCAAACCAAATCACAAATACATTTTTTTTTTTTCAGTTTTTAAAATTGCAACATAAATTAAATGAACATGCATCTGTTGAATGTCTAATTTGACGTTAGATCAAAATTAGATTATCTAAGCAGCTACCAAAACATGAATTCTACTAAAGGTCATTATTAATATTTATTCCATGCTATAGTTAAATTGCTACAGCGGCATGGAGACTGCTGAACTCAGTTAATATAAATAATATAAACTAGAAGTATAGAATTAACAGGCACAGGAGCAACCGTTGTGGACAGAGATATTTAAATGGTGCAAATAGGGCTTTGATGGACCAAATGGAAGACAATCCTCTAATTAATTAAAACCTATTATGCAAAATCAAATCCACTTGTACTCTTACTTATTTATGTGCTCATTTGCATTCAGCCTCTGTCCATATCTTGGTCATCATCAGCAGCAGCTATCCATGTTACTATGCAGTCATATACCTATGTGGTTGTATCTACAACATGTTGCAACGCCAGATTTTCTTTTAGAGTATATTTTAGAATGGATAAAGACCTCATTGAAAAGAAAATCCATAATCATAATCCACTCTTTTAGAATCACCCTAGATATCACATGCAATTTAACGTTTATATAAGCAACTATTGCAAAATGTAAAGGTAAAAAGTAAAGGTTGTAATTATTTTTAATGAGTGGCACATTCATAGTAAGGAAAAACGGAAGTAGGCTTTTTAATTGGATGTTTAGGTGTTTAAAAGTATGGATTCTGAAGTCAGCAAAGGAACTGTACTGTAGTCTTCTTGATCCTGGGGCTTTGTTTGAATCATTTTAAGTCTCTTTGAATGCAACTAAATCTACCAAAAATAGACCAAATTAAACCATCAACCTTTAATGTCCAAAGATATTAAGAGTAGTAATAATAATATTGCAATACTGGCAAGATGGTCATTTGGCATGAATTTTGTCAACATTTTCACGTGTCCCTGCTTACCGGCATGTATAAACACCTACAGAACCCTTGCATCAAATGAAGCTTACTTACCATTGTGAAGTTCATAACTTTGAGGATCCAGATGGTTAGTGCAAGATTAACCAGGATTAAAACCATCAGAAGGAGCACGAAGCAGTAAAGACAGCGCTTCCGCCATCCATAAATGCCCACTTTGTACGAGACTTGTGGTTTCTCTGGCGTCTGAACATTGTTCCTGTCAGCACACTGTTCTTGGATCATCTGGAAAAGGACGGTAGACAGAGAGAGACAGAGATTTTTTTAAAAAGCTGCTTAGGAGACACTTTTAAGAAAATGGGCTATAAAAGGGGCCAGAACCTATTTCTGTCCATTCAGTGGGATGTTGAAGTGAAGTTATTTAAATTAAGCGCCTCGCTCAGTTGCACAACAACAACAATTAAGTGCCTTTATGGGAAATAAACCATAATAAGTCTGGTTACACGTGAGGTCGCTTACCCCCTCTTTTACATGCCAGGTAATTTGGTTAAAAATGGAATGTGACTACATATATTTCCGTCTTTCCGTACCAACTATATCCTGTCTTAATTGTACAGCATAAAATAAAATACTGAAATGCTTTGTCCAAGCAGCATATTAACTGAAATGGATTAACAACCTAAAATGTGAGCTTCCAGTTTTATTGGATAGATAAGAATTCAATGACTAAGATGAAGACTTTGCACTAAATGCATTTTTGCTCAAAATAAAAGCTTGTAATCATTGTACAGCTTTTTTTTATAATCTCACATTTGGGAAATCCGTATTTGCTCCTTAGCAAATATAGCACTTATCCTCTGCCTCCTATTCTGAGGTGAGAGTGCATAGCGTGGTGACCTGGCACGACTTCCTGTCAATGAATTACCCACCGTGATAACTACGAAAGATTGAGATGTTCCTTTCAACAATTATCATTCAGGAAACTTGTCCCTCCACAGCGATAATGTACAAGTAGATGGATGATTCCCCAGCTAACAAGGAGTAAAAACAACATTATCAATGCCGCCGTGAGTTAATCCCGCTGTGAGCATGCATCTTCATTATATATCACTTTGGCCAATTCCTCTTGGAAGGTGGGTTGGCTGAATCCCATATTTGCTGGAGTTCTGCCGTATCTTTTCTGATCTGAAACATATAAATGAGAGGAAAAAACCCTGCAGGCAGTTGTTTGATGAAGTGGGGGAATCATTGAGGTAATTACGTGTGAAAATGTGGAGGAGTTTTTTTTTTTTTAAACGATATGTGTGCACTATGTGGGTATAGCAGACATCTTCAAGCGTCTGTGCCGGAAGGTTGCCGGTTCAGCCCCGGCCTCAACAGAACAGTCACACGTCTGTGGGCCCTTGAGCAAGGCCCTTAACCCCCAGCTCCATGGGTACCGCTGCAGGTGGCTGCCCCTCACTGCCAGGCTTACTCTCACCTACATGTGTGTCTGTGTGTCATGGAGAGCAAGATGGAGAAGCCAAAGAGAATGTCCCCATGGGGATCAGTAAAAGTGTCATTATTATTATTTTTTGTTTCCATTGTAGGAAATACCACCCAACCTCTCTCAGGTTCAGCTCTTGCTTTTCTCTTCTTCAGTGAAGTAAACTGATTGTGGGCACCATTGTGTAGAAGGGAATAAGTGCACAAAAGGTCAAACTGTGGAGAATGGGCTGGTAAGTGGCTGAGCTACTGATATGTCTGAGCAAGTGAGAACCTCTTATACTGGTAACAAAGAGCATTGGAACCCCCAGCTGACCACCGCAAGGGGAAAAGTCATGTATGGTTTTATAATATAGGTACTTAATGTTTGCCTTTTATGAAAGGCAGGGCTGTAACAAGACAGAAATAATATTTCAAACGCCTCCAAATGAGTGGTCCATGGAATTTTGCTTCAGGCTGTAATATCATTCTCAATCAATACAACCTAAACAAAAAAGCTTCAGCTGGCTGTTTCATAAACTGAATAAGTGGTTGACGTCCAACTAGCAGGTCTGTTATCTTAAAGTTTGCTGTTCAAGGCTGTACAGAATATTGTTTTGTTTTTTTCTTTTCACTTAGAGAAGGCCTTGTTACGGGTTCACAAAAGCTTTATTGTCAGGTAATTGCTCTGGTTGTTTTTAAGAAAAACCATGACAAGTAAATTATAATGTTTGTTAAAACTGAAGAGACTGAGTTACTTCTTCCAGCACAACTACCTTTTAATTTGTTACTATGTGCTCAGCCTTTTTGCCGGTCATGTCAGCAATGTAATCCTTTCTTTTTCATGTTTTGTGCCAGTTTAATTTAAATCCTAAAGAAAAGTTACTAAAAATTGCATATTGAAAAGGGGAAGCCTTCTTGCTGTTTGTACTCCCGCTTCCTCCTTAGGGCTGTGGCCCTGAATGACAGACACAAGCAGGAATCAGCACCATTATGGGTCACACCCATAGTATGTAGTCACACACATTAAGGAATCATGAGGCAGTAACTGGAGTCCCTGGTGTTTTATTAGAAATAGGATCATACGTTGACTTCTCAGTCCTATAAATTGTGTGGGAATTATCTATACAGGACTGAAATTTGCAAATGGTAAAAAAAGGCAAATTATTTCATGGTATATACAAAACTATTATTAAAAATTTTATCTATTGTTAAGAAGCATGTAAATAAGTTAAAAGAAAAAAAGATCACATGTTTTTTTTCCCACAAATAGTTGAAATTATTGTTACACTCTTTTCGTTATAAATTCACCACACTAGAGACATTTTGCTCCCATCCACTAGAGGGCGCATGGTATGGGGACTATGCGGGCATGCTGTGGTCAACCTGAACACAACTTCAACTGCCTGCTCTTTTTCCAATAATGGGGTGAATTGAGTCTGGGAAGGTAATATATCCATCTATCCATCCAATCACTTCTCCAGTACAGGGTCAAGGGGGTCCTTGAAGACTTTGGATGGAATGCCAGTCCATCACAGGCCCCACACACACATACACACATGATTAATCCACAGCCCAAGGTTTTGATCAGTAAGTTTCACCTGGATGAGCTGTAAATGTCACAGTGACCTTCTCCACAACGTTGCAAATGGCACAATGCTCCTGCGGTCTCATTTATTGACAAGCTTTGCCAGATTCCAATACATTTCTGTCAAGATTCACTCTTCAGTGGAAATGCTAAATGAGAAGTTTGTGGCTGACTGCATGATACTTGTATTTTTAATCCGTTAATTGATCCTTTAATTCACAAGATGCATAATTAAAATGAAAAAGTTGGTACTAAAGATAGTTACCGAGATAAATTCAAATTGAGTAAATTAATCCATCCATTGTCCAACCCGCTTATCCGACTGGGTTGCAGGGGGTCCAGAGCCTTTCCCAAAAGCAATGGGCACAAGGCAGGGAACAACCCTGGACAGGGGGCCAGTCCATCACAAGGCACACTCACACAACATTCACTCATACATGCACACTTATGGGCAATTTAGTAACTCCAATCAGCCTCATCATGTCTTTGGACAGTGGGGGGGAAACTGGAGTACCCTGTGGAAACTCCATGACAACACGGCAAGAACATGCAAACTCCACACACATGCAACCCAGGCAGAGACTCGAACCCGGGTCAGGGAAGTGAGAGGCAACAGTGCTAGCCACTGCACCATCATGCCACCCAGAGTAATTGAATATTTAGGATAAATATATATTCCATTATTCCATTATTTATTTATTTTAATATCTGTACTTAAAATGCAAATTTAAAAATGCAACATAAATTTGGCATTTTGAAAAGGAATTTTAAAAATATAAATCATAAATCAAATATAAATTTACTCTACTGAAAAACACGCATGGAGTGAGCAGCAAAGTGAAAGGCAGACAAGGCTGAGACAGATGTAGCTGCGTGACGGTGTTCCTTCACAATCCTCTGGTGGCCTCATTACTGGCTTTTGTGCAGGAATCTCTCCAGGTCTCTTTACCGTAACAAACACTCACCCTACCAACAGCAGAGCACACTCAACTCAATCCACACATTCTCAGCTGTGTCTTCCTATAGCTACCACACAAATATACAAATATCCCCATCCTAAGCTGCCAAATGCTATTGTTATTAAATTAGGTTCAACTGCAGAAGATCACAAATTCACTGAGTGCAGACTCGCCAAGAAATGCAGAAACTATTACTCTATCTGTCCTGTTCCTTTAACTACTAAGTAGGTGTGGTGTGACCCCGCCCCCCAGTGACAAAATGGTTTCAAACTGAGGGGAAGGATTCAAAATGCCTGGACATCTCCTTAGCAGAACACAAAAGTTTTCTCAGTTTACAGCAGGTCCCTCACATTAATAATGCTGGGGAAAGTGATTCCCGTTCACAGTGACCCTTGTGGATTTCTTCCCTGTCACTATAAATCAGTGGTCCTCAGACTGTGTGCCACACGTCAGCCGGGTGAATGTGGGATGGAAATGAAGTCGAATTAACCCGTTTCATGTGGGGGGAATTATTGAATAAAATGTGAAATGTAATATGCAGTGCATCTTCTTGATGTTATTACAATAAAAAATGTGTATTAAACTTGGCTCATTTTGCTACAAATTTTCCTAATAATAATGGTTGAATGGCTTGTGCTGGATGTGGAGGCATTCAAATTTATATGCTTCCAAAACAAGGCATAGCAGAAAAAGTTTGAGAACCATTGCTACAAATTAAGCCAGTTTATCTCATTGCTGGGAGATCCTGGTAACAGTTTCAATAATGTAACCTTGTTTTAATCAGTCTCCCCAACAAATATACAACATATAATAATACAATGTGACCATTTAAATCCTTACATCCCAGTCAGACAGAACTGGCCCTTCTACTGATACGGAAGCTCGAAAGCCCTCTCCCAAATTAAAGACTCTTGCATAATCTTTGTGCTATTAAAGAAACCCATACGAAAATCAAAAAGCTTTTTCCCCTTCACTCAACTGCTCTTTGCAAAGCTACCAGTGAGAAACATAAAATCTGAATTTAATACACAAGTCTAGCCATCTTTTACACTAAAGCGATATTTAAAATATCTTCCCTTTGGTGCATATAAGACCGTTTATTGGCATCACACTTTCTGGCCCAATGTATTAGCAACGTGCCGCTAACACAAGCTGTACAAAGAATACAGAGAAAAAAGGAAAATTATTATAATTACTCTGCATTATCTATTCATCCATTCAGCTATTGATCCATACATTCACTTTATAACCACTTATCTCAGTCAGAGTTGTGAAGTCGTGGTGATACATTATCTTTTAAATAGCTTTTGCACAAGATTAGGGAAAATGAATGAAATGTATTGTAATTTCACTTTTTTGAGACTGATGGAGAAACCTAGGAATAAAACTTCATTTAATTACTGCATGTTTACGTAAAGGATAACGAGAAGTGAAAAAAGAAGTGAAGTTATAAAATATTGTATTGTACTGTGCTATATTTTACCTTTATCTTATTGAAAAGGTAATTTACATCAGAAGAAGGTTACGGACACAGTGTCAGATCTGTAAATTAATGATAGGTGTAAACTATATATGACAGGTTTTTTTAGTTAAAATCTTAATGATAAGAGTGACAAACATTCATTCTGCTTGATTTATATTTCACAATTGATATTCTCTTTGTTTATGACTGTATATTCATATGACTGCAGTGTTTTACCTAGAAAAAGCTATTTGCAGTAGTCAACGATTGATGAATGTTCCCATTCAGCATAAGGCTGGGGTAAATAGAAAGGCAGGCTTATGTGGCTCTGTCCTCATGCAAGCTATAAATTGTTTGAAAATATTTGTACAATTCAAGTACTTTTATGGGCTACTAATATTCCTCTAATTTACAACATAAATTCTACAGAAACACATACGCAAGACATTACAACGTTCATTAATAGCTGAGAAAACACTGGGGCAGCAACAATGCTTCAAGCTGAAAGGTTGTATTTTATATTATTGTATATTAAATATGGCAAGGGATCAGTAGTGAGCATCATTCATGTCACAAGCATATTACTGTTTTATATGTGCAAAATATACTTGACATGAAACAGAACACTGTAATTTATTCTGAGAGTGACATTATTTGTAATTACAGTCAAATGCATGTCATATTAGTCTCTGGTCCATGAGTGATTGTATACTATGGCTCCCTGAAGAACAAAATAACAACTTTTAAATCACATAAAACACTGCTTAGACAACAGTAAGAAGTATACATTAATATAACAGTAATTTATCTAGGTGTTGTTTATAAATAGCATGCAAATGAGTTCTGTGGTATCAAGCTGAAACGGCATGGTGGTGTGATGGTTAGTGCAGTTGCTTATGGGACCTGGGTTCAAGTCCCTGCCATGATTCCATGTGTGTGGAGTTTGCAAGTTCTCCC
This sequence comes from Gnathonemus echidnorhynchus, assembly GCA_026776725.1. Lineage (NCBI taxonomy): Eukaryota > Metazoa > Chordata > Actinopteri > Osteoglossiformes > Mormyridae > Gnathonemus > Gnathonemus echidnorhynchus. The sequence continues at coordinate 6,790,525 of JAODJU010000002.1, read as the reverse complement.
CATGTAGTCGCAGGGTTTCATCCAGGTTACCCTCCCAACAGTCCAAAAATATGCAGAGGTTAAATGGAGTTACCAAATCGTGTGAATGGTGTGTGAGTGTGCCCTGTGATGGGCTGGCACCCCATCCTGGGTTGTTCCCTGCCTTGTGCTCAAAGCTTCTGGAACTCCTGTGACCCTGAATAGGACAAGTATATGCAGAAGATGGCTGGATGTTACATTAACATGTCACAGTAATAATGATATTCTATTGACTACAGGTACAAGCACCAGTCCTTAGAAGAATTCTCAAAGTTTCTTTTATTTGTAGTTCAGATGTCTTTTATATGAATTCTTTATAGCATCATTCTCATTCCTCAGGAGATTAGGATCTTGTGATGAAATGTAACGAACGGCACAGGCATACAGTTAGAAGATAAAGTGGAACAGGAAATAGAAGACTGCATAAGGAACCTGACAATCTGCCCTTCTTACTGCACAATAATGGACCTGCTGGTATGTTTTGGGTTTCTGTACTGCACAGATGGCTACTAGTGATTGACAAAATGACACCTCATGAACCATTTGCTGTATTTTTTGATGCCACTAGATGGTGCCCTTGGCTTACTATTGCCTTGTTTCATCAACCCAGAGCTGGTGCCAGACTTTTTCCCAGTTCCTCGCATTTTCAGCGCAAAAAAAAGGCCAGAAAAAATAGCTCCAGCATACCACCACAGAAAAGCTGGGCTCAGAATGTGGCACCATAACGTCAGCGAAAATGTGATAGGTTATGGCGTCCAAACCTTTCCTATACCTGGAAAATTCAATCCGTAACTGATATGGGTAGTGGTGGCTTAATGGTTAGGGAAACATGCTTGTGATTGAAAGGTTGCAGGTTTGAATTTCTGACCAGCAAGGCACCACTGAAGTAGCCAAAGCAAAGTACCACTCTCAAGCACTGCTCCCCGGGCACTGAATTAGCTGCCTCCTACTATGTCATGATGTCACATATAGGTTGAATGCAGAGGACACATTTCATTGTTTTGTGCTGTGTCAACAATGACCACAGATCATTCAATTCTATATAGTTTAGTCTAAAAACTGCAGTGCTGGCAGTGAAACAACTGACAGCTTATTATCAGAATAAGGTTATCAAATTTTTTTTTTATTCTGAGAAGAACAAAATATCGATCTGCTCGCCAGATTTAATAATAATGTATAAATATGTCACAGATCAAATAAATAAAATATTATGCCGTTTGAGTGGTGAAGGAATCATGTAATTAGATAGATAGATAGATAGATAGATACATACATACATACATACATACATACAAGATTGTAAGGTTCAGACCCTGACCTGCACTCTAGCCCCAAGCTTTCTTCTCACCTGTATTGGTATGTGTGTCTTTCCAGAGAGCAAGATGGGATGTGTGAAGACTGAAACAACACTGTACCTGCTCCTTCTACCACAACAATAAAGGCGTTCGATATGTCTGGGACAGTTAAGCTTCCTGAATGTACTGCTGAAGGCACTCATTTTTCTGGGTGGAGTATTATGTGAGGGGTGTGACACATTGTCCAGGATAGCCAAATTTTATGTTGCATTCTTGTCCGCTCAACTGCTTCTACAAAGTCCAGCTTAGCTCCCAGAGCAGCGTTTCTGATAAGTTTAGTGAGTTTGTTGGCCTAATTGTGTTGTGGCCCCAGCACACTATATCATAGAAGATTTGACTAGCTAAAACAGATCCGTTCTTCAGTTTGTCTTTAAGTCAAATTTATAGTTAAGTCAGAAAAACAATACAGTACATAATAACAATTAATTATTATAACGTAATAATAAAAGTATATGTGGTCCTGTACGGTACTTCAAGCTGACAAACCGCTGAAGCCGTCTAATGTTTTCCCAAGCATCACAAAGTAGTGTTTGATTTTGTTATTACAAACTGTTATGTTTCACCTGAATTTACATAATGAACATAACTGGCTTGACGGCAGTCCAGTAGTAAGTACGAATGGTCCGTAAGTCAGTCATTCTTAACCCAGGGACTGCCTGTACTTAAAAGGATCTGAGTCTTCTCGAGAAATATAGGCATCTCAAACTCTTCTACAGGGCCTCGGTGATCGCCGTCCACTCCAGCTTGTAGCCAAAATGCACTATCAAGTATCTGTGTATCGCTACCAGCACCACACGGGACCCATAGACCTCCTGAAAACCTCCACTATCTCATTGGTTCTCATTATTGAGCACCACACAGCAAACTCCTTCGGCAACCTCCTCTGTTCTGCTTCCTGTCCATCTTCGATGCCCCCACTATCATCTGAGAACTTCTGCATTTCTCATTGTCAATAACTGAAGACCAAGGTTAAACAAGACGGGAGTCATACTCTTCCCTGATGGACCCTTATCTCGCTCACAGTCATTTCTGGAACACAGCCCTGACGTCTCATAAACTGCGGTCTCCCATCAGACAGCCCACCTGCATTGAAAAAGTTTTTCCTTCAACAACACAGGGTTGTCAACAGACTTTAAAAATAAAAAAAACTCGATCTTCACAGTGCTGTAGGGTTAAAGGTTCTGTTTAGGAGGTAGACAGTAGTGTTGCCATTGTGTACCTCATTGTGACAATGACATTTATTTAGCAAACACTTTTGTCCAAAGAAACAGGCAAGTGGGGATCAGAGAGAGGATACCCCAACATCCCTGAACCATTTGGGTTTTGGGATTCTGAACATTCTGAATTAAAATCTCATAAACTGTGCAGAGGTTCAAACGTGAGGTTTGTGGAGAGGATCCTAATTAAGAGTGGTTATAGCCTAGGGAATAAAACACAGGTTCGGGTGTACAGGTGATAACTAGTCCTCATCTTTAGCGTGGTCAGTCAGCAGGTGATATTTTTCTATAGCCCTACATCTCCAAACACTCCCCACCATGATACCAGTTTAATTACTTCCTCCCAGGAAGCAGAAATGTCATAATTTATAATAAGTGTAACCAGTGGGGCTATCTGCACACTTAAGAAGTTCTACAGATTCACTGTGTGACATATAGTTATTGGTGTATGAAGGGAGAATTGACACAGCCGTGGCTGAGGAAGAGGGGGTGTAAAATATGGTTGACGGCAATAGCAAGCTGCAGTGTTTCCTGTCAGTCAGGAAGTCATAGATCCAGTAGCAGAGAGAAAGTGGGACATTATATTCTTTAATTTCTTCATTTCCTCCATCTCACCCAGCTGTAAAGTCTTTCTTCTCCTGGTAGGGCCTTTGGGTCTAATATATTAACGTTAATATTTCTGTTAGCATTTTTGCAATTTAGTACATAAAGTACAACATATAATGAATGTATAATATTATGCCATACCAGGGCTGGCAATGGGGTGTTCTGGCACCCGAGGCGAGAATCTGCTGCCCCCACCCCCAGCAGGATACAAATTGTATCATTTCATTAATATTAAAGGCATCTCAATAGCACAGGGTATCAGGCTACTAACTCATGACTTTCACAAGAAAAGCAGTGAAATATTAAAACTGGTGTAAATAGCTGTAAAGTCATGGAATGCAACCAGAGCTATTTCTTCTGATTTTTTTTTTCTGATTTGTGCCCCCTAATCAAATGGGGCCCTAAGCGATCGTCTATGTCACCTACAGGGCGGGCCGTCCCTGGACGATACTTAAACTGTAAACTAAAATGTCATTAATCCACCACTTCAGTGATGGTCACTGTGAGAGTTTCCTTAAACCCAAAGGCCACTGGTATAGCTTTCATGAATGAGATTGTTTGTCACTTTGCTAGCTGCCATTATGTCACCCATGCTGTCACTCATGAGGTCACCCATGATGTCACTACACCAGCGCTGCTTTTGTGTTTCTTTCTTGTTCTCCTTTTAGCACTAAAAGTGTTTTTTTTGTTCTACCCTACTACTACTTTTTATTTTCATTTGAAATCATTGACACTGATTACTTTTTTGATGTCATATTGATTTTCAGGATTTATTCTTGGCAAGTTTTGTAAAAAAAGAATTTTCCCTACATTTTTGCTACCAACCATCATTGATTAAATGCTTCAGTAGACAGATCTTTGAAATCTATTGACTTCCTCTGTTTTTAAGGTGCCTATAGCACATTCACTGAATCATCAACAACAAAAGATAAACATAAGCCAAAAAAGCGGAAACTGATGTGTGACAGGGTGGTATTCTGAGAATGGATAAAAACATAATGATTACTAAAATATGCTTTATACATACACGATTCTCTAGTGATGGACAAAATTACCCTTCATAAATCATATGCTGTATTTTTCGCCCCACTCGATAGTGGCTTTGGTTTGCTTTGGGGCATTTTTTGTGCCCTTTTTTGAGCAGAGAGCGCCATCTAGTAGAGACAAAAAATACAGCAAATGGTTCATGAAGCATCATTTTCTCCATCACTACTATTCTCTAATTCTCACTGTTTTATCAGTGATAAGGACTTGGTGGGGAGCATTGTTGCTTCACATTTACTTTACATTGTGTGTTGCATGGGTTTGGTATTCCAGTGTCCAGTTCAATTGGCTGGCCCCTGTACCATGTGTACACCTTAACATCAGAGGTAAGCCATCCAGGAAGCCCCCGTACCTTATGTCCCTCACTTCCTGGATAGGGCTCCAGTTTCAGTGCAAGCCTGTACTGGAGAGGTAGCTGGAAGATGGATGGAGAGAGGACTGTTTTACACTTTAATTAGAATCTAGTACATTATGTAGCCCTAATATTCATGTTTCCCAGGGGATAATTAGCTTACCAATCAATAGTAAACTTGAAAGGCCATGCAGTCCATTTATATAACCATTTAAGGTAAAAAACAAACAAGAAAGAAGTTAAAAGACCACACAGTGTAAGAAATCAATGACTAAAACTGAAACAAATTTAAACACATTACACATTACAAATTTAAACACATTACAGTAATGCAATATAATGAGTTATGCAATTTTATTGTAATAAGCAATATGTTTTCATTATGCAAACTGGAATGAAGTGCACATTTCATTTTTAATTATTAAAAGTATTTTAAACGTCAAATAAGGAAGTGTATTTATAAATACATTTAAATTGTCTGTGATGATTCAATATTGTTAGTTGCTACAATTAATATAGGTAGTAGTTTTCGATTAAAATGATGCACAGCACTGTTTTTACATTGCTATATTTGAACATCTAGAGAACAAAACTGGTTTTCAATCCGAAGTCTAATCATAACACAGTCAATGTGTGATCCCTCACATGACTACAAGCCATAGCCATGGGCTATTGTAAGGTTTAAGGTTTTATAAGCTTTTAAGGGTTTATAAGGGATTTGGGGGGAGAGACTTTCCTTGACGGCTGGTGTACCATTCAAACATTGATAGAACCGGTCTATCTATGAGATGAGGCAGCCCCTGCTATCACTGGGCCCATTATAGATGCAGGGTAACACCTGCCTCTTTTGTCATCTGACAAGGTGCCGATCTGAGGCACATTTTCCATCAACAAGATTACAATTGATCCAGGCCTTTTGACAGCAAGAATGATCAGGTGCACTCTGGGCAGAGCTACACAGATTGTGCAAAATCCTATCCATTACGGGAAGAGTGGGGCTTGTGTGTGTGTATATGAAAAATATATCAAGGACCATTATTAAATGGACAGCTACAATGCCACTATTCTAAGAGAGAGACATTAAAAAAAAAATCTATTTAAGTATTTTCATTTATGTTCCTGGAAATAATTCAGGTAACTAAGCAGAGAACAAGTCTGATCTTATTTTAATTTCATATAGATGTATATTTATATTAGATTTTGATATCCTTTATTGTCATTTTATCATGCACTTTCATACAATAACATCTAGTGCTGCTGTGTGTTTAACATTTTTTCTATATAATCTATGTTCCACGTTTACATTCATGTGTATAATCTATGACTGCTCTGCATATCAAGACTGATAATTACTGTGAATCTATCAAGTTGTTCAGCATTATTTACACTTCTTGGGGTTGCCTGAAAAATAAATAAGAACTAAAAATGACCAAAAAATAACCAAAAATAAAAACCAATATATGTTTTAAAATATGCAAAACAATATTTGTGGGTATAATGGGTATCAGTGTTATTTACAATTGGTATCCTCCAGAGGTGGAAAGGTCAGTATAAAGAGTGACTTTCACAGAGTACTCAGTTGGTTGCTTGAAACAAAATCTTGGTTTGGATTTGTACTTGAACTATCTCAACTACATTTACATTTTACATTTACATCATTTGACAGACGCCCTTAGCCAGAGCGACTTATATAAGTGCTGTAAACTCTACAATGAATTTTTCCCGATACTAGCTCAATAAAACCAAGGCTATGAATACCATCGATCTAATACTCTGTTGG
>JAODJU010000002.1:6748496-6765454 GCA_026776725.1 Gnathonemus echidnorhynchus | reverse complement strand
GTTAAGTTCTCCCCAAACAAGCTTGATGGGCCGAATGGCCTCCTCTCGTTTGTAAATTTCTTATGTTCTTATGTTCTTATCAACATGTAACTGTAGAAAACAAGGTGAATTAATCTAATCTAATATGCAGCATTTTGTGGATGTAAACATTGCAAAGAAAGTGACTGAATTAAAATGAGTAGGTACTAATGGATTGCAGCAATTTTTGTGTGTTTTTATTTTTATACAATGACTATAGTTACAAAAAGTACAATCTGTGTACACAAGCTCAAAAGTTTAGTTTTTACAAAGTGTTTAAGGCTAAGTGGTTTTAGGAATTTGTTCATTAAACTACGCAATTGACAACAAAAGTCATTTACAGAGCCGACTTGAATCACAGACACATTTGTTTGAACAATGAGATTAATAGGATATTTATATGTAGTTCTGGCGGGGAGTCTATAAGTGTCCAAGTCTCATTTTGGATTGATGACACTTTGCACCCAAGCGTTCTCTGACCAGAAGAGAGCAGTACATCTTACATTTTGACTTTTGGTTTTGCCACAATCTGTGTATTCAGAAGATAAATCAGATAGGATGGTAACACTTTACTTGACGGGGCACAAATAATTAGCAGTAACTCAGTTACTACAGAAGTACAAATCATGAACAAATATAGTCATTACTTGAGATAAAAGATGCGTCATGATTCATTAATGATGAACAAGCATGAGATCAGTATTTCACTTGTGTTATTCATTACTTGTTCTATCAGTAGTTCCTTAGTAGTTCACAAAGGTTTACAGAATTAGAGGAACAAATATAGTAACTGCTTGAGATAAAATATGCATCACAATTCATTAATGAAACATGAGATCAGTATTTCAAATGTGTAATTCATGATATGTTCCTTCAGTAGTTCCTGCAGTAGTTCACAGAGGTTTACAGAATTAACAGACATGGCGACAAATACAAAGATTGCTTGACATAATAGATGTGCCACGATTCATTAATGATGAATGAGATCACTATGTAACTACGAACTTAGTTTGCAGTTAATAATTAAGCAATACCATAATGCTACATAATTATATTACAATGTACATTATTTATGCCCCCTCCAGTACAGTGTTATGGACATTGCTGCTGATCAAGAGTTATCAATACAATGTCACTTGTTTCAAAAAACTTTCTAATTCATCCATCCATCCATCCATCATCTACCACTTATCCGGGGTTCGGGTCGCGGGGGTAGCAGCTTCAGGAGAGATACCCAGACCTCCCTCTCCCCAGCTACCAGCGACCCTACCAGGGGCAATTGCCCCCGACAACATAGCCCCCAGGGTCACTGAGGCACGCAAACCCCTCCACCACGATAAGGTGACAATCCAAGGAGGGGACTTTCTAATTCATTCATTTTGAAATATGGCAAATGTTCCAGTTTCTTCCATCCTATTGCAGTATTTATTTTTGTTCCAGAGTAGTTATAAATCTATGGTAATGGTGACACCCTACAGTCGTGCTGAGGCCTGCAGTAGCGTGATTAGCTTCTGCAAAAGCTCTTGCTCAGAGCTTTGTCATACATACCCTGTTATCCTGTTATATTAATTACCAACAGCAGCTGCAAGCTCCTGGGCAGTAAACATACAATTTGGGCCTCAAAGAGAAATCCACACTACAGATAATAACCAAGGTGTATACAACTGTGCCCCTACGATCGGAAAACAAGAAATCGTGTGGCTAACCAACTTTGTTCATGCGCAATACTGCCTCTCCTACCCATCTCAAGAGGGTAGTTATTTGCTGCATGTCCCTTTCAAATCTAGATGCTGTTGGAACGACAACAGTATATTCTCTGGATCGGCCCTTCACTCCCTCCTCCCATCTAATCCCTACTCCTCCCACACCCCCAACCTTTACAACCCCCCTACACTCTCCCCACCCCTCCCAAATTCTTTATTAAAAGTCAAACTTTGTGTGACTTGGCTCACTGTTATCAGGTTCACTTGATTTGAGTCTGTGGCTACGTGATACTGCTTCAGTTGTGGTGTGATATTCCTCAAAATGAAATATGCATTAGATCATCACCTATGCAATGGTCCAGGGAAGTTGAAAAAAGGTGCATTGAATACTTTAAGAGTTATTGTGTCCACAAGATCAAGTGTCTTCTGCAGTTGCCCATTTCTGCCTTTGCTGCCACCCAGTGCTGCTGCTTCCATTTTGGTACAATTTGTCTCTAATTGTAGTCAGGTGTAAATCTTCATCCATCTGATATTTTTGTGAAGTAGTAATAAGACCTAACATATTCTTTTGAGTTCACTTTTTATAATTTTATAAGTGTCTGAAGCTATCACTATGCAGCACTGCTTCAGTTTTGGTGCAATGTGTCTCACAATTTGAAGATTCCACATCTTCAAGCATTTACTGTAGTGCATCTGCAAAGTTTGAAAAAAGATCCATCACACACTTGTTGAGTTATCGCACTGCAGAGATTGTAGAGGCTGGGGTATATGGAGGAGTAGGGATTAGATGAGGGGTGATGGGGGGGTGCATTGCTGTGGTTCCAACTTTATTTTCTTTATCTTCCTTCTATTTCCAACAGATCCAACAAAATCAATAGATCCATAAAAAATGTAGAAGATGTGAAATCATACAATTCAACGTGTAATAAAATGAATTAATCTGAATTAATTCATCTGATTTAATCTGGAGCATTACCACATAATGTTCTTCTAATCATAGTACAATTTCTGTTTAGCTTGTTGAATATTTTCCCCAGACATATTGCTTTTGAAACCTGGTTAGGATGATAACTGAGCAAAGAAGCTGACACCTGCCAGGACGTGGCTGCACAGTCAGCATCTGTAAGCTCTGCCGCTGCCTTGCTTCATCTCTGCCCATCAAAATGCCCTTGAAGACCAGCCAACATAATTTAGCTACTTCAGCTACTACAAGATACGTTTCATAATGATCCAATGAAGAGAAAGCTGAGCAGATACAGCAGCTTTAACTGTAGCACTGACAACACAAAAAAGTTTCCTTTGAAGTTCACCACAGAGCACCTCATAAAAACTAAAAGGCTGATATTTTTTTTGATGCAAAGGTATTGTTTGCTATCAATATCCCAACAAAGGAAAGTATGTCAATACATCCTTATCCATGATAGAGGTATAACTAGATTTGGATCTGAATTGCACATTTATTATTAACCTCTTTCATGTCAATAAACTCAGTAATTCTCCAGAGACTGGTAAGATGTTTAATATTGTCATGATTTAATTAGAATGAACAATGCTTATGACATAAGTGTTGTAGTTTTGTTCAGTTTTAACTCAATGTGATTTGCAATTACAGTTGTAAAAACTATATTTGTTTAATAACCCCATAATGCGCATTACACTCATCTATCTATTGCATATCAACCTGAAATCAGAACCTGAAAGCATCCTTGAAAAAATACAGGGGAAAATGATACTGGCTTTGGGCATGGACTGTGAAAAGGAGACAGAAGCTTTGTAACAGATTAAAAAGGAACTTCCTATTCCCAAATGCATCAACTTCAGAGAGAAAGGCTTTTCCACATGGGAAACAAACCTGCTGTCTAATCTAAATAAAACTGCAATATAAACTGTGACATAGATCGCCGGATTCATGTGTTCTAAGGTAGGTTTAACCATATCCGTCAGACAGAAAGGTGCAACTTTATTTCAACAATTTTACATCACATTCTAATTTTACTGGCTTCTTGTGAAGGTTTAAATGACACCTGAGGCTGAATAGGCTCTCAGTTGTGTTTGTTTGTTCTGATATAATGCAGTTTTTTCAAATCCTCAGTCCATGAAACTGTATTTATCATTTAGTTTACTTACACCTGCACATCCATCCATCCATCTATCAATCTTCCAACCACCTCCCGTTTGTGTATCATGTTTAATAATACTATTAAACATCCACATGTAGTCTTCAAAGGTATATGCCTTTAAAACCCCAGGACAGGCTCACACCTCCGGGGTGGGGGGGGGGTCGTGAAATGCCTCTGCTCTCTGTGTATGAGCTACGTTCCCCTCCTGTCATGTGGATTTTGTTCCCCTCCTGTCATGTGGATTTCCTCCAGGTACTTTTTGTTTCCTCCTGTAATCCAAAGACAGGCAGTTAGACTAAATGACACCTCTGAGTGTGTTCCTGTGTGTGGGTGTGTGTCCATGTATCCTGTAATGCACTGGCACCCGCGTACGAGGTACCACTACTTTATGTGCTGTGCTGCCAGGAATAGCAAACAGGCCTTGACCAAGTTGAGCACTTGACAAAGACATGGAAGGGGGTCGGTGTTTGTTTTATCTCATGTACTGTAGATGTTTTGCAGAAGAGTTGATCTGTAGAGTAGAATGTTGCCTGACAATACTGGCAATTGTCTAACCATATAAATATGTTCAACAAAGATGAAAAAATATGGTCAATTTTACTGAAAACAACAAGCAAAGAATATATATGACTACCTGATCGTCACTGATGATAAAAATTTCAAGTTTCTCTTCTTCAAACTGGGATATGCCATAGTGTGATGCCTACCTAAGGTAAGTAATTATGTAAAAATGTTCAGTGTAAATTATGAAGGTACCAACCAATCGCAAAAATTACTTGGTGAATAAAAAGTCATATATATTTGTCTGTTTTTATGTTTGCATATTTGTATATTACTTTTTGGGGAATCTGTCAGAGCACCAGCACAACATTATCCACGTGTGCTTCCCCGATTGTTCTCATCTGTGCCCTGTTTAGCCTGCTCAGTCTTGTGTATATTAGTCCGTGTTTCCCCATGTATGCCAGATCCGGCATTGTATTGTCTCGTTTCGTTACCTGCCCTGTCCTGTCAGTGGGAATAAACCCTCGTTTGCCCGACCTCTGGCTCCATCGTCTGCTTGCCTGCTCACTAGCCCGCCGAACGTGACACTTATGTTATATAAATGTCACCCGTTTCTCAGTTTATACTGGAATTATTAATCAACTCTAACCATTAAATGTATACAAATAACCAAGCTAAAATAAGAAAGACAAGCCTATTAAAATATTTTTATATTAGCTTAACAAAACTTGGATTTTAAATGCATCAAACTATAGAAACCTTGACATTAGTCAAGTAGTAAACTAGAGTAGGCAGGCTTACTCATATATACTTATGATATATATCTAAATATAATTGAATTGTGTAGCTTTGTACTTACATGCATGCGTGCACAGAGGTACAAATGCATGTAAAATTCTTTGCCAGAAAAAAAACATACCTTGTAATTGCATCTAAAAAGAAAATTATATTAAGAAACACCCATTTTAGACTTTCACCTTTTTTTGCTCATGAATCACTTAAGGATATATATGAAGACAGAAGTGGCTGACAAGATTCATTTCCATATATTACTGCATTCACATATTATCTGTAGTTCAACAAGCAGGTCCTATATGTTAGGGCAACAGTGACAATTCACTGCATGGCTTTATGGTGATTATACTGCAAGCTCTGCAGCCTGTGCCTGAAACAAATAATGAATAAATTCTGTAGTCCATGAACTCCACCAGATCAAGAGTTAGTAGTTGATTTCACTCCCCTGGTAAGTCAAAGACGAAGGAGAGAAACACTAAAGGAAATTTGTGTTGTGAGAAAGGGAAACTATAAAAAAGTAATTCTGCAAAACATCATTATCATCCCTGAAATTATGTTATATGAAAACTGCTGGAATGTGATCACACTGTTATCTTAGTTCAAGCATAAAATGCCATTCTAGAATTGAACATTAGTAGCATTAGAATATATGCAAATGAACAGTAACACAATAAAAAGTAACAGAAATTTTTGTTTTCCAAAACATTACTGGTATCTTGTTGGATGGCAAGAAGAATTCTTAAATTTTACCACCAGCTGATTTAATTAATGAAGTTAAATAACTTGAAGAGATATTAATTAGCCAGACACGGTATGCCAGTGGTTGAGTCAATAAATACATGGGTCCCGTTCTGATCGTTTGCATGCAATCTAAAGTTGAATTGTTTTTTTTTTCTGTACAGATACACACTTACTACCCAGTTAAATAGCTTCAAACAGCTACACAGCCTAAGACTTTTGCATACTACTGTTTACTCTATATATAGTAGTAGTAGTGGTTAAAAGTCAGACTGCAGTCCAACACGTTCAGTTTACTTGTGGCCTGTACTACGAAGAGGGGTTACTGGCTTATCAGGGTAACTTGTTGGATTTAAGGTAGTCTGGGCAAAATGTACGCGAACGAATATGAAGTCCATTTAAACTGCGGTACCTTAAATCTGATAAGTTACCCCGATAAGCCAGTAACCCCGCTTCGTAGTACAGGCCACAGATGTATGAAATTCAAGGAAGTACAGTATTTTACCATGTTAAAAAGGCACTTCCCTACATGGTTGAGACTGACTTCTGAATACCCAAAGCAATATTATTTAATAAAAACAGAGCAGGTTCAAAGGTAGTAACTTCTCCATGGTTCACTGATTGATTGATTGATTGATTGATTGATTGGTTGAAGTTGCTTTGCATGGCTAGACCCTGGCCTTCACTCAAATCAATATACTTTGTCCTTAACTAATGGTGCTTCTCTTCAACAATGATTAATGAATACTAAAAATGTAACTATATTCCAAGGCAATAACACTACACCTAAATCCTGCAAAAGAGTACATCCATCCGTCCATCCATTTTCTGTAACCGCTTCTTCTACTCAGGGTTGAGAGTATCTATTGCCTATCCTGAAGGCTATGGGTGCAAGGCAGGGAACAACCAAGGATGGGGCACCAACCCATCAAATGGCACACTCACACACCATATACTCACACACAATATACTCACATACCATATACTCACACACAATCTACTCACACACCATATACTCACACACCATATACTCACACACCATATACTCACATACCATTCACTGTCACAGGGCACACCTACAGGGAATTTGGTAACTCCTGTTAACCTCATCATGTTTTTGGACTCTGGGGGGAACCCAGAGGAAACCTCACAACGACACGGGAAGAACATGCAAACTCCATATACATGGAGCCATGGTAGAGACTCCAACCCTTGTCCCGGAGGTGTGAGACGACAGTGCTGACCACCGTGCCACCCCCAAAGGAGTACATCACAATTATAATTAAATGCAATAAGCATTTAGAAATTTGTCATCATTGTTCATGTTGTGTGCTAAAATTAATAAACAATTATGAATATGATTCTATGATATCCAGCTGTCAAGTCAACATGATTATGGTGGGCGGAGCGAGATGTCACTCAGTTACCATATATAGGTGCAATGATGTTAATGGTACCACAGGCAGATCAGGGAATTAGGGTTAGGGTTAGGTTTATGTTTACAAGATATAATGATGGCGGATGACACGGTGAGTATTAGTTGTTGCTTAGGCTGTTGTTTCGAAATATATTTTTGTTACAATTTTTATATTCCTGGCAGTAACATTCCTCATAATTTAAGTAGTAACATTAATGAGTATATTTTCCTACTCTCGTCAGTGAGTTTCTATACAGTGTTTGTAGACATTCTGTTACTTAGACTTGTGAACACTAAGACCCTTCAGCTCTTAATTACAGTGACACAACAGTCTAAAGAACAAATGCACACCATCTCATCCGCCATCTTTACATCTTGTATCCTTATATGGTAATTGTGTGACATCTCGCTCCGCCCACATCTCGCTCCGCCCCTTCCCTCAGGCAGCAACGAGAACCCTCTCCCTTAGCTGGACAATGCCGATGGCTAAAGAAATACTGTAAAAGATGGTAAAAGAAACATGATCCACGGCTACTGTAAATGTATACCAGAGCATGTCCTCATCAGTTTCCATGCATGTACATGCTCTGTATTATTTATACACTATTAATAGTCCAGTCTGGAACATGAAATAAAATGTTGGAACAAGCATCACATTACGTAGTAGATCCATTTGTAGCAACAGTCATGTTAGAAATCAGAAGTCACAGTTTGGCCGACAGGAGATCACCCGAGATCTCCCCCACCTCGTTAGCCAAGGCTGAGGCTGCACCCCTCTCGAAATCCTTCACTATCAATTCCCTCACTGAATAAAATCCAGACTCTTAGATCCCACTTCATTTTAGCAATTAGCAGTGATTTTTGGTATCATGAGACCAGGAGGACGACCTTCACATATGGACAGCGACGCGGTAACCTCTTCAATGTTAATTGCAACAGCTACAACAGTTGTTGCTACAGCAGTTGTTCCTTAAGCACACTGAAAACTGGTTGCCCATTTTAGGGCCCTTTCCCAGCATTTCAGGCAACCCACCTACGAACACACCAGGTGCCAATGGGGATTTCCGTCTCAATACTGATTTCTAAAAAAAAGACACAGAGATGGGCAACATCAAAGCAACTTTGAGTGTCCTCCAGAAAGGGAGAGATGGCCTTGATGGGAGTGGCTGAGAATTCTTGCCCCCCTCCTAAGCAGAGAAGCTCAGGCCACGTTCCATGCACTACCCTGACTCACTTCTAAGATACCCTGAAAACTCAGGCAGGATTGTTGTCTATGACGGTTGTACACTGGTCCAAATATTATAGTGATTAAATAGTGCAGGCTCAGTTTAACCAGCTGTTACAAATTGCACAGCGTTGGCTGCATATCAACTGAAATACTCCACAGCGGATGGCCAAAAAGATCTCCATAGACCACTTTCTCCTGCTGACTGATGACTTGGAAGAAGTGTATCAAAGCCTCCCCTCCACCAAACAAACTGATTAATGCTATTGGATGTTACTATAACCAAAGAGATGGGGATTGGTGAAAAGCCCAGAACCTTAATTTGTTGCCGCAGCTCTAAGGAGGAGTGGTTTGGTCTGTGGCAACCCCGAACCTCAAGGCCAATCCAAAAGGTTCTCACCCATGGATCAACTATGGTTGGCTCTCCAGATGAGGCCATGCCCACAGATTCCAGGATGCAGTCGGTCGCAAAAACTTGGTTGGAGGATTTTGGCATCCATCAGCCCTAAAAAGCCAAGCAGGGAACTCACTGTGATGTATTTAGAGGGAAACCCCAATCCCTGCATGGATCCTGGGGCTGCTGTGACCCCAGAGGAAAGCCACTTGGGACCCAGTGATTAAACTCATGGAGACCCACCCCATCAACTGCATCGCAGCGCTGGCAAGTGGAGTCCGATGGATGGTTTTATTTAAGAACTTCTGGTCAAACCCTTGCTAAGACATGACTTGCCCGGATTCAAGACCCTCTTAGCTTGCAAACCATTATCCTTGATCCAGATCTGGCCTGCTTACCTCAATGACATGGTGGTGCATGCTGACAATCTCTTCTGACTCCTGGACAAACAAAATTCCTGGACACCATCTCTCAGGCGTGCATTACTGCCAACCCTGCCTAGGGTACCTCATCAGATGAAGCCTGCCCCAGCCACAAGAAAAAAAAAGTAGAGAGAGGATACACAATTGCCAAGTCTTACCAGGATGCTACCTCTTTGTCCTGCATTTTTTCTTTGCAATCACTCCCTTAGTGCACCTCGCTCAGAAGAGTCTGATATGTCTGCCACGGAACGAGGAAGCTGAGCAGCCCTTTTAACACTGATCACTGTGTTAACGTCTAACCCACTTCTTCCTTCAATCAGTCATTTTTTTAAAATGCATCAAAGGTAGCATTGGGAGCTGTATCTATCTAAGAAGCTCAGTGCCCCCAAAAGGAACATCACTGGATCATGGAGGAGCTGTCGTACTACTTCCTGGGCTGGGGGCCTCTTCTCATGAAAGATCACACTTTACTACAATGGATGGCCATGTTTAAGAACTCTAACCCCCATATCACCCAGGGTTCCTGGACCTGGTCCTGCACCAGGCCAGTCAAACTCATGGAGATGCTGACAAACTGTCCAGTGTGGTGGCCCTCTGGTGATATTTCTTCTTCACCACCCTCCCTGACTGGTCACCACTACTTCTTTCAGCCCTGGTCAGGCCTTGAGAGCAACGGCGTAGAGCTACACAGAGGAATGTCATGAGTTGACTAATGGGATCTTCCAACTACCACGAATTCAGTTTCTGCCTAATGGAATACGCCCACTAATTCCTCACCTCAACACAAGCAGAAGCGAAACAGTTGTGGCTGTGAAGCAATCAGAAGATCACCGTAATCTCCTCTTGCTGCTCTCCCCGACAGGTATTTAACAGGAGAGATAGTGAGAGGAGGAGAAACAGGAATAAAGCACTGTATGCTGCACCTGTCATACTTCCGACTCAAGGATCCTGCCGCCTGCCAACATGAAACTATCCTGGTGGAAAGACTTTTATGTAATTTTGTACAACTTCAATGACTTATATGGAGTGAATACTTTTTCTATACCTACCTCTTACAGAGGTTATTCAAATCAGACAAAAGGTCAGGCACAGCAATATGAACAGAAAAAAAAAACTGGAACCTACAGGAGTCCTTCACTAAGAAATTAATATGTAATAAGAAAAACCCAAAGTCACATTTTTACGGATGTGTGGTGAATGTTAGCTTTTTTGAAAAATTCAGCTTTAATTATCAATGGATATAAATTGATTTTCAATTCATTTCAGTTTCATGGGAGATTTATGGAATGAATACGGTAAATATGTTTTATATATTAGTATGGCTATGAATGGTGAGGTCAGAAGAATTCCCAGCTGTTTGGAAAAGGACAGAGAATTCCCAGCTCATTGGAGGGGGACAGAGAATTCCCAGCTGGTTGGAGAAGGACAGAGAATTCCCAGCTGTTTGGAAAAGGACAGAGAATTCCCAGCTCATTGGAGGGGGGCAGAGAATTCCCAGCTGGTTGGAGGAGGACAGAGAATTCCCAGCTCATTGGAGGGGGACAGAGAATTCCCAGCTCGTTGGAGGGGGACAGAGAATTCCCAGCTGGTTGGAAAAGGACAGAGAATTCCCAGCTGGTTGGAGGGGGACAGAGAATTCCCAGCTGGTTGGAAAAGGACAGAGAATTCCCAGCTGGTTGGAGGGAGACAGAGAATTCCCAGCTGGTTGGAAAAGGACAGAGAATTCCCAGCTCATTGGAAGGGGACAGAGAATTCCCAGCTGGTTGGAGTGGGACAGAGAATTCCCAGCTGGTTGGAGTGGGACAGAGAATTCCCAGCTGGTTGACTTTTGTGGGGATACAAGCTTTTCAAGAGAAAAAAGCAGCACCACTGCTCTCTCAGTATAATAGAAATCATGGAGATCAAGGGTTCAAATTTGCATGGATGTTTACAACTACATTTCTCTATGCTGGGCTGACAGTTTACAGCGATTCACTGTATTGGCCATGTGCCTCATGGCCGCATCACCTGACCAAATACCAGACACTCTGACCGGACTCTGTAACTCTTTCCAGGATTTATATATATCTAAATTAAACCACTTCTCATGGCTATAGTATTTATAGAGACCCCTCTTATAGACAGCAGTTAGCATTCACATTGTCTGTGTGCCTTGGTCTCTGCTCCCTGATGAATGGCACTTGTTTCAGATCTGTACCCAGAACAGGAATCAGGAAACAAAACCAAGCAAGAAGCACTACAGCAGAAACACTCCATCCATAACTGTAATACATTTAGATTAACATTGTTTCTATGACCTGTGTGGAGACATTACATTGGGAAAGGATTTAATCTGGTCAGTTTGGCGTTCCTTAAAAGTGAAACTACATTGAAACTGAAGTGCATCACAATTTGCACAAGTTTAGAGGTTAAGCAGGGAAAAGGAGGACTCGAGGATACAAGGATACAAAACTTTGGAAATTTATATACTCACCATATACTCTACCAGTTACAATATGCAATGGAAGTATACCAGGGACGTTTATGTTGCAGATATATAACAGATTTTTTGTTTTTAATGTGAATAGTAAAACGTAAAACGACGGACTTTAAAACTGAAGTAACTAAGAACATATTTCTGCTTTCGGAATATGGTGCATGAATGATATTTGATAATGATATTTTAAAAAATAATATGTACTAAAATATGTACTAAAAAACTAATGCTGTAGTAGATATTCTGATATTGTACTATCTCTACTGACAAAATTGTAAAAGTATTATTATTATTAACAATTCATAATAATGAATCCTACCTCTTTGTTAGATACCAAAATCCAGTCTTGAGAAAGCCATAAATCTGAAAAGCACGCAGTATTTTTTCTGTTCTTGTGTCTCTAAAACGTTCACTTTAGAAGTTTACAGCTAAAAAAAAAAAACAGGAAAATCCACAATCCCCTGGCAGTCCGTGGGGCTCGCCGGCTGGGATCTCATGCTTCCTGTGGCTGAAATGAACTCTTTGGCAGGTGTCTTCAGCATCAGGAAAGTACATTAGTCCTTTCTTTAGCTTTAGCTAAAGAGATGAGAGACTGGAGCATCCTTTCCAATGAGAAATCCAAAGTGGCTGTTTCTATAATCCTCACACGTGAAAAGCTTGAAAGAGATTAAGAGGAAAAGCAACATAAACACTGTTATTTCCAAGCATCCTTATGCCGTTTCCATATGTGGGACTCAGTCTGGGAACAGGAAGATGCTTGCAGTGCCAGTGAAAGACTACATCAGCATCTGAGAGCCTTTCGCGGAGGAAGGTATCATGGTTAGAAATCCGACGAACAGTGATTATAAAGGGGGAAAGGAAGCGAGCGAGGGAGAAGAAGGGACGAGAGTGAGAGAGTGGGAGGAGTGGTGAGAGGATAAGTGAGAATGTTAGAGGGAGGGAGGGAGGCAAGCGAGGGAGAGAGAGAGAGAGAGGAGGGGGTAAAGGGAATTCTTTTGCTTCTACAGCTTCTTTAATGTTGGTTAATTCACTAGTTCAGCTCCACAAGTTTTTCCATTGACAAATATAAAGTATCAGGGTAACTTAAAAAGAACAAAAAGTATCATTTAAAGGTGCGAATGTAGCTGCAAACATTCCAGCAAACCAAGCAGCTGCACCACATCTTTTCACCACTGAAATTTCAATTTTGCAAAAGTAAATCAATTTGGGGATGTTCTGATGTTCCTGCATATTTAGTTGACCCTGAATACTGATTCCAGTTCAAAGCATGTTCCAACCCATCAGACTGTAGAACATTCCACCTCATGTCTTTCAGTTTCTCTTTTTCCTTTTTCCCCACAATTGCATTTTGGAGTATTGCTACTGTTTAACATTTCGTACCATTGCACTGACCAGACTGCAATCAAATGTGTTTTGGCCGCACGCCCATGTAATAAATCATGTATATTAAAGGCCCTTAGCGTGTTTGAGATCATGCATCCTGTGGTGTTTTAGCATCCCGTGGTGGATTAGCAAACCGTGGTGGATTAGCATCCTATGCGGAATACCTCTGCTTCCTGGAACCAAGGCATTGGATGAGCAGCACTAACTGCAGCAGGTCGAAGCCCCAAAGATAATACAGTGAGTTCCAGCTCCAATTGTACTCAGACATCAAACATGCTATTGTCCTCATATTTTTAAAGCATTTTTAGCAATATTAACTCTCAGCACAGATCCAGGTATGAAAAGAATCAATCTTCTGTCTGCTTTGTCTTACCTTACGATTTTTAAAGAAGATTACAATGCTAATTGGTTTGCGCTCGAACCCTGGTCTTAGAGATAAGAGGCAACAGTGCTAACCAATGTGTCACCATACTCCCCCCACCCCCCCCCCATGACTATGTAAACACAATATTAGGAGGATATATTACATTAACTATGGTTTATTTCCTATAGCCTTTCCAACTCATTGATAGTTGGGTCAAGCTGTCAGATCCAAGAAATACACATTCAGCACCACAGCCTAAAGCAAATTCTTTATAGGCTGTTTATTGTTCACTTCCTTGTGTAAAACTTACTGTGGCTTGAAATTAATCTAAAAAGCTTTTTTTTGTTAAGTGTGGGAAACCAGTAGAGCTCAAAGCCGGAGTCACTTACATGGGAAGGTGGGATGAGGAGCTGAGTTTCCCTTCATGTGTTTCTTGAGGCATGGGAGTTGCATCAAAACAAAATATAAAGCACTGGGGACTGGGGACACACTTGAACTCCCAAAATGATCTGTGGCCCCCAAAGAAAAAGAAACGATAATGTGCTATAAAGCTGCAAGCTGCTGGGAGGACCTGCATCCTAAATCTGTGGTGACTCCAGCCCAGATGACGCCTGTGAAGAACAAGGACACATCCCTGCCTCTCATTTTTTCAGCCACATTATCTGCACATTAAATTCATCCAGGCATTTAATTGGAGCACTACCCCCCCGATCTTGTGGGCTCACCTACAGGTACACCAGCACTTCCCTCCCTCCGTCATGCTTGTTTTTGGCATATCTTTGCACACTATTTTATATTTCCTTCTCAGTCCAGCTCAATCCCAGTGGCAGCTTACTTGGATTCGCTGCTCCTCTAACTGGTTCAGTCTCACACTGACTGGTTCATTCATTCGCACTTCATTGTGAACTCACAATAATCAGGGCAAAATATAAACATGATAGAAGTATAGTAGGGCATGAGTTTTCATTAATCCATTAAGTGAAACAGACTTTTATTTTGAAATGTGGGATGAGGTGGCCAGTGATACTGTTTTAGATTCTGAAAATATTTGGCAAATGATCATATAAAAACATACAGGAAACTTTTTAAATCAACCTACGTCTGCTTTTCGTAGATTGTCGGTAGCCAAGTTGCCTTCAGTGTCTCTCCGCATACCATAATTCTTTGTATTTGTGCTGCGTGCATGCCCGGCCGCATGGTGCCCTTCCACATACTCTAATCCTTTGTATTTGTGCTGCGTGCATGCCCAGCCACATGGTGCCCTTCCGCATACCCTAATCCGTTGTATTTGTGCTGCGTGCATGCCCGGCCGCATGGTGTCCTTCCGCATACCATAATCCTTTGTATTTGTGCTGCGTGCATTCCCGGCCGCATGGTGCCCCTCCGCATACTATAATCTGTTGTATTTTTGCTGCGTGCATGCCTGACTACATGGTGACTGGCTCACTACTCCCAACTAATAATGGCCAAAACACAGATTCATGAACAATCTGTTGTCTTTTCTAACCCCGCTCAATGGTGCTCTCTGTTCAAAAAATGACTCAAAGCAACCCAAGAGCACCATCTAGCGGGGTCAGAAAATACTGCAAATGGCTCACGAAGCGTCGCTTTCACAGGTGCTCCCAGTTATCGGCAATTAAGTTAGCTAGTTTATGGAAGATTTTATTGAACTTCATTATTCATAGCCCACAGAAACCAATCCCCAAATATGTACCATGATCCACAAATATTTAACTATCCATGTTTTTTTTATTTGTTTTGTATAAAATCATTCCCACAAAAATACAGAGCGATTTGTATACGTGAAACGTATTTTGTACCTTTGTGGATCACATCCTGTCTATTTGTGGGTCATTACATTTGTGACTTTCCTCCTGTTTATTTATGGATTTTTGTCTACAGCTGATCTGTAGAAAAAAAGTCACACGTACATCACTATCCACAAATATGTATTTTTATTTGTGATGTATAAAATCATATCCACAAAAACACTGAGCGATTTGTACACCTAAAATGGGTTTTACACATTTGTAGATCACATCCCTTTTATTTATGGCTCATGTTATGCTTGTGACTTCGCTTCTGTTTATTTGCATATTTTTGTCCAGTTCGTACATCAGCTAATCTGTAGAAAAAAATCCACAAACAAGTAGTGCAGTTATTTGCTGTATGGTTGTCTAATAAGGTTGGTTTTAAATTATCCTGTGTTTTTGCAGTTTATTGACCCTCAAGGAGCAAACCATTAAAGGAAATGCCAACAAGACAAATCACCTTCAGAAATGAAGAACTATAGCAACATTCCTGGGCCATTTTGTCATTTATTTGTTTACAAGTGCTGTTTTGTATATGACACATCCTGCCTTCCTGCCCCATTTGGCTCAAATGAGCCACATTTGTTACTAATTTTGTCTTGCCTCTCGTTTCAGCCCTCATGTGATTCACATCAGATGCCTCTCATTTGCTTCTCATCATTGGTTATAAGAGTGCCTCCCAGTCCTGTGCTCCCCAGTCCGGTCATTGACGTCGCCCCATTGTGTATTTTCCGCTGTTGTTAGCCCTGTTCAGTCGCCCTAATAAACCCCTTATTGTTTGCCCTTAGGTCTGCTCCTACCTCTGTCACCTGACAGTATAAGCCATGTGAAACATTTTTTTCCTTTTTTTCAGCATTAGGTAAATGGTATTATAGAAAATGTAATGAGTACAATAAGCAAAAGTGTACATTCATATTTCATACTGACCAGAATAACAAATAACATATATTTCCTTTTGTAAATTATTCATGGAATACTATTTTTAAAATAAAACAAATGGATGGATGGATGGATGGATGGTCACTAAAGTAAATACATGTGTACCACATAAATAATTAGCTTTCAAATAACTTTGCCACATGGCTATGTGAATCTTTTCAAGGGTTGCTGCTTCAGATACCTATGTCCTCTGTTTTCTTGAATCTACTGATCTTGTTCTCATTTATTTCTAACAATTTTATTTTTTCAATCAAAGCTGACTGAAATTCATTTGCTGCCACTTCCTTTGCCAAATGACGCATAATCAGTCTCTACAGCAAATGCCAATTCATTCAAAACTAGTCCTGCGCTTTAGCTTGACCTCAGAATAACTTATTTTTAAAGATAAGTAAATAATGCTAGTAATAAAGAAAAAATAAGGTTTATAATCCATCTATCTGCCATCCGTTTGTCTGGGACCCTATTCCAGGCAAAGACTGGAATACACCTTGGAGGGGATGCCAGTCCATCCCAGGGCAAATACATGCACTCACTCACTCACTCATACATGCACTCACTCAATCATTCATACATACATGCACTCACTCACTCACTCATACATGCACTCACTCACTCACTCACTCATACATGCACTCACTCAATCATTCATACA
>JAODJU010000002.1:6682049-6713797 GCA_026776725.1 Gnathonemus echidnorhynchus | reverse complement strand
CTAAACTAAACAGGTGTGTTTTTAGTCTAGACTTGAATATTGAGAGTGAGCCTGAAACCCGCACATCCGGTGGAAGAACATTCCACAGCTGAGGAGCTCTATAGGAGAAAGTTCTGGAGCCTGCCTTAGCTCTTTCTACCCAGTGTTTCACCAATCCAGTCCTTGGGGACCCACAGACAGTCCACATTTTTAAAAAGTCCAACATTAGAAAAAAACGTTATTTTTTTAACCACACATTCTGCAACCCAATGAAAATGGTCCCATGGACCCACTTTTGGTTCGCGACCCACCAGTTGAGAAACGGTGATTTAGAAATGAAAATGTATCTCTAGTCAGAAGTCTGAATAGAGGCAGCAATAGAGGCAGCAATAGAGGCAGCAATAGAGGCAGCGGTCCACACATTTTCCATGAATTCAGTAATGACACTGCTGCAGGTGAAACAAAAACATAGATGCACAAAGTCTGTAGAAAGATGTATAGAAAAAAAAACAGCTGCAGTTTCAGATGGAGCCGGCAGAATTGCAGCACCCACGTCATACTGGGGCAGACGGTTTGTGGAGGTGACGCCCTGCACCCTGGCACGGCCGATGCTGCAAGCTGCCGCAGACTACAAGATCCCCTCCTTTGGTGCAGTCATCACAAGACGCTTGGCTGTGTTCACCGTGCACCGTAGCCGGAAGATAACTGCTGGATGATGGCAACATATTCTGCAGATATAAGCCCCACTTGCTGATCTGATTCTCAATATAGAGGAGAAAGTGTCTCCTTCAGATGTTCTGCATTAACTGCATAGCTGATGTAGGATTTCACCTTCAAGCACGCAGACTGTGGAGGAATTAAACAAAACATTCAAATTGGTACAGAAATGCAAAATTACTTTTTTAGGCAAAGTTGTTGGATGGCATCTGCTGAAGAACAAATATTGGAGTAGATTTCTGATGCCACATTTTGAGGTAATCCCTGACATTTATGATTTGTTATGATTTGCTCCTAAGTAATATGTTCCTTCATATCTTTCTTAGATGGAGTCTGTCATCCATGACTGGAAAAGCTGTACATACTGTATATATGGAAAAGCTGAACATAATTTTGGAGCACTAAGATTTAGACGTGCTGTTGTATCCATCCACGTATCTCCTTCCATATGTGCTTTTTCAGTACAGGGTCACACTGGGCCTGGAGTCTCTCAGAGGAAGCACAGAGCACAAAGCTTAGAACAGTGTTTCCCAACCCAGTCCTTGGGGACCCCCAGCTGGTCCACATTTTTGCTCCTTCTCAGCTCCCGGAAGAGCAAAAATGTAGACTGTATGGGGGTTCCTGAGGACCAGGTTAGGAAACACTGACTTAGAACACCATGGAAGGAATGGTAGCCCATCACAGGGCAGTGACACAAAACGGGCAATTCAGAGATACCTAACCATATAATTTTGAAATGTGGAAGGAATGCAAGAGAAAAAACAGGGAAAACACCCTCTGCCCGATACACCGGGCAAGGTGGTGGGAATCAAACCTGCAGCCCTCGGTGTGTGAAGCTGCAGTGCCCTCAGCCCTGTTCCAAATCATTCCAGATTTAACTGTGAATTCTAAGGGTACTATAATATTTCATACTAAACGTCATTGTACGTTTGGGATTTTCACCTAGGAGGTACAGTATGTTTGTAAGCAAAGTACAGTCTTTCAGCAGAGGGGTCAAAATATTTGACTAAAATACATTTCTTGGAGTTACTCCATACATATTAACAAAGGAAAATATAACGTTGCTATGTTATGTAGCACAGTGTTTGTAATGCCTGACATAAAGGAACTATATAACAACATATCAAAAAAGTGACACCAAACGTTTGTCTTGTTTGTTAAAAGTGTTGGCCCCATGTTCAAGTGATGCATGACAACAGCAACCACAATCCTAATTATTCATACTTAACATGCATGGGTGTCATTTTAAAATGATCGTTTCTTAGTTTTACATGGGCAACAAATATTTAGACATGTTCATAAAATAAATGTTGTTACTGCACTAAAACTCAAGATTCTCGTCTCAGACACGGGATTATGCAAATTCTTAAGGAAGTATTTGTAGTATCAATGCAGATTACATAATAAGAGCTCCCTTGCTGTATAACTGCAATTTTATCTGAGAAAGTTATTGCCGAAATCCAACATAAACTTGAAAACATCTTTCCAGAAACACATGACAAAACATGTATAGCTATTGGGCTCATGAAACAATTTATAATCAAGCTTTAAAATGTGCCCATTTTTAAAAATAATTCTTAAAGAAAATAACTCTTAAGGGCTTATCTAGTGGTTTGTAATGGGAGAAAAGTGGCCAAGACAGGATACAATACTAAACTGCAACAATTTCATACAAAACACTTTAATATACAACTGTTTAAAACAATGGAATTTAAAACAATAGTGAACAACTTAAAAGGAACAAAGAATGAGACGTTCTTAAATACTCCAAGTTGCCACAAGTCAACTTATCTTCATCCCTCAGAAGAAAAATGGTAAAACATGCCACATTCTTTGAAATTTTACATTTTAATATACATACCTTTCCAGCATAATTTAAAATATTACAATTTCTACAAAGAAGTGTACAATTATCTATGAATCCATATGAATCCCTGAACCAGTTGAAATGGTCAAGAACAACTTTAAGCAACACAACAGGTTTTGGATAAGAGATTAAGCAGGTTAAAATGCTAATTTTTTATTAGCTGCATTCAGATATGCTGGTCCCATATTCTCAAATTTGGCTGGATTTCTGCTGTAAAACACATATAAAAGTAATAAATGGCATTACAATGGTTTGGCGTCAGAATTGTCAAAGATTTAAATGGCAACACATTTCAATGGGGGGGGGCATGGGGGTTAGCAACAAGGATTTCTTTTATGTATACCAATGCTCTTGTACAGAAATTTATGGTTTTGTGCCGGTAAGAAATATTTACTCAAATATATACTCAACATAGCTGCTGGTAGAGATAAAACAGGTGCATCCATTGATGGGTGCTCTTCTCTTGATTCCTTTGGTCAGTGTTTGTTGTTACTGTCCTCTTGAGAAACACTGGAGATGCCATTCTGGTTTTGAGAAGATCCAGACCCCAAGCCATACAATCTGCCACAGTACTTTGCATCGTCAATGTTGTCTTCAAAGAACAACTGAGGAAAATAAAAAGTTATCACTGTGATTAGACTGACCCTTGCTTTGAATAGCTCATTACTTGTGTAGATTAAAAACACTAGCTCGTTAATTTAAAAATGTAACAAGAGCGATGGTAATGAACAATTCCTGCATGGACCTTCATGTCCAACACTCGTATAGCCAAATCAGCTAATAATATGCTCTTTTCAGCCCGCAATCACTGGTAGTATAAAAACAAATATTTGAAATGGCAATGCCAATTACTTTTTAAATACCTCTTTCATGCGGAAGAAGGCCATCCCAGTCAGTAAGGAGTCAGAGCCAGCTTGGTGCTGTCGCCCAATTCTCTTCAGTTCCAGCTGGTCAGCGACCTCCTGAAGGCCACCCTGAGTATCAAGTTGGTAAATAATAGTTTGATTACATCATCTGTTAACACTGTGTTAAACATTTCTTCCTATTATGTCATTTTCACATTTCCAGCCGCGTTTGGCTTCTGAAAAGCACCTAATGCTGTCACTTCGATCAGGCGTTAATCTTTCTATATGAATAATGAAGCAACTCTACTAGGCAACTCCAACACAAAGGAAGATCAACTAACCTTAAGATTCTTGCAGCTTTTCATTAAATATTTCACATCATAAATCGCTGGAAAAAACAGGTTGAGAATCTGGAAGAATTCGTGCTCCTCCTCTGGCAGTCGAGCATCGGTGAGGAGTTTCACCAGGTAACCAAAATCATAGCCACTGCAAATTCAAATCCCATGCGTTAGTGTCCCAAAAACACTGTCAACGGTGCATGACTTTGGTTTCAAAATGAGTAACACTCCGCTTGCTACCTGTGAAAAGACAGCCACTTCACATTTTCACACAACACCAAGCCAGATGTCATTAGTAGCTCTGCAAAGTACAGAGTATCAATTCCTTCTTCCTCATGCTTTTTGAACTGAAGTCCAGAGTTCTGGAGTAAATCAATTGAGTCCTGGGAATACATATCCTCTCTGAAAGACAGGACAGTCATTAAAAGCATGTGGGTGTGCATACATATTAGTCACATACATTTCACTTTACACTACATTCCCCAGTAGCAGAATGTACATACGTTAGATTGAATTTGAAGTTGAACTGCCATGTTGTCGTCCCAGGTGGATAATCTCCGTCCTCATTCATAAAGGTCAGCCCCAGCTGGATTATTTTCAGAAGGTCCACATTGCAACGCAAAAGCTGGTACTGGTAATCAACAGTACTGCGAAATTCCCCAATAGGCCTAACCACCACTCCTGGGAACTCTGTATCCTGAAATCACACAATTCAAGCAGCCCAATGAAGGGCAAAAGCTGCAGGTTAGGTTGTTATTGGTAGAATAACATTTCACGTCAAAAAACAGCAAAACAATCTAAACATTTGAGCTTATTGAAGATCAGGGTTACCATGGCAATGTAGCTGTAACTTTGAATAATCTGTCGGATCTTCCTCATTTCTTCCTCCACATTGCTCGCCCAGACCTCGCAGATAATTTGACTGGTATCTGCAAGTGCGGCTGGCATTTTGCATAAATGAGTTAACGACTGAAAATCTTGCAGAACTTCTTCGGCAGTCTGTCATGAAGAGAAAATATGGTCTTACGTTAAAGTAAATCAAACCTGGTAAATCAAAAGTAACCAGCTCACCGCATATTTTCAGCGACATAGCTCAACTCAATCGTTACGACAGATACAAATCACTAAGTAAAAGATAAATAAATGCCTGACAATGCAGGTGACCAAGTGACCTGCGGCAGCTAAAACCCCATATAGCTCACGCTTGCCTAAATCTATCGGTTGCACGGTTAGACAAAATATATACAGGTAGCATGCAACTAGAAAGCAATACATAATTAGTTAACAAAACTGGAAACTTAAACGTCCATTAAAAGTTCTTGACCACAATAAAACAGATTTCCTAAAGATAAAGCTTACGTACTTTTATAAGCAACAAATAGGAAGCAGATATCATTAGTGTAACAACAAAACCACATACTTATAAAGCAATTAAGCAGTAGCGTCAATAATTCTGAAATAATAGCTAAAATCTATGCCAAGTCGTAACGACCTTAAAATATATCGAGCAAAATATATCGCTACAAAAGCTGGTTCCTGTTTAGTAAGCACAGAAAAAATAGGCTTACAAACCGTATTTTTATATGCCTAGAAAGCTGTCTGATAATGATATTTTTCCAAGTTTTTGTTTAAATTTCTCCGCTGCCTACCGGAAGTCGAAAGGATACTTACGCATGCGCTCTGACGCTCAACCCATGAACCCACGACGGCAGCACGTCAAACTGCGTCACACGCTCTTCAGCGCACATTTTAGGCAGCACTTGGGTGTATGTTGCATTAGGTGTACTGAGTTTTATGTATATGTAACAGGGTTGTGTTTAGTATTTGTATAATTATACAAAAATTCCTTCATAGCTTATTCAGTGTTTAATTTTTGGATTAATCTGATGGATTAAACTACATTTCCCACTATGCCGCTTCTCCTATATTTTTCGCTTGCGTCATTTCCCTCTTACCGCTTCCCGCGAACTAAATAGAGGAGTTGTCCTAGTAATGTATAGTTAATAAAGGCATATTGGATATTAGAAATGAACACAATACACATTTCTTATGCATTTATGTTGTAGGTCCAATTTCTTTTGTATACATATGCACACGGATTTTCCTTCTCTCTGTTTAGTTCGCGGGAAGAGGTGAACAGGAGAGATGAGCTGTTTTGGGATTGAAATGTAGTTTTGTTAAATCCGTCAGCTAATAAACGGACTACGGCGAATGTCCAACAGCAGCAGTGAAGCGGCTCTTCTCTCCTTCTGCACCCACACACCACCAGTGAAACCTTTAACACAACGCAAAGACAGAACTGTATAGACATTTTTGCTCTTTTATTAATCGGTCTCACTGCACAGAGTGAGGCAGAGTGGGACTGGTTACATATACACGGTATAAATGTTAACACAACATCTGTAATAAGTAACTGAAGAGTGGTTATCGATTAATGTATATTTACAGTTTTGAGCGTTTGACCAAATAGGTGAGATTTGTATAAAATTTTATACAAGTGCCTTATTTGTGCGTTATTGTCATTTTTTTGTTGTTGTTGTATCTATTGGTGTTCATTGTCGTACTTAATGTGGATCCACTTTCTATTTTTTATTTTATTTACCAAGTAATCGCATCGTGCAAGTAACACACGGGATGATTACGAAATGACATGCACCGCTGTAACATCTCTGAGGGACGTCTTTTGAGGAGTATATTTGAAATCATGTATGCATTATGAATGGAATGCAGTAGATCATATATCTGGTATTAGGTTTCCTCACAAGGCAACCAAGTTTAACTTTAAATCAAAATCATGTTATGTTTCAGTCAATAATTATAAAATAGTTATAAAATATTTTATATTCACACAGACTCTATGCCATAATAAAGGCAACTGCTGTACTAAAACTAAGGTAAGCTTTTAACTGATTTTATGGATTAAAACATTGCCTGGCGTTTTATATATTGTGCATTGTACCACAGCATATTTTTAATTTTATTTTCAGTGAATAATACATTTTCTGTACGGAGTGATGGAGAATTTTTTTCTTGCCCTTACATTGGGGAATACATACGGTTTTGGGACCAGTCTGCCGCTGCTGAAGACACTTTCTTGATAGCATGATAACACAAGTATTTGTTGTGTCTTTTTTCAGACTTTGCAGATACATTGTTAGGGGTGAATATCTGGAACTGAGAAATTTTTCTGAAAATTTACACCTAAATTGCAGCATAACCACATATTAGTACCAGGGAAAAGGGTGACTGCAGAAAACACTTGAATGATTGAATGTGATAACTAAGATAATATTTGATGGATCTTATTGCCACATCACAAAAATACGTGATTTCAGTTCTGTTTATTTTTAAATAGCACAAAAGAGTCATCCCAAAGTGCATGACATCGGTGTGCAGTAGTGTGTTACTACATCACATATATAGAACAATGTATTCAACCAGGAAAAAAGCAAGAAATAATGAAAGCTAGAAAGCAAAGGAATAGAGGAACTAAAATCTTACAAGTCAACAAGGTCAACCGGCTAACCTTTAGGTCAGGTGTTGAAACTCAGGTGTGAGGACTCTTCAGCCAAGTTCTTTAAACCTTTTTGAGGACGTAGAAGTACACCCCTCCATGATAACAGTATTCCCTGATGGCAGTCACCTCTTTAAGCAGGTTATTGTGCCTAGCTACTCTGCAAAAATTTTTCAGAATTGGTTTGACGAACATGATAGAGAATTCAAGGTATTGACTTGGCCTCCAAATTCCCCAGATCTCAATCCAATCGGGCATCTGTGGGATGTGCTGGACAAACAAGTCCGATCCGTGGAGGCCCCACCTTAAACGATGTGTTGCTAATGTCCTGGTGCCAGATACCAACGAATGAAAAAACAAATGAATGAAATTACTACTAGCATTATAAACATAATACTTGTAGACACAATGCACCATTCCTGCATGGAGTGGTGGTGTATTGCAGCAAAATAAACTGATAGCATTGAGTAGAACTCTTGAGAATACTCAGACTTGCTTGACCTAAAAATACATGCAGGGCTGATGAAAGGGGCTAAAACCTAAACTGACAAGCAGACAACATTTACAGAAAAGAGTTGAATGGAGCCTTGAGCAGGGAACTGACACAAATGGGTCATGACAGGCAAACAGGCTGCTTTGATGTCTTGTTTGTGTCTCCATACCACTGCTGCACTGAAAAATGTGTCACTGAGATACAGTGACCCAGCTTTCCTAAGACCGTGCAACGTGGAAGTTTCCCCCTCAACAAACATATATAACAACAATCAAGCAATTCCCAAGCTAGTTTATACCATAAGTGAGAAATTTAAATTAAGATGCTGTTGGGGACATTTGGCAGAGCAGGTACCGCAAAGGGTGAAACAGACTGCAGTCACCAACTTAGCTGTGATAAATAATGGGATGTATGCTGCTAGACACAGCCAGAAATATTTTTCTGAAAACTCCGTGGGGGACTTCAGCTGAAAATAGAATTCATGTCAGTCCAATAAAAGGCATTGGAGAAACAGGTAATGAGATGTTGACATCATTGCTGAATGTTTCCTTTCAAAAATGGCTGAGGAAAGTATAAACCTGAGCGGGGGCAGCTATGTCAGACTCATTCAGGGAGGCAGCAATGACAAGGAGCATCAGGGTATGGAGGATAGAAGACAGTTGTAGAAAAATACTGGTACACAAACCTAAAAGTGTTGGCAATACCTTACACCATCACTGTCTTAGACTTTGAACTCTAATATGAATCGATTCATTCATGTCACCACCACAGGTAATTCTTGACCCTATTTAGGGTTTTTCAGACACTCTGTTTTTTTGTGTCAGCTCCCCTGAAAATGTATTATTCTAAATCCATTTAGCAATTTCATCCGGTATTTCTTGGGGACTGAGCCCCCCCTAAGGGTCAAAACCTAGAATCGCCCCTGAACGCCACAGTTCACTCAACAGTATCCATATCTGAAGGAAATTGGGAAAATACTCACACCAACACATCTACAAGTAACTTCCACAGCTACCAACTTCCAGTTTGTCGTTAAATGTACACCTAATGAATTCATACATGGAAACTTTCTGAAGAGAGGTCTTTCTAAAAATAGGGACTACCAAATGAAAACGGGCCACAGCTAAGGAACCCCTACCACTGATGTGTGAATGTATTTTGGCTCCCTTCAACATGTCTATCTTTGTGTAAGCTAAATGATTACACTGGCATTTCATCAGTTTATGACTGATTTATGTTCCTCCAGGCGCCCAAAAACTACTCTATGCGTCAGTGTTACTGAAATATGCACACTTGTCTCTCTGGGTGATGTATAAATAAATCTTAAGTGAACAATGTACATTTTACATGAAAGGAATATCCTATTTCTGGTCAAATGTGTTAAAATTCGCTAATTTTCCAAATGCTCCAAACCGAAAACTTTCGTTATGTACTTATTAGTCATTGTTATATTCCGTACATTTCTACTGAATTAACCTAAAATGTGTCTTTAAGTAAATAATTTAAGTTAATAAAAAAGTTAAAAATATTTTTTATTATTAAAAGATATTTTTATTTCGACGGGTGTGCGAAAAAAGATTGTGTCATTTAACGTGGTACTAAGATTGCGCTGGTACAGCAAACAATTATTTATGTAGTTGGATATCTAAATATATTTTAGTCACTTTCACCTACGACGGTTGTCATACGATGTGTTCATGACATGTTTTGGCTTAAGAGTCAAAGGAAGAAGTCCGGTGGGTAGACAGTCTGTTCCCCCGAAATTGACACATTTTGATGCTCTACATTTTACTAGCAGACTATAGGCGCATACCACATGATTTTTCTAAATCCTCATCTATATCTCCAACCTCATTTTGTGGCTAAAATTATGTATTATAGTTTCAGTTTAACCGAGTGTCATAAGGTAAGTAGAAGCCGGTTTTTAAGTTACTTACAAATAAATAATAAAACATTAATCGAAATAGAAATACGCTGTACCAGATATGTCATACATACATGCATATTGTATCTAGAATTACCTTTATAAAATATTGAGCTTGGAATACATCCAACCAACAAATTTCCGTTCATCCATTGTGTGAAGTTTACTTGAATATATTTAATTTTCTCGTTTCTGAGATCTCAAATGAATGTCATTTAAACAAGGCATAAAAAAGTTCCTCGTGAAAAGTCGGAAAGCTTAATTTATCATTATCAAAGGCAATCAAATTCACGATCACAAATCCAAATTCTCGACTCATGCTATATGTGTTACGCCGCAATGCATGGAAGTGCAAGCGTTCACTTTATACTTACAATACTACAATGCGTCTAAGATCCAGGAAGTAAGTGTGCGGATGAAAACCAACGAACCTATTAAAAGCCACCGTCCGGGCGCAATTGCCCGCCCACTTACAATATTATCCAATCGTGGTTCAAGAGAGAAGCTTCCGGTACAGAAAAGGGACATTTTTCATTGCACGGTTGGGGGAGAGTAGACTAAGAGAACTGAGAAGAAACTATTTGCGTTTGTATTGTGTTAGATACATAGTTACTACGTACTCGTAAGTAGTTTTGTTTTCTCTTTTTTGGACAGTGTCAGTAACATGTTCTCGGTAATGTGATATTTGGCTTTCGTGGTGCTTCGGCCAAGCAGAAAGGCTGTCTTTTAAGCTGTACTCTTTGGTTCTGTTACCTCACTGTTGGAGATATTAGTTAACTAGCTAGTTGTTATTGACTTTCGATATCATGCGCATCCATTTAGTATAACTAATTAAGCATGTATACCTGCTAAGAAAATCACGCGTAAGATCCATTGTGGGTGGCCGTCTATCACGATGCGTGTGCGTAGCGTTTCTGATCTTGTCCTAGTTCACTTTAGTCGGTTCTGATATTACCGCTCGCTAGAGAGCTGGCTTATCGTGACTCGTTCTCGGTAATATCTACCCAATGTTTTGCCATCTGTTTGTTAACCATCTACTAGGAAAACCGCTTGTCGTTGCTGGTTATTTCTGCGATTGAAATGCCGCTGTCCCGTGTCTGCTGACTGCACGGGTAACCGCTGGGTATCTGTTCGCGATCCCTTATTCAGCGGTGACGCATTTTATTACCGAAGTCGGCACTTTGTGCCAGACTTTTCTATCCAACTTTAGTCCGGGCGGCTAATACTATTAAGTTTTACCTTGTAATGAAACCGGCTCATGTCTCTTTAGTTAGCCGCTTCTAGTTTCGGGCGACTTTCAGCGGCTCGAAGTTTTCCCTTGTCGACTCCGGCGACATCGGCTTTCGCTCTTATTTGTTTGTTTGACGCGGGTCTAGTTCCTTTTCACTAATGCACTAGTACTTTTTACGTTTAAACGGTGGGACGAGAAATATATAAATATATATACGGTGTAGTTAACAGGCAAGTGTGTAGGCTGCGGCATGAACGGCTTTAGCACGGAGGAGGACAGCCACGACGGCCCCCCGGCGCCGCTCTTTCACGGTCAGAGCTGCTGCCTGATCGATGACGGCGAGCGGTGCAGGCAGCCGGCCGGGAATGCCTCTTTCAGCAAGCGCATCCAGAAGAGCATCTCGCAGAAGAAGCTGAAGCTGGACATCGACAAGAGCGTGAGTGCGCTCCCACTGGTGGCCCCTGGGTGCCCGGCCTTTCCGGGGGCTTGGCGTGGGTGTCACGCCTGTGCCTTTGCTGGTTCGGACGCCGCGTCTGTCGTTGGCAGAATGATGTCGCTGTTGGCCCTTAATCCGGGTTGCTCTAGTCTAGGGACCCTGTCCCTGCTCACTAATCCTCACTTGTATGTGGCTTTGGATAAAAGCATGTGACAAATGATAAACACAAATATGAAAATAACTTGTGTGCGACTTTATTATGAAGGTAAAGAATGTGTGCCTTCCTGTAATAGTGTAAAATATGAATACTGTCTTAATTTGATCAAGTAGTTGTTTCTTAATATACCGTCCATTTCATATAATTTTTTGGTAATTTGACCATTTGATCTGTAAGAATATTAGATTGCTTTGGTTTTTGATTTTTTTACAACCTGCTGCTTTCCAGGTCCGACACTTGTACATCTGTGACTTCCACAAGAATTTCATCCAGAGTGTTCGCAACAAGCGAAAGAGGAAGACCAGTGATGATGGCGGAGAGTCTCCAGACCAAGATGTAGAAGTTCCAGAGGTTGTTCGTTACCTTGTCCATCTTTTCCTGATGCTTCATTGAACCTAAAAGTAGCTGTGTAAATCTTCCTTTGGCATCTGATTTTGTCTTGCATTGGTTATTATCCATGATTACTTTGCATTAGACCAGTGTTTCTTAAACTGGTCCTCGGAGAGCTGCAGACGGTCCACATTTCTGCTTCCTCCAGAAGGGAGCAAAAATATCAACTGTCTGCCAGGGAGCTGCGAGGGAGCAAAAATGTGGACCATCTGAGGGTCCTTGAGGACCAGGTTGGGAAACACTGAATTAGACTCTTGAGAAGTTAACATTTGTCTTCCCACTCTAGGTTGACTTGTTCCAGCTTCAGGTGAACACTCTGAGACGCTATAAGCGGCATTACAAGCTGCAGACCAGACCAGGATTAAACAAAGCACAATTGGCAGAGGTGACTTTGAGACACCAGAACTGTCATTGTTGTACATTTTTGTTTTATGCAGTGCAATAGCTGTTAAATGCTGCTATGGAGCTATACACACCCCCTCTCGGGCTATTTTATGGTTTGGCTGAAGTAAAGTTTAAGCTTCACAGATCATGGGTAGCTGTTGCAGGTGTAGCTATGCAGTTACATTGGGCTGGTACCTGTCAGTATATCTTGTATACTCTAGGACTATATCATTTATTTAGAGTGTGATTGGCAAGGCACTAAGATGGTGTTGGCTGAGTTTTACCTGATACAAATGTACTTATTTAAGTTAAAATTATGAATGTCAAGAAGAGTAAACTTTTTTTAAATTGTGCTGTAACTTGAGCTTTGTTTTTTGTTTTTTTGTTTCTGAGAAACTTTCCAAATCAGGAGAATTATAACATCAAAAATGGCATCTCTGTATGTGCGGAAAAAAACTCAGTCATATCATGCCCTACTTTATATACATTGTATCCAACTTTTATCAGCCTCTGAAGACTATACATTATAGACTGTTTTACAGCAACTAGTAGCATAGCGATTTGCAATCTTTGTAAAAACAAAGTTTTGAGATGTGGGTGTAGCGTTTAGTAGAAAATCCCACTAAACAAAGTGCACACAATTGTGCGAGACGACGCGAGCAATATGAAAAAAGCAGTGGATGATTCGGAAGTCACTAGCTTGGGCTGTTTGCGCAGCTTGTGATACAAAAAAAAAAAATTGTGAAATAAAAAAAAAAAACATCTCTAACATGTTTACTTGGGTAATATGGAAAATATTTTTTCTTTTTTTTCCCCAGACTGTAAGTCGCCACTTCCGGAATATTCCTGTGAATGAGAAGGAAACTCTGACTTATTTCATTTATATGGTGAAGAGCAACAAAAGCCGACTTGACCAGAAGTCAGAAGGCAGTAAACAGCTGGAATAGTGAATAGTGTTGCGTGGGATACATCTCTTAAAAATGGACTTAAGCATGAAGAGATATTTTTGTCAGGTAAACACAGCTTGATTTTACATAACATAATAACATAATAAGAGAATATTCTTTAACAGAAATAAGAATGCTGATAATGGAGGGAAATGGTCGTATATTTGACACCCATCAACTCTTGAGTATATACTTCACAATGTATGTTGTGCCAAAAGCATAGAATTATGAAGTTTATATATAAAGTGATAGTATTGTGGACAAAGAAAATATTATTTGATGTCTTGTGACTTACAAAATGTTGATGGTGTCTAGATGGTGAAGGATATATTACATATGGTAAGACTGTATCCTTTAATGTGGATTTCAGCATCTTCCAAAACTTTTTTTTTTTTTTTAACTACCCCTTTTCTTATCAATTGCTAACCCTCTTTTACTGAGTGTATCTTAGCAAGTTCATGTTATGGAGAAACATAAAAACACTGATGTATGTTTTTTTTATGCATTAAAAGCATTATCTGTACTAGGTGTTGGCAGATTCTGTCAAAGTCTCACAGGTTTCAAGATAACCTTTAGTTTACATTGCTAGATGTGAATCCCTAAATTTCGACTGGGCAGCCCCTTTAAAAGCTGGCCAGCTGTTGGACCTGTCCTGCTTTATGAAGTGGGTCCATCCCTAGCCATGATAATTCCTGATTCTTCCGGTTTTCTCTTTTTAAAATTTGTTTAATGTATTAATTGTAGTACATGTAGTAATACATGTGGCACTTGTTTTTGTCTGACCTAATGTTAAATTGGGATCTTGTAGTAACACCTAAGTTGTGTATGTCTTATTAAAAAATCCAGATGTGAATGTGGTTAATACTCAGAACGGTCCCAAAGAATCTGAAAGAACCAGATTCAGGAGAGATGTTTCTGACCCCTTTTGCCACGATGTGTTTAATTTTTCCCCCATTCCAGTGCAGTTGGATAACTTATTATGTTTAGCTAAATATCCATTTGAGCTGTGATAGGGAAATGTAGCATATTGTAAAGTGTACTGCATGTGCTGTCTTCCACGTAAACTGCTGTTTTAGATGAGATGGGTTACCTGTATTTGTATAAATTTTGCTTTAAATAAATACCCTCAGTGGTGATGTTGCATCATTTTTCTTTCGGCGGCAAGGACAAGCAGGTATGATGGATGGATGGAAACTTTATCAAGGCAATCGCATCTGTATGTAATGGCATTCTTTATATCACTGGCATATCTGTAATAATTAAAGAGGTGAAAATTGAAATCCCGCGTTGAACTACTAGCTCACAAAGTTTGTAGTCACCTTTCCTGAAGTTCTCAAACCAAGTGGTTCTGCAATGTTCTGCAGTTGTCTATTTTCACCACTAGATGGATGTGAAATGATACTTTGATAAAAGTCCCTTCATGACTGGTACTGGTACTTTCTTGTTTATAAGATTAAACAGCATGACGTATTACAATATTCAGTAGTACCAAATGTTTAAACGTAATGGCAAGTTACCATTTATTCTTGGCACTCTTATACATGTATTGTGGGTTATTCTGAATATTTATACTTAGAATCAAATTCTCATAACATCAATGTTTCTTACACTGAATATGTTAGAGATTTTAAAATATTACTAAATGTTTATTATTGAACAATTATCAGCAAACCTTGAGTTAATGAATTTTTATGCTAATGTTTTGCCACATAAATGAGAGAAATTATTTGTTGTATGTAAACAACTGATGTGCAGTAGTGCTCTGCGGCCTTTTCTGGAAAGGGTGGTTCCCACTATCTGATCTGCTGCCCCCAGCACACTCCACCCAGCCTGCAGACGGGGAGATGAAATGACTCGTCTGCCTGAAAAGGCTTGATTACAAGCAGAGGAATATCCCACTTTCAATTATGTCTTACCTGTCTTGTGTGAGCACTTTAAAAACAGCATCCATATGGATGATATTTCCATAGACGCACCTTTTAAAGCATTACCTGAATATTTAGCTATAAATCAAAAGACATTCTTGGGATTTGAAACGTATGACTGGTAATGGGGTGGGAAATGGTTTATTTAAATGACATTAGTTGGATATAATTCTTGTATTTTGCTAAGTAGCTTCAAACCTAGACATCTGTATATGCATCTGTCTTAATATTTCTTCACCATATAGCTACAAGCCTCATCCTTTAGAGTCTTACAGTAAACAGATGATGACAACATACTGTAGGTTCATATGTTGCCCCTTTTGGGTTTTGGTAATTTGACAAGAGGCGCAGAATAGGAAAATACATATGCAACCCCATAACAAATAGTTTTTATTTTTTCATACATCAAAAGCACATCCAGATAGCAATGCAACTGCTTTACTCATTATATGCATTAATAAAATCATATCAGTGTTATCAGAAAAACTGAAACAATCAATTCAGAATATCAAAAAAAGGTTATGAAAGTGTAAAAATTAATCTTTGCCAAATATTTACATCCAACTACCAATTACTGTTCACTGTGCATTACTGTTACTTTTCACTGTATTTGTTTCTAATTTGCACGCTATAATTAATATTATTACTAATTACATTCCATGCAATATTATTACTATTACAATGCCAGGTGTTTTAGCTTTTTATTTATTCATTTATTATTTATTTTTATTTATCTGCAGGAGTTAGTGTCTAGAAGTCATCACCCCTGGCAGGGGCGGATTATGGGTTGTGTGGGTCCCTGGGCAAAACGTTCGCGAGGACCCCCCCCACCACCACCAGCACCACCACCACAACCACCACAATTCAAGGGCCCTTGGCAGCCAAACGCCCTCCCTCCATGTTTCCATCAGAGGCCCTATAGGGTCAGGGGCCCTTGTAGGCAGAGGATCAAAGAATGTAGGCCCTCTAAAATAGACAAACGAAAATACATTGTTGATAAGCGTTGCAAATTGTTTTGGGCTAGGGGCCCCATGGGCCCCCTGCACCCCAAGGGCCCCTGGGCAGTGGCCCCGCTGGCCCGGTCCGTAATCCGTCCCTGACCCCTGGTATCTTCAGTAGGTTTTTTCATGCGAATGAAGTCATCTTTCTGATTTCTAAATATGTTTTGATTTTGAACGTGTGATTAAGTTGTTATTCAAGAAAAATATACTGTAGGCCGTCTGACTTCGTGTGTGCTTTAGTGCCTCCTCTGAACTTAATTGTTATTTATAGAACATGAATTTGCCTTCGGTACAGCTTGTCTGGGTTGGAAAGTAAATTCGAGGAGCGTGCAACAAACATGACGCTATTTTTGATCCCAAACTTTCTCAGAGTTCGCAGACTATATATATTTTCATAGTACTTCCTTGCAAAGTTAACTTCAGCCAAGTGTTTGTTTGATGAAGATTAACTCAGTTATGACATGGACTAGCAATTACAGAATAGCATTCTTCGCTCGCTGTGTGTAGCCAGTCTTGGGTATATACATGATTTATGTTTATATAGTCCACATAAAACTATTTTAATCGGCATGTCGGTTTCTTTTCTGTCCAGCTCATGCATGGTGTCAAAAATATGATACATGCTGTATAGTATATCGTGTTATATTATAGTAATATTTTAATTTATTAAATTATTATTTGAACTACATTTACAAGGTTAGATACTGTATCGTAAAATCCACGCACATTTTTTGTAACATACGTGCTGCGGACCAGCCAGATACTACAGTTCCTCCAGCTGAACACGTGTTAGATGCGAGTCCTCGTTTCTAAGACAGTCACTGGGGGCCGCGCCGCGGGGACGAGCGCTGCCCTCGATCGCGTCTGCGTGCTCGCTCCCAGCCGTCGCGTGGTGGTCTTCCATATTGCCGCTGTGGCTCTGGAGAATATTGCTTGGGTTGCTTCGTTAAATTTTATTCTTTAAAGGGGGTGGCGTGTCTTTTCGGTGTATATTTTAATTTAAATCGACCAGTCTGCGTCTTACACTTAAGTGTATTCGGTGTCAGTGTTCTGGAAGAGCGGGGAGAAACTACCTGTGTGGCCAGGAAGAGCACATTTTGTCATAAAGTGGATGATAAATTTCGGGGTAAATAACGTTGCTAAACCAGTAGCCGCTTGGGATGAAAGGGGAAATGGCCACTCAGGTGGAGACGGTCTTACCCAGTACTACTCTTATGAAACAAGAGGAATGCGAACATGCAAGCAAAATGAAGCCTGGGGACAGCTGTCTGGAGATAGGGGCGAAGCAGACGGTGCTGGCAGGCGTGGAGGTAAATGTTAAAGGGGCGAAGTCCGGCCGGGGAGGATCCTCCGCGAGTGAGCAGACCGAAAAACGAGCCAAGGAGGAAAGTAACGTACGGGAGAAGGAAAGCCGTGGCAGCGAGCTCTGTCACGCCGAAGATGCGGACGAACGAGCCGATGAAGGCGTAAAATGCACCAAAAAGGATTTGGCCGAGGCTCCCCCACCCAAGGCGAACCCCTGGACTAAGAACACGGTGACGGTGGTCAGTGTAAATGGTCACGCAAACCATGGTATGTATCTTCTCTAACTTCTCCCATTTGTCCTCGCTTCCGTCGATTGAGAGGTGTCAAAGTAGCGTGGCGATATTGCGAACTACCGGCATCCCCATCTAAGTCGCTCGCTAATATAAAAAGACATTGCATTACCGGGTCGCATTACTGATCATCCGGCTTTGGTACAGCGCTAGCAGGAAAGCAGAAGTTTTCTGAGCTTCCGCCAACTGGAACTAAGGTCTGAAATTGTTCTGGTAGTTTAAGATAACATCGAGCTCAACTGATGACTGTGAATTGTGTGCATTGTCTGAGAGCTGTATGAACAGGGACAGAATGAGTGCGAGCTGGCCTTCCGTCTTGCCGTGACCGGCCGAGGGCTTAGGGGTGGAGTAGGCACTCAGGAACCCATCGTCGGCGCTCTCTCGGTGTTTGCCAGGGGGCTTGCCTCTGTAGCCGGAATATATGGACGAGTGTGTCCTTTGGTGCTAATAATGCGACAGTGGATCTCTTTCACAAGTGTGTTGTGTTGAGGAATTAATGACGAATCGATCGACAGTGGTACGTTTTAGTCATTACTACTGGAAACCTTTTATAGCTGCACATAACCTATTAAAGCCAGTCATTGAGCTATCCAAACATTTTCTTATGTTTTTTTTATTACACTATTGTTGGTACCACTTTACAATAAGGCTCAATTTTGCCACTTGTAAATTGTAGTAACTCATTAATAAAAAGAAAACTGTTATAACTTGTTTAAAATTGTCTTCATAGAAGTGTTACAACCTAATTAATAACCAGATTATAAACCATTCATAAACGCTTTATTTGGGTAGCCTTTTGTAAAGTGGCACCTTATTGTTTTTGATCTAGCATGCTTGAAAATAGACTTTGGACTGTCAAAGCAGCAGTATTTCTTAATCGCAGTCGCACACATTGTGGATTAATTGCACAATTAATCGCAGAAACAATGATGTTGCAATACAACGCAAAAGAAGATTTTATAGTCCGTGTATTCAGTCTCAAAATAAAGACGCAGTGCGCATATCAGCTTCCCGTGAAACGAAGCTAAATGAATGCTTTGATTTTCACTCTAGATTCTGGGATTCTGTGCAATATAATGACTGAAACACTTGCATTCCTTCCCGGTTGTAAATAACACTATAGGTCTGTCTTAAAAATCTTTGCTCGTACTATTCTCCCATTTGGGCATCAAAATACCACTTGCGTTAACGAAATCAGAGAAATAAGAATGAAGCGCTAGGAAGGTTTTCGGAAGCCTGTTGTCATGCTTGTCTGAGTTAAACAAATCATTTGTGGCTTTAGCTCCGAATGCCCAAGCCCAGTCATGTGCCTGCTCCGTGCCCATGATCAGAAGGTCACTAGTTTAAACCCTGTGGCTGCTGTGATGTTACCCTTGAGCAGAGCCTTTAACCCCTGTTGCCCCAGGGTCATTGAGTGCTTTTCGATCCATTGGGGGGGGAAAGTAAATGTTTTTTATCAGTGTTATGGGTCGCACTGCTTTGACATGGGTTTGTTGTACAGGATGTTAAAGGTAAACATCTACAAATACAAGACATACTGCTAACTTTGCTATTACAGCTCTGTAGGGAATTATTCCGGTTCACAGGAATGGGAAACGGTGCCTGGATTTCTGCTTGTTGCTCATGAACATTGGAAGGGGGAAGTTAATGTGTGAAAAGTTGCATCTAACCTTTTGTGTAATATACTTCACCAAAGCCGATATTGTACCTTGGCTCAACAAGTTACAGTGTTTAGTTCTTGCTTATTTCTTTGCAGATGTTTACTTCCTTGTACTGCTTTTTTATATTTACATATGCCAATATTCTTATTTTTTATTTTTTATCTTAGTCATGCTGGATGGATATATTTTGGGATTTGGCCTACATTCATAAAATGTGGGAAAAGTTATAACATAAGTGGGTTAATTTTAAAGTGGATTCTACCTGATCTCCATCCATTCCACCCAACCATGAATCCATTCTCTAATCTTCTAATTGCATATTTTATTTATTTTATATTGTGATGGTTGGCCCTTTGGGGTGGTTGGGGGGATACTAATTATTCTAGTATCACATTTTTAAAGTACATAAAACCTTTCAGATTTTAAAACATTTCAGTAATTCCAGTGATCTGTATTTTGTTACTTCACCTTGTTAATACTTCCCATAATCAGTAAGGAATCCTGTTACTAATGTAGCAATAACGATGTCTTGCTTCTGTGTTAAAATGGTTTCTGCTTTCAAACGGTGTGATTATGGTATTTCAGGGAACTGGGTTAAATGTCAGATTTAATCATTTGCCAGTGAGTTATGTACAACTGGCAGGATTTGCTTCCTGAGCTCTGTTGACAGCATTTATTTTCCTTGCTCAGACATTCTCAGGAAAACCTCTTAGTCCTACTTGGCATTCAGGGGTTTTTTGGCACTATGCTGTCCACCTTGACCGTTCTTTTTATTGTATTGTTGATTAGCGCACGTGTTAAATATAAATATAAATACTTACACATACTCCCTATCTTCAGCTTTGGTATTTCCTTTCATAGTCATTTCCAAAGTTTTTTTTTTTTTTTTTTAAAACTTTCTTGCTCATTACTTACTTCACACTATTTCTGCATAGTATTAAAACTTTGAAGTAAGCTTTTTCACCCCAGAGACTGTGTTGCTGTTTTACCTCAGCTAAGAAAAATATAATAGGGTTTATAGTTTTAGTTTTTTTATTACATTTTGTACCTATGAACGTCTCTGACTTGTTTCCCACTGAGATGTCTCTGGAATAATTCTGTATTTATTATTTATGTGAATGTTTTTTTTCCATTAATGGCATCAAATTTCTCCTCCTGTATCATGACTGCAATGTTTAAAGATGCAACATGGAAACTGCCTGTCTTGCAGGGTGTGTGGAAACTTTATTAAACATCAAGTCGTATAAATGCAGCCACAAACAAACCTTCCAGCTGTATTGATGCAGGATCTTTTGTCAGCACCCAACATTTGTGTTAAGCAGCTACACATTTAGACGAGGGTACAAACCAGCCCCTAGAGATAAACGGAAATATCTCAGTTCAAAGATTCACCTGTTGTCTGCAAATCTCCAGATCAGCTGAACAGTGTTTGAGTCACTTGGTCAATGGGCAGTGTTCTCACTAGGCCATGTGACCTGCCACTACCTGATTTTAATCATTTTAGAGATGAGCCAATATTTGCTCAGTGTTTGACTTGTGGACCCTTCTAAATGCAAGGTCAGCCTCCCCCGGCAAGCCATTTTAAGTGCATTTTGTTTCAGCTTCTTAGCATAGTCTGTCATTTTAAAATGTCACAATTTGAGAGGAAGTATTTATATTTTGACAGTTTACCACTTTCCTATATGTCATTAATTTGTTTAAATATGTACAGATTCAATGTTCAAGAAATAGGGATGCACTGATTGCTTTTTCCTTGGCCGATTCTGATTGGCAGTTTATTTTAAGCCTGACTTGCCGACACCAACCCTGGTCAATTCTGATTGTATTAGTTTAATAATAATTAGCAAGTGTCTAATTAAATTGGTTGTTCCAAAAGTTCCAAAAGTTTTCTTTTACATCTCTCACACTGTCATTGTCGCACACTGTAAAGAAGCTCCAAACAGACACATTTCCCATTAAGTGTTTTACCTTACC
Source organism: Gnathonemus echidnorhynchus (assembly GCA_026776725.1). Lineage (NCBI taxonomy): Eukaryota > Metazoa > Chordata > Actinopteri > Osteoglossiformes > Mormyridae > Gnathonemus > Gnathonemus echidnorhynchus. The sequence goes on along the minus strand of JAODJU010000002.1, from coordinate 6,692,359 downwards.
TATCAACAACATCGGTGGAGACGATTGCGGATGAATCCTGAGTGGGATTGTGGGTGATATGGCCGAAATGTCATATCATAATACTTTTAGTTATAATTGTGATCCACAATATAGATCAGTATTTTTTTTTTGGAATGTCATAGAATGTTAATTCTTAATAGTTGTCATCTGTTCTAGGTCAAGTTGGGTGCCGTAACTGACTTTTCCTTATTTTCCCAGAACCAGTGCAACCAGCCAGGCTGGTGAAAGCAGGACCTTCTAGACCAAAGAGAGGTGGAAAGGTATATCTGTGTGTCATTTCTCTCCATCATGTGAGCCGTATGGCTGTAGTCACTGTGGATAGTATCTGTGTGCTGATTTGTAATTGTTAAACAGTAAATGCACAGTCCCCAGCATTTACATGCCTGTCTCACTTTCGGAAAAAAATATTTTTTGGAGGCTTTAGTTTCGACTGCTTCTGCATTGAAGGCACCCTCACATCACTGAATATGGAGTCTGAGCTGTTTTAAATGCGCCTAACTCCTATTGAGTTAACGTACAGCAGAGCGGCTTCATAGAAAAAGCAGTCAGGATCAAATCATGATACCTTTAGCTCTGTTCTGTTATTGACAAGCGTAAGAAGACCCTGTTTAAACTTATATCCCATACGGAGGCTGCATTAGCCTGCAACTGAATGAAGTTTTGACTTGGTTTAAAAGGTCGTCTTCTTTTTTATCATTACTATTATTATTATCATTATTATTATTACACGGACTCGTCTGTTGTGTGAGAATGCTGCAGAATGTGGAGCCAAAAGCTCTGTACATGACCAAGGCCAATGCTTTAGCTAAAAGGGCATCCATGACCCTCTATGGATGAAATTTCTGGTCCATGTCTTTGGTGATTTATAGTATTGGTATTTTTAGGCGGGGGACTTTGTGGATGCTAACAGCTGGCCGACCCCTGGTGAGACTGCAAGCAATGACATGCAGGTAAGCTTACAGGAGCCCACAAAGGGCCATGTGACGTGTACGGAACATACTGCAATTATTGATTGGGGTAATTTTTAATTTTTGCCATTTGTCCTCTATATGTCAGTAGAGAATAAACGCTATGTGCTGTTTTGGCTCCAGGAAGGACTCATCCTTCCATTCATGGTTTTGAATTTGTGGACTTTGCACTTAAAGCAAACAGCACATGCTAATGTTTTGGTTGTGGAAAATCTTAGCGCTCCCTTAGAGGAAACCCAGCAACTCCGAAGCCGCAACATCTTTTAAAAATAGGACATACTGTGAACAAAGATGGTGGCAGTGTAGCGGTCAAGGGATACGATGTCTTTGTGTTTCTGCTTCCCACAGAGAAACAGGATGCTTTGAACAGAGGCTGTGTAACAACCAATAATGTAACAACTGGCCAATAATGTCATACTAATTTAAGGGTTCAGAACATTTTTGCTGATAATGTAATAACTTATTGCATTATTGTCCAGTTATTACATCCATCCATCCATCAATTTTCTGAAACCATTTAATCCCAACTGGGGCTGCGGGGGGTACCAGAGCCTATCCTGGGAACAATGGGTGCAGGCGGGAACCAATCCTGGGCAGGCGCCAGCACACCGCAGGACGCACACACTGACACGCACGCACAGTCACACAACTACAGGGCCAATTTAGACTCCCCAATCAACCTATCCTGCACGCTTTTGGACCGTGGGAGGACATCAGCGAAAACCACTATGGACTAATTACATTAACTGACTGAGAAATTTAGTACATTATTGGCATGTTTCTGTTTTTTGGTGGCTGTTCCTCCTAGTAGGGGGGAATGTCCCAGTCCGTGCAGTTTAGGTTGGGACAAGCCCAGGAATAACCAGTGATGACCTTTTTTGGGTATCTGACCTCCAGTTGGTCACAGTTTCTTTTTTAGTTGCTAAACTGGGCAAAGTCTTTAATCAGCAAGTCAATAGCTGTGATCAATACTTCATGATATACTTTGCATAAATTAATACACATGCTTGGTATGCTTGAATGGACCAGGATGTACATTACAGCAATTGCAGCAAAAGAACAGTGCCAATGCTGTTATGGATAATACAGTTTGTCGTGTTTAAGCCTATTTTAGCAGCCGGTTTCATGTTCTTTTTCTTGCCTCTTATTTTGCTTCTGGAAAACAGCAACTTGGCTTATTAGTGATAAAAGCAGAAAAACATCTGCATGGCTGTTATTGATCTTTTCTTAATCTTTCCTGTGTTTTGTAAAAAACCTGCTTTTATTTTTGCAAAATGTCTGAAGTGGTTAAAAAGTAGAGATGCACTGACCCGAATATCGGATCGGTACTGGCACGATCCATACCTAATGTGGATTGCCCCTCCCTAGCAAAAAGTACAGTAAGGTATTTTACATTAGTAACTGGTAGGCCATAACACCTATTGATTGAAAACATTAATATTTTACTACTCCTAGTTAATGTGAAACTTGTCATCTGGTGGAACCCTGCAGGCACACAAGAAGGTCACAAATACGAGAGATACAAGGGAGAACGGGGACGAGGAGAGCAAAGAGAACCGAAAATCTAAGTCTGATGACTCTGGTGAGGAGAAGAATGGCGACGGAGAATCTCAGAAGAACAGCCAGAAAAAGAGAGGTGAGACCCTGCTGCAGATCTGCTGCGATCATCTGCTGTGAATCTCTCCGAGCAGCTTTAGAAAAGGAGTGTTCTTTTCATGTCAGCTATTTATTTTTCGTATGCTTGTATATTTAGGCTTGTTTTATTTGACCTGGGTGTTAGTGGCTTGCTGTGTCGCGTGTGGACCCACAGAATCGCTCCCCCCCCCCCCACTAATTAGAGATACAGGGCTAAAAATTGGATGCTGCTTCCTACAGCATGGTGCACGAACCACATGCAACTGCCCCATACACATGGCTGTAGCAAACTGTTGTCATTGTTCACACAGCTTGAGTGTTTTTAAACTTTATAACTGGAATATTACAGTTTTAAATTTTTATGTGCTTGCACATGTTCGTTACCCGTAGCACATGAGCTGCTTCCCAGTGCACAGAAGCAGTTTGGAAGCACAGGCCAGCAGCTGGAATGCTGAGCCCACTGGCAGCCAAAAGCTGCAGCTGCAGGACCTAGAGGCAGAAGTCTATAGTTTAAAATATTTCTGAAAGTTTAAAATGATTGGGAATTACATTTTCTTCCATCCATCCATCTGTCTTCTGACCACTTAGAGTTGCGAGGTGTCCTGGATCCTGTGACAGCCAGCACAGGGCACTGGGCAGGGCAGTGGAATTACACTTTTAATTTATTTATCGTGGGTTTTCCTCCTGGACCTTATGCATTATCACACTGCCCACAAAGTAACATCCAGTTGCCCCGCCCTCCCTTTTATAGGAAATAAACAGAAGTGGGTCCCCCTGATGATTGACATGAACACAGCAGGTCCTGGGGAGCACTTGGCCTCCAGGAGCAACCGCCGGCAGAAGGACCCCCAAAGGATGTCATTCAGTCACAGGAACGAGCTGCAAGGTGATGCACAGACAGCTAGTCTCGCTTCTGCTTTTACATAACCGGAAAAATGATGTGCGGGATCGGCGTGTATCGTGGAGTGTGGAAATAGGAAATGTCCCCATTTAAAACTGGTTTGGGTGTTTGTGAGTCTGTAGCGGTGAGAGAGTCTGGTTTGTGTGGTCACAGACTGGGACAGTGGGAAGGCGGAGTGGCAGGAGGATCCAGGCGAAGTGGCCAGTGTGAGGAGCGAGGGTACCTCCTTTCGTGGCGGTTTCCGAGGACGTGGCGGGGGCAGGGGACGAGGAAGAGCCAGGGGTAAGTTTACGGAATTATTAAGATGAGGGGAAACATGCAAGATTCACAAACCGACATCATCCCATGTAATGTGATGGTAAAATGTACATGGTAAATGTACATGGTAAATGTGGCACACTGTTTGTGTACATGGTGACTGCACACTAAAAATCTGTGTCATGAATGAAACTGCTGTGCAGTGTCACTGGAAGCGCGACTGGCTCCTCGCTGCTTGCTGCTGTAGGAGGCTGTGGGCTGGTTCCTATTGGCTTCCCCAGCATATGTATGCCAGATGGCCTCTCTCAGGATCTCGTATTAACCCGAAGGATGACAAGGGGTCTTTTTTGGGGGGCAGCCTGTGGCTTGGCGGGCTAAGCCTCTATGCCTGTGATCGGAAGGTCACCGGTTTGAGTCCTGGCCTCCGCAGTATAGTCACATTTGTGTGACCTTGGGCAAGACCCTTAACCCCCAGCTCCATGGGCACCGCTGCAGGTGGACAATAGTAATAATAATAATTATTATTTTGAGGGAAATATGGCCCTTTTTCATTTAATGGTATTTTGTTATATATTATATCTTTACCTTGTGTATCTTTGCCTCAAACGACAGCCTTCGTACTGCAGTAACTGCACAGTGTATTTGGTTCTCGGCTTGCTCTTAGAAAGTTCTTTTACCTTATTTGGAAATGTGATATTTTCAGCGGGACTTCTGCATCAAGGTAATGATGATTGTATTGAAACACGTTCTTTTATACACTTGATGGGTATGTGAAGTTTTTGTGTTTGCCCATGTGTGATGTTGTAGGGCACTTTGAACATCAACACGTCTCTAAGACCTACGATGGCAAAGACGGATATTGTCAAAAGCAGAAGTTCAACAGCACCGTCACCTATTACTATGACAACATGAGCAGCAGTGACCTCTATTCTGTCGACCAGGAACATCTCAAGGATTACGTGAAAAGACAAATGTAAGTGCCTGCCTGTCACATAGGAGGCTCAGCCTCTGTTTAATGCTTTGTCTTTGCAAAGCTTGGCTTGTTGACGTCCGGAAGCCTGGATCGAGTTCTCCTCTGTTTGTTTCTATAGTGAGTATTACTTCAGTGTTGAGAACCTGGAGAGGGACTTTTTCCTACGTCGGAAGATGGACCAGAATGGCTTCCTGCCCATCGCTCTCATAGCCAGCTTTCACCGTGTGCAAGCCCTGACCACTGACCTCAGGCTAATCATGGAGGTCAGGACCTTTCGATGATTAACCCCAAGATTAGCGCTTCCATTGAATCAGTTTTTAATGCATTCACCGTTTGTGCAGCAAATTTATATAAACCTTTTATATGGATATGAATCGTACAAATGATTTACATGAACAAGGTTCTGTCATTTTATTATACTTTCCATCTGCATGGTTCATCCTTTTGGTTTCAGACAAATGTATTTGCCCATCAGACTTTGAAGAAACCTGTTTAATGAAATTACATGGTCATGTTTAGCAAATAGATTTGTTTCTTTGCAGTCTTTAGTTTTACATGCCTCTATGTGAAGGTGTATTTGACCGTATCTGTAGGCCTTGAAGAACAGCAAAGAGGTGGAGGTCATAGAGCTGAAAATTCGCCCACGGGAGGAGCCAGAGAAATGGCCGCTACCCGGCCTCACTGTGCCAGACCACGCACATACGGACTTCTCTCAGCTCATCCATTGTGCAGAATTTGTTCCTCGTCAAGCCTCTGAGAAACAGACAGGTGAAACTTTCATGGCAGCTAATCCCACTAAGCATGGCTGAGTGTCTGAGGAAATGCTGACAAGCCCAGTGTTGAGGTCAGGAGGTTTGTCAGTAAAGCAAGAGTTCTGGTTGGAGCTCATCATTGCTGTTGTGTCATCCACAGAGTCTGCCCCAGGGTCTCCAAGGGCATCCACTCCAGGGCAGTCCAGAACTGAGGATCTCAGCAATTTGAAGACTATGCCCAAGGGACTATCTGCCAGCCTGCCTGACATGGACTCAGACTCATGGATTGAGGTGAAAAAGAGGTCCCGGCCTTCACCAGTCAAACCAAAGGTATGTTTCATTTTAAAAACCTTTGGATAGAAATGTTTTCTGTAGCCAGCCTGTATTTCCCACGCCTGTGGTGCAGATGCATACATGTGCGTGATTGTTACCCCTTACAGGACGTGGAAGAGGCCCGACTCCCAACTCGGGACCAGGATGAGCCAGAGGAGCTGGACTTCATGTTCGACGAGGAGATGGAGCAAATCGACGGGCGACGCAACACCTTTACCGATTGGTCAGACGAGGACTCGGACGGCGAGATCGATGATCATGATGTCAACAAGATCCTGATTCTGACTCAGACGCCCCCTAACCTACGCAAGCATCCCGGGGGGGACCGTACTGGGAACCATACCTCACGGTCCAAGCTTACCTCTGAGCTGGCCAAGGTCATCAATGATGGCTTGTACTACTATGAGCAAGACCTGTGGAGTGACTCTTATATACCTGAGTATGCCACCATCAAAGTGAGTCTTGCATTTGCCTGGTCTCTTCAATAATCATTTGTTGTGGCAATATTTGTTATTCCCACCCTTAATGAGCAGTAGTTAGCATAAAGCATAGTTACCTGCATTTAACTAAGCAAACATCTTAATGTTTAGACAAGTGAGCACTTAAAGTAAAGTGCTCACAGAAAGTCTTTGGATGCTTTGCCTGATTCAGTAAAAATGTTGCACATTTTTTGTTTTATAAAACCTTCATTCCAAAAAAACTGAAACACAAATTATAGTTCTAAAAGAGCTATTATGAGTGAAAAAGTTCATTGATAAGCAGGTTCATTGGGGGGGCTTTTTAATTAGGGACACCTTTGCAGTAACATAAAACGCCAAACATCAGTGTTTAGTGTCCCTTTGGGAGCCAATGACTACAATTGCAATTAATAGCAAAATGGCACAGAACTGAATGAGTCAGTCAAAAAAATTATGACACAAAATAAAAGGAAAATGTCTGTGTGAAAGATACGGACAGATATGCTAAATATTGCTTGTCGTGTATATAAAATGTATTGACATTTAAATGAATGTTTGTGAATATTTTTCAGCAAGAAGTTGAGAATTTCAAAAAAGTCCACCTGATTAGCAGAGAGCAGTTTGACTGCTTGGCTCCAGAAGCTCCTGTTGACCCCAACCAAGAAGTACCTCCCGCCCCCCCAAGGCCCCAGCCAAGTAAGCAGGGGCTCCACTGATTTAAGCAATGGATGGACTAAGAATAATTCATAGGCGAATGAATAATAAAGGGATGTACAGGCCTTGTCTAAACACGGGAGTACATGATTATGACCAATGTGAGCGATTTTAATAGCCAGTCTTGACATGCCTCTGATTAACTTAACCGTATGACTAATTAAAGTTATTGGGAATTACATTTCCTCCCATCTTTCCTTCCAAACACAAACCAGTCCAGTCAAGTTCCCTTCTTGTCATTCTCAGTCCCCACAGATGCTTTGGCAAATAAGCTTTTCGGCGCCCCGGAACCGTCCGCGATGGCCCGCTCTCTCCCAGCCTCCGTGCCCGACTCTCCCAGCTACCGCGGTGCCCGCACACCTCGCACCCCTCGGCTTAAGGACCCCAGTCAGATGCCCCGTTTCTACCCAGTGGTGAAGGAGGGGCGGCCCGTTGATGCCAAGGTGAGATGAAGGAGCCCCCCCCATCCACGTGTGCACAGGACGGCGAGTTCAGACCTGTCACGGTGACTCCTGCCTCTCTCGTCCTGCAGACGCCACGCAAGAGGAAGACTCGGCACAGTTCTAACCCTCCCATGGAGTGCCACGTGGGCTGGGTGATGGACTCCCGTGAGCACCCGTCCCACACAGCAGCAGTCAGGTTAGCTTCTGGGGGGGTTTGGCAGCCCTGTAATACTCCTGGACCATTTGTATAGGTAGATACCTTAAGTAGTGGAGTAAACTAATGCTGATGTCTAGAAGCAAACTATTGCACTGATATTGATTTGCCTTTGTGTAATTGCAGAATCAATTCTTTATTGGTGTTGCCTGTGTCAAATGGTTAATTTAGCAGGGCAGTACTCAAAACTGATAGCATTGAAGCAACCTGTATTTATCCGAGAGGAAAATTCTTGTGCATACAACAAGTATGTACAGCACGGGGTACAGTACACAAACAGAATCCTGAACAACAGATTATGTAACATTAATATAGTAAAAGGCAACAAATTAGATATGTGGCATAATTTATATTATTACATTTAATTTTATTAATAAATATAACTTATATTAAAAATACTGGCCCTTTGAATTCATACCCAAAACCATTTTCTAAATCAAATCACAGAAATAAAGGATCTTGTTCTAAATTTTGATGTCCCAAGAAAAGGAGGGAAGAACGGTATTCATGTATTTACACTTCTTTTGCCAAGGAGGAAGTCTACCTAATACTCCATCATACTAATACTCCATCATACTAATATTCCATCTTTAACGGTTTTTCTAAAATTGCTTTGATCCTGATCTCATCTTTCCCCCTGTGTATCTGCTAATTAAGAGGGGCCTTGATCTTCCAGTATATGAAAGATACTCTCGCTTTTATTTCACAACCAGGGAATCATTGGTCAAAGTACCACTGAAATGTCTTGAAGCAAATCTGCTGATCTCTTTGTATTGTATTCAAAATAGTTTGACTTTGGAGTCTTTTTTTTTTTTTTTTAAACCTGCGCAAATCAATAAACTTTTTTTCTCGTCCCTCAGCTCAAATGCAAGTCCTTCAGAAGGAATCCCAGCTACGGGATACTATGGCTGTTCGCCTCAATCTCTGCCCAAATTCCAGCACCCGTCACATGAGCTGCTGAAGGAGAACGGATTCACACAGCATGTTTACCACAAGTACAGGCGGCGCTCTCTTAATGGTGGGACCCGCTTTTGCCGGATTTTCTCGTGCCTGCTCATCTTCGTGCCTCGGCGTGTAAAGCTTGTGTTTCGTTTTCACCACGTAACAGAGCGCAGGAGGCTGGGAGTCGGCCAGTCTCAGGAGATGAACACTCTCTTCCGCTTCTGGTCCTTCTTCTTGCGAGACCATTTCAACAGGAAGATGTACGAGGAGTTTAAACAGCTGGCAGTGGAGGACGGCAAAGAGGGATACAGGCAAATATCTTAACTGCTTTAGCTGAAGTGTTTAAATTCCAGTTCTTTATCTTTTTTTCTCTGGGTTCTGTTGTTGAGTTACTCCAATCATCATTTTTTATGTCTTTTAATTCTCCGTGTGCCTTAGGTATGGCTTGGAGTGCCTTTTCAGATACTACAGCTATGGACTAGAAAGAAAATTTAGACCAGATATTTTCAAGGACTTTCAGGAGGAGACAATGAGGGATTATGAAGCAGGTGAGTTTATTTCAGGGATATTAAATGTCATGGTTACCTCACTTAAGTGCCTTTTTCTCAAACCTTTTTGTTCCCCCATTTTTCTTTAGGCCAGCTGTATGGACTTGAGAAATTCTGGGCATTTCTCAAGTACTCTAAAGCAAAGAACCTGGCGATTGACCCTAAACTACAGGAGTACTTAAGGAAATTTAAACGGCTTGAGGACTTCAGAGTTGATGTAAGTATTAATATCCATCTTTTTTGAAGTGCTTTTATGTTCAAAACATTTTTTCAGTCTTGTTCAAAATGGAGCTTCATTTCATTAGTTCTGCAGTAACAGAGTAGTATTTTTCATGCACTTTATTTGCCATTTGTACAAGTATATAGGAGTTCTTTAGAAGGTTTTGGTGTCATGACATGTGCAGTGTGCTGTGTGCAGTGTGCTGTGTGCACGGCCCCAGGAGCAGCTGGGTTTATGGGCTATACTCAAGGGTCCATAAGTAGTATTACTCTGCCAGCCACAGGATTCAAGCCCACAACCTTCCAGACGTGGGGGCAGATCTTTGATCCCTTGATGGACACACTTCCCCTTGTACTGCTGATCAGTTAAACTACTAGTGGCTGTAACCATGATTAGGGTTTGTCACACACCGCTCTAATCGTTACAGCCACCAATGGAGGACGGAGGACGAAAGAGACACCCGTCTGGCGGGGACAGCCACCGCCACCATGTCTCACGGCCGCCCAGGGCCGCCAGTCAGACCAGCCCGGTGCAGCCTCAACAGGGCCCCTCCACAGCTGATGCTGAAGCCAGAGTCCTCAGTCTAAGGGGGGCAACATCCAACAGCAAGCCCCAGAAGTAACGGATCCTCTTTGTTTCAGTTCTAGCAGTGAGGAGGTGCCTCTGGCAGTGGGATTGCTGCAGAAAGAGGCATTTATATTGGCTTGTGATCAAGGCTCTTCCTTTTAAAGACTAATTGTTTTTAGACGTCATTTTAATGTGCACAGAAGACTGAATGACTTCTAAATGGACAACAGCATCACTTTCTTTTACAAGACATGCCATTTATTTTAAAATTTTTTTTTTTTTTTATCCTGTTGCATGGCTGTTTGGCACCTTTTGTCAGTGCTTTTTTTGTTTTTGTTTTTTTTTTTTGGGGGGGGGGGGGGG
>JAODJU010000002.1:6659446-6678430 GCA_026776725.1 Gnathonemus echidnorhynchus | reverse complement strand
TGCACTCTGAGCGTAGCTGTTACATCGCAGGTCTGGTGTGCACTCTGAGCGTAGCTGTTACATCGCAGGTCTGGTGTGCACTCTGAGCGTAGCTGTTACATCGCAGGTCTGGTGTACACGTCTATGATGTGGTAAAGCTTTTCAGGTTTTGTGTCTAATGTGCATTAAATCCAAAGTGACATTTTTCTGAATGTTTCTTTTTACTTAGTTAGATAACACAAATGTGCCGTTATGCCGTTAAAGGTAGAACAATGCATCATTGCTAATTGTCATTCAAGGCTCTGGCACCCAGGGATCAACTGGCATGTGTCTTAATGACACCACATTTCGGGCCTTGGGGTAAGAAGGCTTTGACTTTCAGGCCTTCTGCAAGCCTCAGGACTCCAGTGTCGAGGGGATTCCCCCAACCATTCAGCATGTGACAGAATCTTGGATGATGCCTCAAGGCCTCTTCCCCCCTAGTCCTCTGCAGGTCTATCAGCCACTTTTCTCAGGCAACAGGAATGGGGTCTAGACTGAGAGGCTACTGTCTCTAATCCATGCAATATCTATCGAAATCAACCCGGAACCTGATGGTGTCTGTGTCAGTAAAGGAGCTAATGTGGCATTGATTAGATGATACATGCTACACTTTGTATTGTTCATCCCACCATGTCTGCTGAAGCCATTTATGTAACATTTCTACGCTCCTGTAACCGAAACCATTTTCTCAACAGTCATGCAGGCATGTCAGGTGTAAATCACCGCCATCGTCTGAACAAAATCGGAATAAAATACAAAAAAATCAAACAAAACACAGTCCATTTCTTTGAATGTTTTGATGCCTTTTGTTTTTTTAGCTTAATAAAGAGTGAGATGGTCATTTGGGGACAGCAGTTCTGTCCAAATCCCAGTAGGGAACCCACACCTGCAGGTCTGCTTTGAGTGAGACACACAGCTGCCTGATGGTCACACATTGCTCATCTGCAAGGCTCCAGAAACCGACGAATAGCAGGGGGATGCTGCCGTTTGGCCTGCGTCACAAAGCCAGCATCCTTCATGGCTCAGCTCCTGGCTGTGTAGAAACCATTCATGAGAATACTAACTTCCTTGGGAAAGGAACATGCATTCTATATATTTGCATGTTATTAATATAGCAGAGCCTTCTATTCAAAGTGATTGCTAGAGCAGGGTCAGCCAGTCCAGGGTGGTTAAGAGCCACACTCAAGGGCCCAATGGTGAAATCACTCCAGGATTCAAATCTGGCAACCGTCTGTGGCAGACACAGCCTCAGCCACTGATCCAGCCCCCAAAGATACAGACACCGCCCCCCAAAAAAGAGGGAGGCACTGCAATAGGCCGATGTGTGGAGTGGACAGGGTAAGCTCCTCTTCGGGCTCCTGTATATGTTAGGGTTAAATCATTCTGTTTTCTTTTTTTTCCACAGGATGTTGACAAATACATACATTTCTGGGCTGTTCGTGCAATTTCTCTTGTCTTCCATGTTGTTTATTTTTATTTGAGTCCAGAGGTACTCCAGAGGTACTCCAGAGGTTCTCCAGAGGTACTCAGAAGCACATTTAGCCAAACGTCCATCTCCCCTGAATGCAAAGCAGAGTGCTTTAGATGCTCTTTGCACCTACTGCCATTGAGTTATTCAATGTCTCTCCCTCCAACAGCTACATCAGCAGCCGGTTAGAAGCAGAAAGACATTATCTCTAGCTCCTACTTCCCCATCTGTGTCTCGCACCCCACCTGTATAGCGCACATATTGCTGTTGCCCATCTGGCATATATTGCCCATATGTATGGCACAGTTGTATTCTTTGCCTATATTAGCTGCACCTTATTGCCATTCTGGACTAGGCTGTCACTGTTTACTGTTTTGCAATATATATGCAATATATATATGCAATAAAATATGTACTTATTCTATCTTCCCTATTGTATATTATTTTACTTTTTTTTCTTTTTTATTCTATATACCTTGTATCTGTTCTTGTATATTTATGTCATTGTGATTATCTCCTTATCCATTCATTCCTTCTGTATCCATTCAGCCTTCTTTTATATCCTTGTTGCTGGATTTTCTTCCAACAAAGTGTCATCTTATCTGTAGGAGAGAATTGCTGGATTGTAATACATTTAAGCTCATTTTCCTAATTTTGGACATCAATGTGGGACCCTTGAGCAAGGCCCTTAACCCCAGGACCACTGACTGCCTTTGCTCTCTGGTTACAAAGCTTTGAGCACTTGTGCATCACTTTGGATGTCTGCTATTTAAATGTACATTATCAAATTCAGTATTTAACCAATGACACGCGTAGATTGTCATTGCATTAGCTGTAACATCCTAGAGGTCGGACTTACACTTAGACCTGAAGGTTTATATGTCATATGCAAGGAATATTAGAAAAGTGCATTTTGTTTCATGGACAAATGAGAACAACTTTGCCATATGACAATGACAGCTGCTTGTAGTCATTTCAGGATGATATCAATCTATACCTATATATTTCTATGCCAAAAAGCTCATAACCAAGCAGATAACATCTGTCTGCACTATAGACGGAGTTAATATGTTGGGTGAGAGATAAATGCTTAAATCAACAAGGGGAAATTTTTGTACACAGATGAGTGCAGTTAATTTCTTAATAGAACAATAAGGCGGATTCCATTATTGATAAATTTACTAGGTTTAACTGAAGAAAACCAGGATAAAACGACACTTTAGTATCTTGCTGCTTCAGTCTTTGATTCATGTATGGTAATTGTAATTAAATACTACAGAAGGCTGTTTTTGCAGTCTCACGAGGGGAGGACATTTATTAGAGCGAGTATGCAGTTTTATATAACATATAGTTTGGCAAATATACCCAAATGCATGGAACAGACAATGATGACATCCAGCACACGTGCTGAGGTCTGGCCCCCATGTTTTGTGTGGCTGCAGCCTTATGGACTGATTAAAAATTATCCATGCATACATCCATCTTCTGTAACCACTTGTACTGTTCAGAGTCTTGAGGATCCAGAGCCTATTCCAGAGGCTACGGGCGCAAGGCAGGGAACAACCCAGGATGGGGCGCCAACCCATCGCAGGGCACACTCACACACCATTCACTCTCACAGGCACACCTATGCACAGTTTCGTAACTATAATTAACCTCAGCATGTTTTTGGTCTGTGGGGGGAAGCCGGAGTACCCGGAGGAAACCCCACGAGGACACGGGGAGAACATGCGAACTCCACACACATGGAGTCATGGTGGAGACTCGAACGCTGGTCCCAGGTTGTAAAGCGACAGTGAAGACCACCATGCTGCCCCTGTATAAAAAATATTGTAATCTTAATTCATACTATCAAGGATTTGGGGAAAACATTGAAAGCAGGAGTGATACAGTGGATTTCAACACTAGAATTGTAGGGGGCCAAAGATGAAGCATCCCTGTACTGTGTGAGCCCCCCCACCAGCCAGGCCCCCATTCCTGCTGTGACCCTGCATTAAGTGTGTGCTTACAGAGAAATGGCCAAGCTGGTCATCAGCTGGTTTTTGTTTGGTTTCCTCATACCTGGACAGCATTTATGGCATTAATGGGAAAGTGGCTCATATTTAATCCACACTGTAAAAGAATTTATGCAGTGAGAAATGCAGCAATGATACCCAGTTATTCACACCCCTTACACTTTATACACTGTATCCTTCACCGTGAAGCCTTGAATACTCAGAATCAGATCTGGAAAAACCTGCAGAACTCAAAAAGAAAACTCTTTCAAATGCCTATCCCCCGCCCTCCCACAGAGGGAACACACCATTGTCTCTCCTGAATAGAGGTGATCTTGCTCTATTTGCTGCTTGTTTGTACAACGCTGACATGCAATCCATTTATATATATTTGCCGCCATGGCAACAGCTCCATTTCTCAAATAAACACGCAGTGGTCTTTGACTGATGAAGAATGAGGAATACGGGCGTGAGAGGCATAGGCAAACAGCCAGAGACAGGCATGACATTAGACTTGTATCACCTTGTGTTGTGCTTATTATTTTCACATCATTTTCACCATCGAATGTGTACATTGACTGCTACCTACTCAGTTATGCAGACTGTTGCTGGCCCAGTAATTCAGATTTGATTAAACGGCTGTTAGTTTCTTTTCGACAACAATCATAATCTCAGTTCTTTAAACATATGATACACTGTTGCTGTCACATACAGCTGAATCATTTGGTGTCACTCGTTAACATTTTGCTTTGTTCAGTGAAATTAGAAGGCTATTTCGACCACGGGGCTTTTAGACTGAAGCCTGAGATGTTCCTGCTCTGACTCGCTTTCCTGCTGTGACTCGCTCGTGTTGTTGGTTTTACAAAGAGAGTGAAAAGCCGAGGGGTGGGAAGCACTAAGGTCTTAGTGAGCGGAGCTTCAGCTGCTGTCTGGGAGACATTTCAGTCTGAGTGAAGAGCGCGAGAGTGCAGAGCTTCAGCCGCTGTCTGGGAGACATTTCAGTCTGAGTGAAGAGCGTGAGAGTGCAGAGCTTCAGCCGCTGTCTGGGAGACATTTCAGTCTGAGTGAAGGGCGTGAGAGTGCAGAGCTTCAGCCGCTGTCTGGGAGACATTTCAGTCAGAGTGAAGGGCGTGAGAGTGCAGAGCTTCAGCCGCTGTCTGGGAGACATTTCAGTCTGAGTGAAGAGCGTGAGAGCGCCTCTCTTATCGATATGAGATGAACGTTGGGGTTTTCCCACCAAAGCAAAGGAAACTTGCAGTTTCAACACTGGACATGCTGTCATTTTAAAAGACACTACATAGTTCTGTATAATTATCTATCAAAGAAATATAGGCAGGGAAATACCTGTTTGGGTGTGTGGTGTGTGTGTATTTATGTTGTTATGTTTGTGTGTGTGTGTGTGTGTGTGTGTGTGTGAGGACAATATACACAAAGAAAACCATCATCTGTCTTTTTATATCATAATGTGCAGTTTAATGTGTGGAGAAACTCCTGGTGTTTGTTTGTGAGTATTGTTCCCGCACACAAACAAACACAGATTAAGCTACGCATTAAGATATAAAAAGACAGATGAAATCATGTACTCATAAAGGATACAAAGAACAGGACAAAAAAATGGTGAAATGGTTTCTTTAATGCCTCTTTGGTATGAACTGACATGAAGAACATCAGAGTGAGGTCTGACAGACAGACAGACAGACAGACAAACCAACAAACAATCAGACACATGTCCACCCATTCTAAACACTTGTAGGATGACAAGGAGGCTGGAGTCCCTCCCAGGGCAGCAAGGGGGGGGTACAGCACAGGGCGTAGCAGTCCGTCACAGGGCACTGACCTGCAGAATCTCATATTATATTCTAGATACACCATAGATACGACATAGACTGTATGTTTTTTGATGGACAAAGAAAACCCAGAGAAGGAAATCATGCAAACTGCGGACAGAGCAGGTCCATAAACCACCAGGCAGGCCTCACAACTCCGGTTAAATTTACCTGTTTTTTTTTCTCTGTTATTATTCCTATTGGATAGTTATAGAGTGATTACAGAGATTCATCAGAATGAAAGAGCAAGATGTTTAGCTGCAGTCGTATTGCCAGGAGCCTGCTGACACTCTGACATGGTATTCTTATTAAAGGCGAATGGGACCGAGTGAACTGAGCAAACCTAACTGTCAAAATATTACAAAAACTGGAATAAATGTCTACACATGCAAGCTTTCATACACCTAATATTGATCGTGCATACATCTTCCTTTCAGAGTTGTAGGATTTGGGGGTGGTGTGTGATTGTGTTCACATTCGAAGCCTGCAAGATTGATAGGCTAATGCAGACGGCATTCTGGGACGGCGGCTGTCTTTGATGTAGTTCCACATGAGCAGGGGCTGTTTGGCTTTAATGTGCAGGGTGACACTGTCCAGAGCTCACCTCTTCTCCCCCAGTTTTGCAGTAAACAGGCCTCTCCCATTTAACGCAAAAAAAAACAATGTAAATACGCCAAGGTAAAGTTATACGTCACCATGGTGCAGAGCGAGGTGAGGGCAGGACTCTACAAGCCTGGCCTTCAGCTGTCTTACTCATGAGGAGTCCGGCTGTAGTTCCCTGTAGGACGATTTTAACCTGCAGACCTTTCTCCAAAACATATATGCAGCTTGAGAAATGTGTAGAACTCCTAAATCCCTGATGAAGTAACCTGCCTTTCTGCCGCGGCCTGTTGCTTGAGGCAGATGTGAGCAGGTGACGGCCAGCGCAGCCATGTTGAAATAAAGACAGGAATGTTACACATTTATTTCTGAAGTGCTGTTTTTTTTTCAGTTGTGTATTTTTGAAAAACAAAGATGTCTGCCTTTGTATTTGACAACTGGTGAATTTTATTATCATGGAGACGATTGACTTTTTCACCCTGGAAAACTGCACTTGTTTCCACAAGTCAACCAATACAATACAGACATTTTAGCTGGTAACACTGGATTGTTATATGTACTGAATTGACTTATTTTTCCTGAGGTGATAGGCTATTCATTGCGAAGAAGTTTTCAAACAGAGTAATATGTTTACTTAGCACCATCTTATGTATTAATTGCAGATAATATTGCAGCAGTAGATATAAAGATCGATCGAGCAGTTCTCAAGAGGCTTCGAACAAGGTTATGTATTTCTAAAGGAAAGTGTGATGACAGAAAATTTACCAAAGATTTCTCACTTAACATAGAAATGTGGTGAGGGCTTATTCAAAGCAAGGCCGTCAGAAGAAGGACATAGTGGATCAGACTTCATGGGCGTGACTCTGACAGACACTCTTGGTATTATCAGTATCACACAGAAACATAAAGCAAACATCTACCAGTTCAACACTTTCCACCAGTAGTGGCACTTTAGGGGTATCCACATTCCCCAGTTGTTCATGTTAGTGTTTAACTTAAAGAAGTCATTTACCAACACTGTCATTCAGTCAAACCAAACTAAAGTGGTTATACAGACTACCCCTCTTGAGATATTACAGAGTAAATTAATTATACTACTGTACTATTATTCACTTGAGTAGGTAAACGTCTTGTGTTTCAATGTCGTTTTGAAGTTACTCTAGATTAAAATTACTCGATTATTTTTTAAATATGTGTTTGGTTTGCTATACACAAACCTTCCTTGTGACAATAGACAGTTCAAAAAATCTTTTTGCAAAAATACAAAAGAGTAATAGTTCTCCTGAAGAACATTCATTCCAAGATAATCCTGTAAGACCCACATAAGCCTCGGTCCAAATGTATCCAGATGTGTAATACTGACACCTGAATGTAGGGGTTGGAGCCTTTTCCTGTTTTTGAGCTTCTCCTCGTGGACATGGGCAGTGCCACGCTACTGTGTCTCTATGCAGACTTCAGACTTCAGTATCATTAATATATCATGGTAATTAATAAAACCATACAAAGTTCAGTAGGGCGAATAGCTTTTTAAATTATAGATTGTGGTAGGCTTTTAGGGAAGATTTACCTGGTGGAAATTTGGAAGCTGATGGGAAAGGCTGTTTGTTAGAAACTTGGCTTTTTATTGGTCTCTAAAGTGCTTTGTGAGAATGCTCCTTGTTAAAAGTGCCATATAAATAAAATTAAATTGAATTAGAGCCTGCTTTTATGACTAGACAGAGATATTTAAATTTACACATGCTGAAATGTAGTAACCTGAGGAAAAATATTCAAATGCTTTCCACATATTACCAACTGAGCTCAGAATGGAGTTTCTCTCCTGGCAAAAATACATGACTTAAATGGCCTACATGTTCAACCATGTTTGTCACAACAGTGGGTTTGGATTAGGCTGTTGCATATTGACCTCTTTAACCTCAAGTCTCATGTCTAAGGTGGGAATTTAGGATAATCCAATGATTAGCTATTGTCTGGTACAGATAACATCAGAAATGAATTGTCTACTCGAGGCATCGGAGGGCAAAGGGGGCAAGGTCCAGCGTAACATAACGAGAAAGAGAGGGAAATTAGTTCTCAACAAACAGATGTTTCAAAGACACTGTCACACTGTTAGTTCTGAACATTTACTATAATGCTATTCTATTGATTTATCCTATTTCATCCTCATTGCACATTTATATAGTTGCATGTATATATATTAAAATATATATGCATATATAAGTTGTATATGAATTTATAGTTTAACTTATCCTTTAACTATATAGTCGCCTTTGGTAAATAACTGAGTGCATCTGAGTACTCAAGGCAGTTAAAAAGGTGATAATGGTGTCTGAAGCTACACTAATACGAAAGTGCAGGGTTTGCCTGCACATTAATGGTGCGACTCCTTTCAGTCAAGATATTATCATGTAAAACTCAATTAAAGACAAGCTTTCAGGCAATGAAACTGGAAAGTAAATTCACAAACACCACCGTAAGCCAAATCCTTGGATTTCCTTTAATGCAAAGTTCATAATTAACTTGTTACTTGTTAAGGAAATTCTTAACCTCTGCAAATATATTTGAAACAAAATAGTTGTTATAAAAGCAGGGCCAGCTAAGGTAAATGTTGTTCTAAGCATCTTGCAGACAGCGTTTTATTAATTCTGTACTAAATTTCGTACTTAATAATATGACATATTCATTCATAGTTCATAAAATTTAGCATGGCTTCAGACTGACAGTGTTGCTTTGAAATGACCGCAAACAGCACGTGCTTCTGGTTGACAGCGTTTCAGTCATGACCCCCCGAACGAAGACTGAAGGCTGCCCTCTCTCTAAGTCTCTTGATAATCTCTTGTACCTGAAGTCTGTGTTAAAAACTAGAGCTCAGTCAGACAGAATAAAGGAGCACGAAAGCACTGCCCAACATTCATAATAAGTATTTGCACTTAAGGCAAAACAACTGTCACTTTGACCGTCTTTTTGTGTATTAATACAGCAGAATTCCCATATCCACGGCATTAAAATGGAGATTAAAGGCAGCTGGGAAGACATCACATCTACAAAGAAGGAATTACAGCTGAATAGTTGTGAAAATGTTTTTCCTTTCAGTATCAGGAAGTAACAAGAAAAGAAGTATTCATCACGGAATCAGGAATGAGCCTGGATGTTGTGAATCTGGGCTGTCAGGCAGCATCGTAATGAAAGACATACAGTAAGTCATAGCTGACAGCTGACAGTGTCCGACCCCGGGAATATCGTTTCAGCGCCTAAACAATCCACAGCTGTACAAATGAGAAGAATCATAAACAGCAAGCAAGGCCGGTTTCCCTGAATAAGGACACCTTATTCACCAGGACACCAGGAAATTATGTATTAGCAATTAAATGTCCACACACAACACAAAAATATGGGACACTAGAATGGTTGTTTTACATTTCATGTTCTATATTCTTTATATAAAATAGCTTATGTATATTTTTACATAGTTGTAAAAATATTGCTCGTGCAAAGTGCTATTGTTACTTGCCATAAAGCTGTTTCTTGGGAAATTATAAAAATGCTTTGCTTTGTTTGAGACAAAAGATAGAAATGTATGTGTGCTTTTGGGAGGTTAGACACTGCCGGGGAAGGGCCTCAGCTTTGAGAGCAAACATTCTTCAGGTTAGTCCTCGAGTCCCTCCAAAAAATACAATAAAAAAGGCCATGGAAAGCAATTGGACTGTAACGTACGCAATGCATACCTCCTTTCCGTATGTCGGAGCTGCCTGACTAGGCACTGTTTGTTTACTGAATTATAGAATTCCACCACACTTAGGTCAACAGACAGTGCAAACACAGGCAGTTAACTCAGGCCAGACTAATTCTGCTGCCCATTTGGGTTAATTTAACACAAAAGACTGAACAAAAAGTGGAATGCAAAACATACGCCAAGGGAGTGAAAGCACGTTTATTTCCAACCAGACTTAAGAATTACAAAGTATTTTACTGAAGAGCTGAGCTCTTTGCTGATAATGCATCTCCTAAGCAGGATCTTGAGGGCGTCTGCAAAGTGCATCAGAGGAAGTCTGGCATTCTTACAGTCCAAAGGCGGCTGTAGACTGCTGAATATTTATGCATGTGTGTACTGTATGGGGGTGAGGCATTTAGGAAAAAGTACGAAGATTGTTGTAGTTGCTCACTAATAACAATCAACCCAAAAGCCACTCGAGAACACTGTACTAACAGAGAAATAACTAACACAAAAATAACCATATTATATGTATCAGGTCAGGAGTGCGTTTCCCAATAGCATTGTTGCTAACTGTGTTAGCAACTTATGTATTTGGAACCATACAACTGAATGGGCTTGACTATGTTAGCTGCTAACGGGCCTTTAAGGAAACGCACCCAGACTGTGGCTGTTCCTGTGTGACCTGAGCTTCTCAGACAGAATCGCCTTGCCTGTGCCCAACACCTCCTGCTCCCCAGTAAGTCTGTCTGCTCCTTTTTGGCCTCTTACCGAAACAAAGGTGTTACTCCTTTTGTTTATCCTCTGTTCAGTTGTCTTGACTCCAAAGGTGTGGTTGAAGACCCCAGACGCTTATTATGGACCACCCTGTTACTTGCCTGTCTGGCTTGTCATCTGTCTGCCTTTTCTTCTTTCTTTTTAATCAACAGTATTAAAATAACTGTACAAAATACCTTCACAAACTTTTGTTCTTGCCACTTTGTTTGTATCGTAGAATCAAACTATTATAATTTTGGACAAAACAAAGGAGTATAAAACTTTTGCCTCTGGGAAAGGTCAGGAAATTCTTAGTGTGTATATACATGTATTACAACTAACACTTTAACCAGAGCTAAACCATGTCAGAGTACTTAATTTATTACCTTTGACTACAAGTGATATTTGACAGTTTTTCTAATGACCGCAAAAGTTTATCTAAATATTATGTCTCAGTCACACATTTTTACAAAGTAGACAATGATTAGTAAGTGCCGCTATCTACACAAGGCTGTGACTTGTATGATATCAGGAGATTGACCCATGAAGTGCTTGACTTCCCTATTAACATGTCAGTGTCATAGAACCCCAAACAACCAATGAGAAAATAATGAGCTGAAATGTACTGGTGAGTTGGTGTAATGGCATAATGGCGTAATGGCTGATGTTGGGACGGGTTTGCTGCTGCTCACAAACCTGGAGGATGGTGGACCTGCTCATGGCTCTTCTGAGGCCCTTCGTAACAGATGACACCTCACAACAACAATGCAGGACTTGTTAGCACTAGCTACAAGATATTATATTCACAAATTATATTTAAATATAAAGCCATAATTTTTTATATTTAAATATAAAGCCATATTTTTTAAAACTTTTAAATCAAGCTTTAAAGTCTGTAACCCTTCTATACCCCCCTTCTATACCTCCCCTCCATACCCCCATACCCCCTTCTATACCTCCCCTCTTACTCCCCATACCCCCCCTTCTACTCAAGGTGAACATACTGTAAATTTATTTGTTAGCAAAGAATATTGAGTGTATTTTTAGTTAATGCTAAGTGAGTAACATGCATAACATCACACTGTGTGCCAAAACTTTTGACTGGAAGTGAATATCAGTCAGTACGGGATGATAACTTGACCTAATTATCCTAGTGATCTTCACTGCACCAGTCCTGTCCGCAGACGCAGAGAAGGTGGGGTTGCAACATGAAATCAGTTCATCCAACCTTCTATTTTCTGCCGCTTATCTGGGGTTGCCTGGCTATGTTCTCTGAGTCATGTCTGGCATCTCAGGTCCCTGCATGAAGGGATGGGCAGCCTTTATTTACCTTGCTAACAGATTATTTTCTTCATTCGAGTTACCACTCCATGAGTCATGTGAAAGTTTAAGAGATGACGTGGTTGGAGAGGGCGATCAAGTGCAACTTATGCCAAGGGAGTGCGAACTGCAAGGATCGTTTGTACAAATGCATCACGTTCCTTATGGGTCAGTGCGGCTTGTGAGGCCTCCATGAGATGAAGTTCATGCTCTAGTAAGAAAGAGCATAAAATAATAAAAAGTAAGACCATCCTGACTGTAGATTTATCTTGTGCAGATGTGGGAACCTGGGGAAATGTTATATGAGGGAGATTACATTGTTTCTCCCTGAGGAGGGGGATTACAGTGTTTCCCCCTGAGGAGGGGGATTGCAGTGTTTCCCCCTGAGGAGGGGGATTGCAGTGTTTCCCCCTGAAGAGGGGGATTGCAGTGTTTCCCCCTGAGGAGGGGGATTGCAGTGTTTCCCCGTTTCCCAATCCCTGCTTTTTGGAATGAACATTGATTGCTGTTTGGTTCAGTCCAACTTGCTGATCAGTTTCTCCAGACACAGATGTTAAGTTTTGACCTAGATCTACATGCATGTGATTGTCCGTGCACAAACAAACTGTAAACATGTGTTTCCGAGCAAATATACACTGACTACCCAGATAAATAGCTTTCAACATTTTCTTTGACTGCCTAAGACTTTTGCGCAGTACTGTAAGCCTACTGAGGGCACAATCCAGAAAAATATTACATTTTTGGCAATAATAATGAGCTACATGCAAAAATGTCTATATCACAGGAACCATACAAATAGTTTTATGTTTTATTATGAGAAATTTGACCATAAAGTTGACCACAGATTGTTTACTATTAACAATAATTTTATTTATTGAATTACTCTTCATACACTCTTCCTTTTTGTGCGAGTATGTGCATGTATGTGCCCTGCAACAGACTGGCATCCCATCCAGCCAGTACCTGTGCATTGTGCTGTCTGAGAGAAGCTGCAGGTCCCAGTAATCCTGACCAGGATAAGTAATTAGAAGAAGGGTGGCTACAAAACAAATCCTCATTATAAACATATTACTCATTGAACCAACTAAAACAATAAAATATCCCATCTGCTCATTAAGCCGTCTGTTACCCTTTTTTCAATCATAAAAGCATCCTAGTCTTAAAAGTAGAAGGCAAACGCTGAACATAAAGGCACCAAAGTCCACATAATCAATTACCCTGACTTGGAATGAAGGGTCCCTCCTTCCAAATGCATGGTTACAAAGTACAGAAGGCAGTAAACAGAAGAAGAGGTACCTTTGTATCTCAGGACCGGGGTTACTCAGATTCTTTGGCTCTAACATGTTTGGGGCATTTAAACCAATCCCAGAGGCAAAACAGCCATTGTTTTCATGGATTTTGGTTGCTTTTCTGAGAAAGAGTGAAGTTCATACTCTACTTAATGACCCAGAAACAAATAAAAGGCTCTTTTGTAAGTCTTCCACCCTCCCACGTGTCTCTTAAGGCAGGTGTGTCCATACAGCAGTTCTTGTAAATGCTTGTGTATGCATGCTGTGCTGACGACAGACGTGTCATCCAGTATGAATGGCAGGCAAAAAATGAAGTACTGTGAAAAACTTTAAAGCTATTTTTCTGGGTAGTAACTGTATATTTACTTAGAAAAAAACACAGTTTAACATTAGGACATATGCAAATATGCAAACAGGAACATGCAAAAAAAAATAAGAAGAATTTTGCCTGTTCTCTAAAAATGTACTGATATCTTCTTGGATGGCTTCAAGAACATTGATAAAGGGCACCCCAGACATTCCATGTGTTTGATAAATTTTACCGCCAGCTCAATTAATTAATTACCTTAATTGGTTAAATAACTGAATGAGGTATTTATTAACCAAAGGAGGTGAGGAAGTGATCGAGTCAAAAAATACACTGGTGTGTTAAACAGTTACTGCAAATACTGGGGATCGCTGACCGCATTGCTGAGCCGGCTCGAGGAAATGACATCACCTGTTAGGTCCAGTTGATAAACCTCTGAGAAGATACAATGGTCAGCTAGTTTTATTTGCAGAAGGTTCCTGTAAGTCAGCCGCAGGATTCTATCCACAGAGGTTGGTACTGATAAAGAACAGAAACCTGGCCTCTGAGGCATCATATGTCACTTATCGCCTCCCTGATATAAATCTGTACAGTACGCCAATACATATATCTGCTAAAATGTTATTTTTCAGCTATTTTTTCATGTTACTATATTACATTTAGTGCCATTTTCTCATTGCAGGAAAGCAGTGAATATTGTGACCACAGAGATCACAGTAAGAAAGAATCGATACATGTACGTGTTACAATACCACTGGGTGTGTGGGCTGACAAAATTTATAGTAACCCCCCCTCCCCCCACCCTACAGTTAACTAAATTTTTAACCCCAGTCCAGCCCTTGATCCACCGGGAGTCAAACAAGCTTGCATGAATTCTAAATTTGGCACATGGCTAAATTTGCAAAGGGACAAAGTTGTCACATGAGTTAACTGCTCAATTTAACTAAAAAGATGACCGACATTTAATTACAGTCTTTAATTACATTCTGAGTGTGTGTAATACATTATGACAAACCACATAATGAATACATACTCAGAATACAACACCCTGGCAGCACACCCTCGAATAGGTTACACAGCTGTAATAAACTGGTAACATATTGTTTATTATCATGGACTCTAACAACCATTTGTTGTAATGGGTTGTTATTATGTGACTTTACCTAGAATGAAGCACTTTCAGTTTCTGGGCTTCATTTCGACACAGTGATGTGCCCCGGAGTACCACTAATGTGCATGATTAGCATGAAAGTGAAAAATTCTGAAAAACACACCGCAAAAGAAAGTGAAAAACACAGGGGCTCAGTGTACAGTCCTTATTTATTTTCCTCCACAGATAGCCACTGAAGCATTGACAGCCTACCCCCTCTAAGCCTCTGTATGCATTCATTCTTGGAAGAGCACCAGGACTGAGGTATTCTGACATATTACGGCATAATTAACGCAGGGTGTGCCCCATCCTCTCAGCTTACCGCTGAAAGGGAGCCCTTCCTCCCCTGAAAGCACTTCACTACCAAAAGGGGGAGGCATTATACCCCCCCCCCCCCCCCCCAAGCCCCAGACCTGAAAACATTTCCTCTGAATTGACCTGCCTCCTCATTCTCTACCCCAGTGTGTTAAATCCGTCTGGTCCTTAGTAGCGAGAGGAGGCCTGGCTGTAGTAAATCCAGCCTTGGGAAATGCAAGCTGCACATGCCTTGTTGTTAACGGGAACACCATCCAGGGGACAGTGCCTGTTGTGCTAGACTGAGTGACACGGCAGTATGTCAGCGTAAAGCTTTGGTGTGAGCAACAGCCAGCCTTAGATTGGTACCTGTATACCATCAAAATACCATCACAATATCATCAGAACACCATCACAATATCATCAGAACACTGTCACAATACCATCAGAACACCATCACAATATCATCAGAACACCATCACAATATCATCAGAACACCATCACAATATTATCAGAACACCATCAACATACCACCACAATATCATCAGAACACCATCACAATATCATCAGAACACCATCACAATATCATCAGAACACCATCAAAATACCATCAGAGCCTCCTAAATACCTAATGTTTGTATGTTTGTTTTATTTTATATCAGAATTTAAACCAGTATTTCATATTTATTCTCTCCCAAATCGTTTCTAGCAAATAAATTCCACTTTAGACGTTATTATAAAATCCAGAATGGGAGTTATGTGGAGCTAATAACATTTTATGGTGCCATTAAAGTAAAAGACCGCAGCAATTTCCAAGTCTCATCCGCTACATTTAAAATGTCACACTGTAAGCCCTTTTGTTAAGAACCGCCTTTGGGCTGATATTAAAGCTGTGAATGTAAGCAAGCCTCCAGCCCATTCTCAGGTAATGTGCTCATGCTTGTTAATTTTCTTCGAGCGTTTATTATCAAACATTGCTCTATGTACATCTTTTTAGCTTCCCTGATGATTAAAAGAAGTTGTACTGTAATACGTTTTTGTATTACTATTTCAAAACGCTGTGTACACAACGTGCAGCATTCACACCTGATAACACGATGTTATCAGGATTGTTTTATAACCACAAGAAAAAACATATTGGTGCCAAGTAATTTATACTGCATCACACTTCTCAGTAGGTGGTATTTAGAGCACATGCAGATTTGGCACTCATCACGAGCATAATTTGCATATTTTAATATAATGAGAATATTTTATCATTTCTGCACAAGATGCCACATTATCTCTCCTATCAATGCAGGAATAGTAGCTGTACCTTCAGTTTCTCTCCCGCGAATCAGTCTTATGATAAGTTATCTTTCAAATTCATCAAAAAAATATAATCATAATTCACAAATGTCAGAAGTACTTCAAGACAGTAACAACACATCGTGACAGCGATAGTGGTCTCTTTGAGTCATGCATCTATCGACCAACTTGAGTCAACTGTTTGTTTTAATGTGATAAGGTAATATACTAGTTACAGGCAGTAGGGTCTACTCCTGCTGGAAAGACTGGTGAGGGTTCTGGATCAGGTCAGGATCAAAGAAAATGTATGTCTTTGTGCTGCCAGCTTGTCCTTTATGTTTTATTGATTGCAATACCAAGTGACTGCTTAAGACAACTTATGGACGTTTGACTCCACAATGTTTTGAATTACCGCCCGCAGGTAACCATAACCAGCAGAACATTCCAAACAATGGTGTGCCCCATCAGAACCTTGGTTCTTATGCCTCTGATGGAGCCCACCTCTCAGGTTTGAGTGCGAGTATGTTTGGTCCATCACAGAACCATGACTGCACGTCTCACATGAGTACAGCACATTATTTAACAGCTACTCACCGCTGGGTAAATTCGATCGTACTCCACAGTTTCTTTAGCATGTTCGTGTATGTACTAATCGTACACATGAGTTACTACTGATTGTTATTCTCAATTCATTAGTTTGTGATTGAGCAACAGTATTCTAGGTTCTTGATGTCCAGTTTTTTTATTCAGTAGTAATAAATTCTCATAACATCACTGTAACAACTCATTAGGAAGACAGTATCCCTCTAAATAAATCTTCCTACCTTTGTTCATGTCCAGCCATCAGCAAAAACAGAGTGATTTGGCTTGCTGAACTGGAGATGCTCTGGTCATAATGGACTGTACAGCATCAACATCACAATCTGAATCTGCTCCAGTAGCTAAAATGAACTAAAACAAAGTTAAAACAAACTTTGCAGTATGTTAAAACAAAGCTAACCATTCTGTATTTTATTTTAGAACATTTAGGAAAATATAAGTTCATGACGGGACGGGGTGCCAACCCATCACAGGGCACACTCACATCTATGGGCAATTTGACAATTCCAATTAACCTCAGCTTGTTTTGGGACTGCTGGGGGAAACCAGAGTACCCAGAGGAAAGCCCATGATGACGGAGGGAGAACATGCAAGCTCTGAGCCATGGCAGATACTCGAACCCTGGTCCCTGAGGTGTGCACCAACAGTGCTAACTACTGTACTACTGCACCTCCCACTGAAGAGCCTATTCATTAAAAAATGCTTTGTCTGGTTAATGTGTTTTGTTCTGTAGAACTACAGCTTGAAAAACCAGAAACATGAACTTGCTTCTTGTCAGTCTTTTGATAATTTATTCTTTTTATCTCTCAGCAGTGTCATCCATGTGTAACGTGAGTGATTTTGCAGTTTTGTTTCACTTGGCAGCGGTTTCATTTTGTCAATGCCATGCTTAGGATAGTATCTCTCCAGAACACCCAGATGGCCCACATTTTTGCTACCTCCCAGACAGTCCACATTTTTGCTCCCTCCCAGCTACCTGTCAGACAGTCCATATTTTTGCTCTCTCCTGAGCTGGGATGGATCAGAAACATGGACTGTCTGAAGGACCCCGAGGACCACTGGCTTAGGAGAGCAATGCTTATGAGGATAGTTTCTATATTCAGTAGGTAGCTGCGATGATCAGAAGGTGGCGAGGCGTTCACCACAATTATGTCCCTTCTTAAGCTACCAGTAGAATCCAAACAAAAAAGATTCATTCATAATGTAACCTTCTTTAAATGACATAAACAACCTCACAGAATCTTTATCCATTTGAAAGGGAAGATCCCATGAATCTGAGTTACAAATTTTATTTACCCAGACAACTTCTGTGATTAATATAGGTTAGTTGCAAGTCTCAAAATGTAATTCCTTCTGGATACAAATTACGTAATGGCTCCTTCAGAACACGGAACAATGTCAAAAATCCCAACACACGATCATTCATTATCTGTAAAATACAGCCCTCAGACAACAAGAACCATTTGTTTACAAAATCGCCTGGTCTTTCATTGATCATTTAAACAGCAAGATATGTCAACCTCAGATCTGTCAGTGATGAGCAGGAGGTGAAAGTTCTTAGGCTTTGGAACAGACTTCTGTGCAGCCACATTTCATTCTCTTTACCTCATACCTCCCTAATCTGGCAATCCATCTTTGGTGCCCATAAAATGGAAAAACAGAAAGGAGGAGAGAAAGTAGTGGAGACAGGGAAGGAAAAAAAAACACAAGAAGCTAGACAGAGTGGGAGTGGAACAGAGGGCAGGAAAGATAAAGGCGAAAGACAGAAATTATGGACAGAGAACTTCAGTTAAGACATAAGGCCAGGGCAGAGCAAACCGAAAGGAGACGGACATGACAGTAAAAGCAGACCAAGCATCACTGAAGATCACACAGTGCCGCTTCAGCCCATTTGTGCTTGGACAGCTGGTGGAAAAAAATGCAGTAAAATGGGAAGAAAACAGCATAAGGAACTGACTTGAGGAGAAGGGAGCAAAGACAGGACCCTACCCCTGCGGCCTGACCGTGGCTAATCAGTCCTGGGGTGTTTCTCAATATGCATACTTCACCATATTTGTGTTCTCATTTACCCCTTTGACGTCACCTTACATGGCCGAAGACCAGTTCCAATACTCAGGGACAGAAAAATGGAGGATGGTAAAAATCCCTCAATGTTGTTCTTACCCCGCCCCGAATACATTGACTGCATCTTTGCCAAACAAAACCAATCCCATGATTCACTGCACCCCAAGTTCATTCTTTGAAGGTAAGTTTACAAGAGCAAGTATGCTCTTTACGTTCTTAGTATTGAGAAACACATATGCAGTGCTACCAGACTGAATGCATATGCAGTGCTATCAGACTGAATGCATATGCAGTGT
>JAODJU010000002.1:6642672-6655396 GCA_026776725.1 Gnathonemus echidnorhynchus | reverse complement strand
CTTACATACTGCAGAGCCTGCATGTCAGGGTAGGATCGTTAGAGGCAGGTCATACACGAGGCAGCCAGCGCCCCTGCAGGGCTGATAGCTTTCCATATATACTGCAGAGCTTGCATGGCAGATCGCTCAGGCCAGCAGCTGACGTGGTGCAGCCCTCAGTGGTAAATTAAAGATTGCAATTGCTATCAGTCTGTAGGAGGTGCTGTTCAAGCTAGTGAGAGTCCCTTAAAAGCTACACACACTATGGGATTATGCCTGTCATGGTCAGCCGTGGGAGAGCTGATCAGTCAGAAATGATAAATTACTATGTGACGGCTATGGCTGAATCTATCTTAGGAAGCTTCTGGAAGTTTATATATATATAATAGTTTATATATATATAAACTATTATATATATATATATATAATATATATATATTTTATATATAAAAAATAGTTTATATATATATATATATATACACACACACATTCAAGCATATACATGAATACATACGACACACACACACACACAGAGTATTTTCTTATGGCATGAATTTTAGAAAATCACATTAGATGTTAACTTTTATTTATGAGGGCTTTTGGTCACAGTAAAAAAGAAAAACAATGAAAAACTATTAAGCACTATATCACACTTACACTGAGCCAGGAAAATCAGGCATAACCTGTACACATTAGTCAGTTCTTTTCAGCCATTTACACATCATATAGGTTACATGGTTGCAAAATATTTAGTATAGTATGTGTATAAATTCACCATTCTTTCAGTTTATTAAGAAAATGTAGAGAAGTTTTTGTATTCTTACCCATTATATTTATGCTTAATGTGTTTTTAAACTGCAAGTTCCCACCTTGTGATGCATTTGCAAACTATTTTCTAGGGATTAATTACTTCACAGCTCTCCAAAAATGTGTGCTGTCCCAGAACAGCTTTCTCTAACGACGGCCAGAGACGTTGACGGCTGTATGCGAAGTTTCCTTCTTCATCCTTCACAGAGCACAAACGATAAATAGGAGGACACTTAAATACAACGGACGGCACATATTGGGTACTGACTTTAGTAACTCTGCTTCACCATACTGAGACTGATTGCTTTGCAAAGAATTTAACTGCCTGGAAAGTAAACTATGCCAAGACATTGACTATGGAAACTTGTAGCTGAAGGAAAATTAATAGGCAAGATCATACAAATGGAGGAATAACCATTTTTCACTAAATGTTTATTGGTGTTTTCCTCCAAAGGCCACGTCAAAATATATATATATTATTTAATTATTATTTAAGCATAGAAAATGATAATAACCAAGATAGTAATCCAACTGTAGCTCAGCTACTCAGCAACACAGCCTATGCCATCCATGCGAAGGAATGTCGCTGCTCACAACCGGAAATACTTTGTCAAGTAAATCTGGTATGATTACTTATAAAGGTCAAATTCCACATCCAAATACAGACACAGAGAGACTCATTTTTAGTTCCTGATTATCTAAATTTCAGCTGATTGAATGCAATAGCTTTCCTTACATACTGCAGAGCCTGCATGTCAGGGTAGGATCATTAGAGGCAGGTCATACACGAGGCAGCCAGTGCCGTGAAACAAAAAGCTGAAGGAACCAGAGGGAGCCACTGTCATTCATGCCGGACTCTACATATGGCTCCTTTGTGTGTAACTCAAAATGCGGCCTGATCAGGACAGATTTATCAAAATCAATCAATTCACCGAATATGAACCCTAAAGAAAAATATTTAAACATCATTTATGTAAACCATATTTCTTGCTAAGTTATTCTTACAATTTGTGCTCTGTCGATACATTTTGACATGTAAAATTCTCATGTGTTTTCTGCTTCACAAATGACCTCTTTAGCAAATTCACATCTACGCATGCCCGAGAGGGGGGGGCAGTCCGTTGAAATTGGACCCCAATGGATTTTTTTCTCCTAGTGTGACCTGTGAGTTTGTTCTGGTGCTGCCTTGGCTTTATCTGTTTTTCTGCATGCAGTGTGTGCTGTGACTATATCTACTATGTTGGAAGGGCATTATATAAAAAATAAACTGAACTTAATCATATAAACTTAATCATTTTGCCTAAAATACGAATCAAATACTCAAGTGATGCCTAAATTATGTCTCATATATGCCTAAGGATAATCAAATGTGGAGAATGTAATGGCATTATTTGAGGCCGAACAAGAAAATCCTTGTTATCCCAGGTAGCCGAGGAGATGAAGGAACAAAGTGAACCGTCAGGTGGAACCATCAGGTGAAACCATCAGCTGAACAAGTGAAACCATCTTCAACACAATATCTGTACACTGAACATCACTGTAACCTGGACATTATCTCTGAAGGATAAGTGGAGCCCATCCGTGCCATAAACACGGATCGAGCAACACCCCCAGGGAGCGAGACAAAAGTAACAGTCTGTAAAAATGACATCCACACACTGAGCAGAGGATAACCAGAACAATGAAGACATGCAAGAGCAAACAAAAGTGTCCAACTTGCATGGCAGACGACTAAGACGTTTGTTCGCTGAATAGGGGTTTCATATAAGGAAGCAAGTCCAGTTTCAGGACATGGTATACAAAGGAGATGTGAGTCAGATGGAGGGATAACTGTCATGACTCTTCGGGACATACCGGGAAGAGAGTACAGAGTCTCTGTTTGTTCTGCTCCACTTCTTTTATGCAGTAATAATAAATCTCTAAATGTAGCTCACACGAGTAGAGTGCAGTGGAGCAAACTGTGCACATATCCTAATAGTGTTTGGCAATTAACTGGCATTCAGGAAATTATTTTGATTCCAGCGGCAATGCTTACAAGATCCATGTGTTTGCCAGAGTTAATGTCGGAAGAGATGCGTGTAAATGAAGAAATAAAAAGGCTGTAATTGTGAGGAAACGGTAATATTTTCCAGTTTCATCACACAAAAATGCAACGAAGTCATTAACTATTAACATTATATTAAACTGTGACACACTCCAAAACTGAGTACGAATAATGTATTTATCAATCATTAATAAATCATTAATAAATCATGTAAATTACTATTTAAAGATGTTCGCGTTGTGCTGCTATAAAACGTTATCAGTTATCAGACTGCCGTTTAGAATACCCGCGACAGTTTGAAACTGGACCTTTTATTTATGAGTTATAGCCTGTATTTATACATAATATCATGGGCGTATTTCGAAGATTTAATTTTCGTTTATTGCCCTTTAATTGTCATTCTGATTACTACAATACGTAGTACAATATCTTGGAATAAAACTTCTCAGACATAATATTCATAAAATTTAATATTCGAGTTACCACAGTACCCTAAGGATGATAATTATTTGTATAAATTGTATTGGTAGGCTTAGCGAGAAAAATGCAGTTAATTTATCATATTTTAAATTTCAAAATGAATTGACAAAATGTGAAATGTATACGAAATGTATATGTTTTGACAGATGGTTAATTTTGGGTGAAAATATTTTTAGTTGAGTAGTTTTGAGGTATACATATCTTGTATTACTATATCAGCGTCTGTTCTTGATTATAAAGGCTGTCAAACGCCTTAAATTTAGAATATTTCGTATTTCGGTAATCTAAGGCAATTAGTCGGTTACTGTATTCTCATTTTTATCCGATTTTCGATTTTTATGCTTGAATTTACATTGATTATTTAACAGTGCAATGTAGTTAAATTTGCTGTGATATTTACAGAAAAAAAAATGTTTACAGGTTTTAAAAGTTAGTGGCAGGGACAAACTCAGCAGAAAAAGACGCGTTGCGTTTAATTTTTAATTTTTGCTCAGTCTCATAAGGAGGGTCACGATCATAATCAGCATGTTTGTTCTTATTAAAACATGCAACATGTAAGTTCTGAATTCTTAAGAATTTCCACAAATTTTATTTAACGCGTAAATTTGCGTATGTATGGCCATAACTATAATGCATGCAGTACCATAGTAAAATCGATTTTTTTTTTTTTCCAGATACTTGGGGAAACAGCAGGCCGAATGTTCTGGGAAAATGCGTAATTACTATAAACGAACTTTTTTTTACTTTTAAATTTTTACTTCTCAATAATTTATATGTTAGTTACTCTAAATACTATATTATATATACATTAAACGGCAATTGAGAGGGTTCATTTTCATTATAACAACTGGTTAATAAAATACTATGTTCTATAAACAAACAGTTCAAATTTCAGCAAGTTAATTCTGAGGCAAGCATTAGGCCTATTGTTACGTAGTTTTAAAATAACAGGCCTCGAAAACATAAATCAGTAGCATAGCCTAATGGTAAATAAAGAAGCTGCCTGCATAGATAGGGCTATTTGAGCGAAAACAAGTGTTTGTGTTAAACACAGGCCGTTCGTATTGAAAGCCCATCCTTGTGAATAATATAAAAGCAACTCGTGTTGATCAAAATATTTTAACACACATTTTTTTTTTACATTAAAATAAACATTAGGTAAACACAAGTTCGGGGTATAACACATTTTCGCTATCAAAACACGTGGTAGAATAGTGAATGATTCACACTATAAACAAGTTCTGTATTCGTGGGATACAACTCTGCACTGGTATCTAACATGGCAATCAGCCAGTTATACAATAACACAAACGAAGGGGAGCGTCTGACGTCACTACGCTCTGAAGAAAAGGTCGTCGCAGGACTAGAACACGTCAAAACACAGGTTCCGACGCGCGCAGATGTGCATATCGTTGGATATATTGCTCACTCGCATGGGATAAATCTATATTTTGCATCCTGCAAGTTTAACTAGGAATAATCTGGTGGGTGTTCTCCTTTTCTTCTAAACAAAATATAGTACAGTTTAAAGAAGTTTCCTTAAATAAGTTGTTCTGCATATTGTATGGAACAAGTGTTCTCATGTGTCATAAGTCATATATACGTGTGTGTGCGCGCGTGTGTTTATATATATAGGTTAATATAGCAATATATATAGGTTAATTTTGTTATAAAATATTTAACTGTAACGTTTACGAAGAGCCGGTTACTGTACGAAAAACCCGCATCAGTATGTGGACTGACAGTTAAACGAATATACATACGTTTTAATTATGCATGTTACTGTTTAAAATTAATTGTTTAATTAAATCTTTTCATTAAACTTAGTAATCAGCATTTAACATGCCTATCATGTTTTGACTGAAGCAGGTACGGATTTTTGCAATAATATGCTAATTTAAAACAGTAACCGATGAATAATTAAAACATGTATATTCGTTTAACCGTCACTGATGTGAGTTTTTCGTGTACTAACCGGTTCTTCGTAAACGTTACAGTCAAATATTTTAGAACAAAATAATTCTGAGCTGCGGCGAAGCCTTCAAGGTCATCAATAAATAAAGTTAGTGACTCAAAAGGAAAACAATTGCCATGTCACATGCTACAAGGAATGTCTCCACATGGTTAGCAAATGTTTATTGTGCAAATATGTATTGCAGCATGTACAGTTATAGACAACAGTTGGTAAGTCAAAGCATATATAACCCTATCGTAATTAAAATTCTAACATCAAATTTGTATTAATGTAGCGTATCACTAGCACCGATCACCTCTTAGATTAAACAATCCGACAAATGTACATTTGAAAATGTTATACAGCTGTTTAATGATTTTGTGATATCTAAGGTTATTTGTATCAGGGGATGCAACGGTGACGCGCTGGAAATTTGGATCTAGTCAATACTGCAATTTTTTTGTAATCTGAATTAAGTGCTAATGAGCACAAAAACACAATCGACATTTAATATTATAGGAGATGTTTTACAGTATATTTATCATAATCACAATCAACACTTGAGGACTGAAGATACTGTATGTTGAAAAACAATTTTTGAATTTATTTTGAAACAAATATTTGGTGGTAGGGAGACGGCGTGGATTTTGACGCTTTGGAAAAAAAAATAGTCCTATCTGTCAATAAACGATTGGATTAAAAAAATAGGTTGTAAGCCTTATAATAATACTTCTGCATGTTTTTTCAGGAAAAACTTTGTAATGAGAAAGATTTGGTGTATTTTTATATTCTCACTTTGTTTTGATGGCTGTTCCACAGATCACTGGAATGGACGGTAATTTGACTAAGAATGTAGTTGCCTGCAGAACACCAGGTAACACCTTCTTTATTACATTTTGTGCATGAAATTTGTTTTATTTCACACGAAACATTTTTTTTTAAAAATGTTTCCATGCATTAAGCTGCCAATGTGTGCATTTTCTGCTGTTTCAGGAATAAACCGCATTAAAAACAAAACTTTAGATAGGCCTACTCGCAGGTATAAAAACACTTTGGTAGGTGAGTTTGTCGCATTATTAATGTCGCAAGGAGGTCTGTATACATTAGAACGCGCTCTTTTAACTAAGGCCAGACCAATACGAAAATGCGGTGGCCGATATGTTATAAGGATCTTAAAATTGCAATAGTCGATAATACAGGCCAAAAGAATTTTATAAGGTCGAAATTAAACAGTCGGCGAAGGTTTTAACTGAACAGCGCTTTACTGACTGTGATATGACCGTCAATTTTTCAAGCTCTGACAAATAGCAAATTAATAGGAGAATTCATGGATTCGCCAAAAATAAAAATATTCAAGCGGTCCATCTTCTAACCGCATTATGGTCTGGTGTTAAAATAATGTAAAACAAGTAAATAATATCAACGCTTACAATGTGGTACAGTGTGTGTTAACTTTACAAATTAACTGTTCATAATAAACAAGTCACACAAAAATCACTTTCGGGTCCCGGCGTTTTGGTGTAGTGTACTGATTTTTTTTTTCTCATTCTCTTGGCCAAACTTGAACTGTTAATAATCCTAGGCTAAAAGTGTTGTTATAACTGAAGATCCGTAGCTTCGCAATATTTCCTAAACTGAAAAAGGTCCTTTTCTTGTCATAAACGATGAACGTGACATCATCTGTGCTGTTTTCGGCGTGTTTTTCTTTTCAGTCCCATGCCGAAAAATTCGTGGAAACATATTAAAGGATCTGCCGCTTCTAATGGTCAAACCAAGACAGCTTTGTTTTAATAAAGGGGTTTCGCCACATACCCGATAGCAGTCTAAGTTGTCGGATTCTTTCCCAAACCACCACAAACGCTTTGATTTAATAGCCTATTTAAAAATGATTTCTGCTTAAACTTAAACTGGATTTGTATCTTTTCTCCCTCATCAACTGTACAGTGAAGGATAGGTTGGGGGATTAAGACCACATGAAGACCCCCTGCCTATTCTACAAACAGACTATTATTAAGCAAGTAATTGGAAAGTTTAGAACGTTTGTGCAATTTCAGAAAAGACTATTTGTTCTCCTATATGATTACTTTTTAGTACTTCCCATATGTTAATTGGCCATCTTATGACATAATGCTCACCCAGTGTATGTCTTATTAGGACAAACACTAACAGAAATAGCAAAACAAAAAGTGGAGTCACTGGTAACAGTTAAATCAGCTCAATAAATATAGTTAACTGAGAGAAAGTGCAGTGTGTGTAGTTTTTTATTAATGATTATATGCCTGGATATTACAGTGCATCATTGCCTATACTGGAGGAAATGTCCTTACATTCCTGAAAACTGAAGCGTATTTTTGTTCACATGTATCAGGGCAACTGAATTCAGACCTGCTTGAAAACAGGCATATTCCGTACCTCCCTTAATAGCTTTTAGCAAAATAAGTCCCTCAGCCAAAGTTGTATTTGAAAGAACTCGATTAGTATATGACCGTTTAACTGAAATTTACTGCTGATCTGCGTTAAAGGTTTCGTGTTCCTGTGGCTCCCCAAAACTGATATTCATAAACTACTTAGTCCATTTTTTGTTATATATGGAATATTATTATCTCTATATATATTATAATCCAAAGTATGTAGCTATTGCATAGTTCTTTGTAAATTCTGGGATAGCAATCTCTACAGCTTAAACAGCTGACTCTCATTAAATTTTCCTATTGACTGATAATCTTTCGCTGAATCATAACTTTGGCACCTCGGAGTCGTAAAACTGTTTTTATTTTCTGTTTCCAAACAGTGGAAATTGATGTGAAAATGATGTTAGGTCATTGGAAGGGGTGCGACTATAAGTCGATATATAATTCATAATCTGAATCCCGGCGGCTCAGTTGAACTCTTGTGATGTTGATGTAACATCATTAGGCTATTCCTGTATGAACTTGTCAGGTAAACTTACATTACACTTCTTTCTTTAACACACATTTAACTTTCCAAAACGTCATTACAGGCTTGAAGCACAATCATAATTATCTTTGCAACAGCAACAGATGGGGAAATACCTGAATGCGAAATTGCAGCCAATGCTGCCATCTGCCCAGCAAAAGAAAGATTCCACTCTTTGTATTATCAGTTTTCCAGATGCAAATTGATTCATAAGGTCACATAGTGGTATTGAAGTAATTAATGATTCAAATTGCTTTAGGTCACATAACATATTACACAAAAACTTCATTGAAAAATTTAAACAGCAAGCCATTGATATTTCATATTTTACCATGTTCTAATATGGCTGATTCAATATTAAGCTCCAATAGTTTTTTTGTTGTCGTTTGCAAAATATTTAAGATTTTATCACAGAAACATGTAATATCACTATCAAAAATGAGTTATTGGCCAATTAAAAAATATGCTGTGTGAGTGCGAGTATGAGTGCGAGTATGAGTGTGAGTATGAGTGTGAGTGCGAGTGTGAGTGCGAGTATGAGTGCGAGTATGAGTGCGAGTATGAGTGCGAGTATGAGTGCGAGTATGAGTGCGAGTATGAGTGCGAGTATGCTGAGAAGCTTTATAATTCTTTGTTTTGGAATCTGCGTGATTTGCCTTGTTGAGACACTGGACCACAAAGTGATTTGGGCTAGATTCAAGGTAGGCAAGACTTATAAAATGAAGAAAAGAACTTCCTGTAGAACAGGCCATGTACAGTACCAGTCCAAGCTGAAGTGGCGCCCTAGGCGAGCATCACTGCTGGCGCCCCCGTTCGAGGTCAAGTGGAAATTGGCTGGCAGGCTGGCACCCCTTAACACGCTGGCGCCCTGGGCGGTAGCCTATATCGCCGATAACACTGACCGGCCATTTACACTGTACATTTGAAACCTGAAGTGCATATGGGTCAGTTAAACATGTCCAGGCCTAAACAGAGTATGTTTCACTAACACTTTTAAGGTGGGGTGAATTTGGACAGAAGTTCTGAGGCTGTGAGTCCGCCACCGACGCGGAACGTGCCCCACGCCTTTCACCGGCCGAAAGCGGCCAGCGGCACCCCAGAAGCAGAGAATTGCAGCAGCGAATCATCTGATACTGAATTATCAGGTAGAGTTGCTGCATTTCTGCCTTCGCTTCTGTCGCATGTGCTGTCTTCTCGCTCGGATAACCTGTTCCAGCATGTTATACCATAATCCTGCAAAACCGCTGTGACGCTTTCAAAAGACGTGCTTTGTTTGTATGTCAGAACCAGAGCATATGTCAGCCTCTAGATAAGATAAACATAGGCCTTTAACATCAAAGAAGACTAGAGAACAACTTATATATGCATTTGCTCTATCCCGTTTATTGCTTCTGCAGAAAAGGAGAGGAAAGTCGCACAGCGATGTGATGATTCGGCCTCTGAAGACGCTAAAAAGAAAAAACAGCGGCGGCAAAGGACACATTTCACAAGTCAACAGCTGCAGGAACTCGAGGGCACTTTTCAACGGAACCGATATCCCGATATGAGCACGAGAGAGGAAATAGCAGTGTGGACTAACCTAACCGAGGCCAGAGTTAGGGTACGGTACTGTTTGAAAACAATTATTAAAAAATCGTGCATAACGAACCGCGTGTAGAGTTAGCATTACTAATAGATTTATTCTGTCTCACAGGTCTGGTTTAAAAATCGAAGAGCGAAGTGGAGGAAACGCGAACGCAACCAGCAGATGGACATGTGTAAAAACGGTTATCTGCCCCAGTTCGGCGGCCTGATGCAGCCGTATGACGAGGTGTATCCCGCCTACACCTACAACAACTGGACAAATAAAGGACTCGCTCCGGCGCCGCTGTCCAGCAAGAACTTCACCTTCTTCAACTCCATGAACCCACTGAGCTCCCAGTCCATGTTCTCGGCTGCGAACTCTCTCCCTGCTATAAATATGCCGTCCAGCATGAACCATTCCGCTGTTACCGGGATGCCAGCCTCAGCTCTGAACAACATTAACAATCTGAACAACATCAGCAGTCCTTCCCTCAGTCCGGCCATGTCCTCACCTGCCTGTCCTTATGGAGCAACCGGCTCGCCGTACAGTGTTTGCAGAGACGCTTGCAGTTCTAGTTTGGCATCACTAAGACTGAAATCTAAGCAGCACCCTGCTTTTGGATATGGCGGACTGCAAAGCCCGGGTCCTGCCGTCAACGCCTGTCAGTTCAACAGCTGACAGAGAAGCATTTTGTATATGAGACGCAGTACTTATGTTAAACGTGCACTATGTTTATGGCTTATTTTTTGTATTTCATCGTGGTGGGACAATTGTCGGCATAGGGATTAACTGACACAGGAAGAATTACGAAAAAAAAAACATGTATCCAGTGAACCCAATTAAAGAATAACCGAGATGAAAGTGATAGCAAATATTAACGTGTCGGAATAGTACCTACATCAGTGTTTACAGAGACCGCCGTCGATTATACATTGAACAACTTAAGCTAAATATGGTAAGAATTCAATGGTTTTGAGTGTTCATTTTTTATTTAAACAATTTGACTTCATTATATGCTCAACGCATTTGCCACGAATTTATACAAACCTGAAAAAAGAACAGTCGGTTGTGTATGACTTTATAAATTATAAATTTAGATAA
Organism: Gnathonemus echidnorhynchus; assembly: GCA_026776725.1. Lineage (NCBI taxonomy): Eukaryota > Metazoa > Chordata > Actinopteri > Osteoglossiformes > Mormyridae > Gnathonemus > Gnathonemus echidnorhynchus. The sequence continues at coordinate 6,644,530 of JAODJU010000002.1, read as the reverse complement.
ACTACAATAAATTAAATGTGAATTCAAGACATTTCAAATTTAGATCTAGATTTTCCTGCAGCTTCCGTTGTATTCTCCGCGTGAGAACATTTCTGCAGCTCGCTAGTCCCCGATGCGGCTCCCGGCTTTGGTCCCGCTCAGAATCGCGTTCCTGTTTACAAGCGGCGAAGACGCACTTTATCTGCAATGTTGTAGCAATTTATCTACAATAATTAACTGAACCTACGAAAACTTTGTATTAAAAGCAAAATAAGGCGCACTCAGATTCACAAAAATAAACTTGAAATAAAGTTTGAAAACATCTTCGATTCTTAAATGGAAAACTATTAATTTGTATATTTTAAACAAACTTCACAGTGGAAAATTATTTAGAAAAAACGAGATGGATGTGTAGAGCGTTTGCTAGGTTGAATAAATTTAACCTATAAATTAAGTTGTGTAAGACGCTGCGCAGAGAAAAGCTGACAAGTTTAGCTTCTAATCCTGGGGACAGTGTCACCGCGGTTCTTGGTTCCTACTGACATTTTTTTCAGCTTGCAAAAGACAAAATTCCCCTCATAAAATTTTGTCTCCATTTTTGAAGTAACATAGGAAAAATTCATAGCCAAAAGAGAAACTGTACAATGCAGGGGCTCCAAGCAATTAAGCAACCACTGGTCCCCAAATGAAATGGTGTTTCCCCGCGCGAAGGTACAACACAGCGGTCAGGCTGCATTACCAAATGCCTGATGTCAGGCCATCTACAGGAATTACTATCGGCCTGGCATTTCCAGCTTGGTTATTGTTACCTGGAACACAGAACATTTACAAATCTTAGAAAGATGTGGAAAATTTCAAAAAGGTCTGCTACTTTTGTATGGAAGTGTATACTGAACTTAATTATTTGTAACCCACGGAAGACAATCCACAAATATGTACCATGATCCACAAATATTTCACTATACACAGATATGTATTTTCTAAATCATAAATAATAATAATAATAATATCCACAAAAATATGGAGCGATTTGTACATGTGAAACGTTTTCCACGTTTGTGGATTACATCCTGTCTATTTGTGGATCACGTTACATTTGTGACTTCGCTCCTATTTATTTGTAAATTTTTGTCCACTTCTTACCGCAGCTGATCTGTAGAAAAAAAAATCCAATATGCAATATACGGTTCACGTGTACAAATTGCTCCATAATTTGTGGATATTATTTTACACAACAGAAATTTAAAAAAGAAACATCTGTGGATAGTGAAATATCTGTGGATTGTTTTCCGTGGGTTACAAACACTGAAGTCCAATATACACTTCCATACTCGAGTTGGACTCGAATCGCATTTTTGTGTGACATTTGGTCTTGGACCTGATTGCTTGTGACACTGGTTTCTAATCTTGAAAAGACACATTATACATGAAGCAGCTGTTTTAAAAGCTGAAAATCTACTAGCCTACCACACACACACACACACATATAAATATATATACACACACACACACACAGGCTTATTAAGGGTGGGAAGGAAAATGAATAATTTCAGGGGGCCACAAGGGAAATCGATTTTAAATATAGGTTACCGTGATTATGTTATCGCATAAACGAGTCTGAACACGCTTGATCACTGATGACAGTACCGTGCCAGACACTTTTCCAGAACCATCTTAATTTAAATCCTAAGTTTGGGCAAACTTTGGATTCAATAAGGAAACAGACACCTAGGCATGTCTGAACATACTACAAAGGTAAAATAAAAAGCGAAAATAAAACTGCATTTTAAGAATCATAGTTAACTAAATCCTGTGTTCTCTGCGACTGAGTATAGCTGCAGGTCTTTAGGGATAAAGACCTCCATAGCCTGTCTCTCTC
>JAODJU010000002.1:6612518-6642662 GCA_026776725.1 Gnathonemus echidnorhynchus | reverse complement strand
CCCCCCCCCCCCCCCCCTTTTTTTTTTTCCCTCTTTTAGTCCGGTCTGGATTTCCTGGCTAACGCACCTTAAATGCCACGGGGGAGACAAATTTACAGAGGCTGTTTCTGCTTTGCTCCAGTAGTACATACACAAACCAACAGAAGAGCTAATGAGGGATAAGTGGCAGAATTTTATGATCTTGGGAGTCACGTGATCATGACACAGGGCATTGAATCCCGTCGCACATGAAGCTACGTAATAGCATCTACCACGGGCATGCAAGCATCATAACTTTACCTTTGGGCAATGGAAGGTCACCTAGTCCGATGAACCCTGTTTTCTGTTGTATAATGTCAATGGCTGGATACGTGTTGAGCATCTTTGGGATGCACTAGACCGACAAGTGTAATCCGCAGCTATGCAGCCACATACGCAGCAGGTCTCCATGCGCCGGGTGTTGCGACTCCCTTGATAATCATCAGAATTATCTACTTTCACCACAGTAGCCTTTCTTTCGGTTGTACCACATGGGAAAACCTTCATCCACCTCTCATGTCTACAAATTTTTGCTGCCCAGCACCCAGTTGGCGGTTCATGGTTCTAACCCACTCACAACTCTCTCAGTAGGTTCTACATAATGATTTGGCCCTTGTCAAAGTCACTCAGATCTTTATCCCAGCCCATTTCTTCTGCATTCAACATGTTGACTACAAGTACCTAATGTTAGATGGTAAGCTTGCATTTCCCAGACCTGGACATGCGCCGTTTTAATTAAATACTCAACATCAGTTCACATGGGGCTGGTCGTAATGTTTAGGCTCATGTGTGTATAGGCTAACATCACAATCAGCATCTAAATAGAGGGACAACTGAATAATTCCTAATATCAAATCAATTTATTCTAAAATTCCATATAATTAACAACTTAGAAATGACAGCAAGAAAAGTACTTAAGGCACACAACTGCACATATACTTAAAATTTTATAGTAAAGTTTTCTTCTCAATTAATATTAAAACATTACACCACACATGACACACAGAATAAATTAATTACATTTTGCACTGCAAACTTCACAACTTTGACATTTCTGAAGTTACATTCTTTCAGTCTTTTGCCATTACTGTCTATCCTTCTATAGAAGTTTCCTCCCTACGCGGGCAGTTTGCCCTTCAGCCATACAAAGCAGTACATACTGACATTTCTAATAAGACTAACAATATTAGGTTTGGCATAGTTTTTCCAACTTTTCTTATTTTTGGTATAGTGTATATTTACTTATCAAAACATGCAAAGCATGTGAATTTCAACCTTTAATTTAAATTTATTTAAAAATGTACTTTACATTTTATTTCTTTTCTTTATGGGCAATTACTTTTACAGTTAAACCAAATTACCCCCCTCAAACAGAACTAAGATTCTGCTTGAAGACCTAAGCACCTCCACACGGTCTACATCAGGGGTCACCAACTCCGGTCCAGGAGGGCTACTATCCAGTGGGTTTTCTATCCTACCTGGCTTCTGATGAGCCACACTAGTCCTCAGGTAAATACCAGGAGCAGGTGTGGCTCATCAGAAGACAGGTAGGATAGAAAACTTACTGGATAGTAGCCCTCCAGGACCGGAGTTGGTGACCCCTGGTCTACATCCTCTCTAGGCATGAGGATTAAACATCTCAAGTTTAAGTGACCCAACTGTAACAGAAGTGATTGCATTTACTGTTCTATAAATCATGAAGTACTATATAATAGAAGATAATTACATACATTTCCAAAATTTTCATATATTACAGATTTTTTAAATCCATATTCAAATCACAGGAGGACACAAAAGAATCCGTAAGCTACATAGTCAGAGCCACTTTGTCTATAAACTTGGCGAGTTTAATATCTTTTTTTGATAACCCTCCACAGTCATGTGTAGTCAGTGTTATCTGAACCTGAAAAAAGAGGCAAGACAACAATCCTATCAGATGCCAGTGCAATTATGGCTGAATAATTGTAAATCCAAGATGCAAAGCCTGATTTGTTCTTTAAACCCTTTCCAAAAAGGCGATCTAATGAAACTTCATACTCACAATCACACATTTATGAATTATATTACAGTAATCCTAAACCATCACTCAAATAATTTTCAGCTCAGATTTGAAATTCCCTTTTTTAAATAAATATTTAAGTTACGTGTATACATTCTTATAATGTCAACTAACAGTGTATACAAGCCTGGCATCTCAGGCTTCTAAAGATGTTTCAGACTGATTTAAGATTCCGGGTTACCTTATTATAGACGTTAAACCACTCAGGGTGATGGTTCATCTTCTCCGCTTGCAGAGCCACTCGTGACATGAATCCAAAAGCCTACAGAGGAATCACAGAAGATCAGCGTCTCTGCGGTTTGAAACCGGCGAGTATTTCTGTGTTTTGGCTGCTGCATGTTTTAATTTGCTCCATTTCAATGAAAGGACGGCATCATTCCACATTGTAAGCAAAACATTGCAGTTTAAAACGAGATCTGGGAACATCCTCTGTCCCTTTAATAGAATAAGACATTTGTTTCCACTTGTTTCATTTGTTTGAACATTTTTATTAAGACTAACATTAGCCACCACCATACTAGTGGCTAAGGTTAAGCACCTACAGTACACATTTGAATGTTGCCCATTTTAATTATAAAACAGCTACATTTTTTGCACACTTAACCCGACGTACAGAGAGAGGTTGCAATTTTTGTCTGCAATTTCAATTAAGCCTCAAAATACTTCCTCATAATTAAATCAACAGATGCCCCCGTTTATAAACCAAAGAGATACAGTGAGGGAAATAATTATTTAACCCACTGTTGAATTTCTAAGTTCACCCATTTATAAAGAAGGTTTATTTTAACATCAGAAGAGAGATTTTCAAGAAATAAAAAAAAAAAAAATACAAACAAGCAAGAAAATCATTATGTAACAAGTACAAATCAATTTATCATTTATCTAGGGAAATAATTATTTGATCCCCTCCAAACCAGCAAGAACACGTGCAGTAACACAACTCAAGTAGTACTTAAGTATTAACAGACACCAAGTCAGCATTCACAGCAAAGAGTTGAGGTATAGAAAGAAGCGAAAAGAACCTTTGAATTGAATCTATATGTTCTGTGTACCTGATTGAAGGTCTTGAAATCCAGTTCCTTGTAAAGAGCATCACGGTCGTCCACTTCAATCCATCCCGTGGCCTTCAGTTCCATCAGAAGCTGTTCCCTTTCTGAGGCAGTGAGCCAGTGAGAGTCTGAAGCCTTGGTGATGAGAACATATTTAAAACATTAATATAACAGAATTGTGACACTTTTTTCATCCCTGTGGGAAACTTGTGCATTTTTCCCCACCAATTGCACCTTGTTTTCCATGAAACACACAGACACACACACAGCTCTGGGGTCACACACAGCGCTGGGGTCACACACAGCGCTGGGGTCACACACAGCGCTGGGGTCACACACAGCGCTGCTCAGCCTCCGGCATCCTTGGAGCAGTCGGGGTTAAGGCCCTTGCTCCAGGACCCTACAGTGACATCATCCTTGCGGCCATAGGATTTGAACCATCGAGCTTCCCAACACGGGCATGGAGTCCAAACCCACAGAGCGACATACTGCCCAGCACCCAACACAGCACAGCTATCAAAGACCTGAAGAAACTTATACATGCTTATTATTACAAAGATGCATGAGAAGGAATATTTCTGCTTCTTAACTGCCATTATTAAGTGCCATTGTTTGCTTAGTACAAACACAGGTACCCCCCACAGAGGTCAGACATTGAGATCAACCTGCTATATACTGCATATTACTTTTCAACCATTCTTATCCAAGGACCCGCTGTGGCCAGGAAAACAGCTTTGGAACCCCCAACACAGGTTATGATATTGTTTCTCATGTATACGTTCTGCAGTTACGACAAAAATATAAGTAGAAAACATTAATTAATAGGAAACCTGGGCTGCATTAATAACAGCCTGGTTACTTTTTGAAAATTAGCTAAACCTGCAGTTTGCAAAATGACCACAACTACTATATTCAGCTATTTTTTTCTTTTTCTAGGCTCTTCTCCTTTTACACTTCCGTGCATCTGCCGAATGTTAAATAAATTCGTAATGAATAGGAGTTAAGGGTATAATTTATGTCGCCAACTGCACAGACTGCATGCCGGTGAGTTTGTCTCCACATCACCTGTACTTCCCTCTCAGGGACAGGGCTGGGAACTAAAATGGTTATCGCCATGATTATCGCAATTTCCCTCAACGTCGATATGCCAAATGCTTGATGGAAGTTCAGTATAGTTTAAGACAAAAAGTGTCACCGGCGACTCGCTTTGCAGCACAAAATGAGGTCACTTTCTGTGTGACTGCTTGTCAGGACTGACAGTGAAGCACAATCGCATATACAGCAAGGAAAACGAGGGATTTATTGAACAAATAACAGAATAGAGCAGGTAGGCAGACAGACAAAACCATTAAAACAAAAGGGCAACTCACCGGGATAGCAGGTAAATCCAAAACAACCCTTTAACTAAGGGAAATCCATCCAAATCCAAAAGGAAAATCCACAGTGAAATTCAGTCCATGAGAAATCCGGCAGTGATAAGCCACAGAGAATTAATAATTAAGAATGGCAGCCCCAGTGTTTTTTCAGCAAAGACTAAGTTAACCTGTTCATCTTCTATCTCAGACTTCAAAAATGCAAAATGCTGTTTGGTGCAAGTGGTGCTTTTGGTTCTTTTCACCAGGCCTTGAGCCCTTTTCTGAACAGAGAGCTCCATCTAGTGGCGTCAGAAAATAGAGCAAATTGTTCCAGAAGCATCATTTTGACCATCACTACTGTTTGGCGAGTGTTTGTCACGTTCTGATGATACTATGATGATACCGCCCACAAAGATTCCACTCCCCCCACCCTACCTGAATATTTTTCAGGAAACTGGGGAAATGTTAAGGGCATTCATTCTCACGCAAACACAAGTTGCAAATATCGAGATCAGAGAAATTATCGAGGTTATGTCCATATATCAAGCTATAAGCTGATGCGTAATTATCATGACACACCTGGTTCAACAAAGCGTGCTGTCTGCGTTTTCTAGTGTTATGCCCCACAACAAAAAAGTGTATTTTGTATGATTTATTAAAATTAAATATTATTTTGCAGTCCATGAGTACGCAGCCAAACCACCTGCAGTTCATACTATGTAATCCACCTGAAACTAAGCAGGTTTGGGCCTGGCTAGTACTTGGATGGAAGACTAGGAAAGCTGGGCTGCTGCTAGAACAGGTGTTGGTCAGTCCGTCCTGTGGTCTGTGTGGATCCCAATACCCCAGTGCAGTGATGGAGACACTGTGCTGTAAAAATGATGCTGTTCTTCAGATGAGATATAAAACTGAGGTCCTGACGCATAAAACTGGCTAAAATTGCCCACTGTGGCCCTATCAAATCTAGCCTCCTAATCATCTTACTGGTGAATTCTCTCCTGCCCCTTAGCTACTGTGTGGTGAGCGTACTGGTGCAGAATGGCTGCCATCGTACCATCCAGGTGGGGGCAACACAGTAGTGGTGGTTGAAGTGGCTCACCATTGCTTCTGTAAAGTGCTTTGGGTGTCATGAAAATAAAATACAATTTTCATTCATTTCATTTCACAAGTGTGTGCTCTACACATTTCTCTTTTTTCATGTTCTGAATCTGTTTAACGTGAATCTAAAGGAATTTTAAGTAAAATACCGAATATATTAGACCAGGCGTTCCAAACCCCCGGACCACGCATTCCGAGAGCAGAGCTGCCCCAGTCCTGTATACACCGCTCTCGCGATAGTAACAGAGTTTAACACGAGAATGGCGTAATTAAATAAATAATAATAAAAATAAAAAAAAACAACAGCAGTTCTGTTAAACACAACATTAATGACAAGAGGATCCATTTAAGCAACAGAAAGGCTGGAGGCAAAAAAAAAAAAGCCCTGAATGTATATTATTTTTCTCCCTTTTAATTTATATGGAAACCAGAGACTTAGCCATTAGCTCAAACCAAAACCACAATATATGACCAATTAATTCATACAGTTCATCAAAGTCAAAATAAATGAGACGTTTATTACCAGTCATCGCGTACATAAATTAATGTTCTTGATATTGGCATTAATTACGGTGATTACAATACAGTGGATAACTTGGGGGTTACAGGCGACAACTTTGACACCAGACCAGTACTTAACAGTTCTGGTTAATGGGACATGCAGTTTACACGGTGACTTGAAATGAAAATCGTAACTTCTATTTCAAAAGCCCTCATTACGTTATTTGCATCTAACGAGGGCTGGCTGACGCCCGTTGTCACCGTGCAGGAGTATATCGATCAGGATATAATGAAAAACTAAGACGAAGACTAATATTTACTCTAAAACAATTTTGCCTAACGCTCGTATATGTGTTCAAAACGTGGATCCTTATTCTTACCATTTTTGAGGAGTGCCTTGGCAGAAGCGTGTTGCAAACTTTGAAAAGAGGACAATGCAATACACTACTAGACATACGTGTAAACATTAACCAAGGCATGTTACACACAATTACCTCCCAGCGACGTCCAACGTGCGCCTGCTGTATGCATGTTACGCTAAGGTCCCCCGAAGGGCCGTGAGCTGTCTTTCTCTTTGCCTGTTAGAAAATAATATCTGATCGTTGTCACTTGCTGATTAGCATTCTTTATAAGATTTGAAATGAGAGAATGAATAACAGCAAATCTTTACACAAACAAGGTCTTGTCAGAGAATATCAGCGTGTGTTCACTGTAGTTTCTTCTTCTTTACGAACGATGCACTGTAGATCACAGTAGGGGGCGTGCGCAATTCTGATTTAGAGTAATCTCTAGGGCCAAATCCACAGAAGAAAATAATAAATTATGTGTTATATTTTATATGAACTAAACCTCCTCCATGGATATATCTGTTAAATACATATTTTGCCAAAGTGAAACTCCATTATTCTTCAACTTTGATTAACACTAATATATAAACAACACAAAGTTATTACCCGAATAAAGGCTTTAGATTAAGATAAAGTGTGATTTTGTTTTTCATGCTATGTGACATGTAAGCGCAGAGTGGCATTTGCATCTCGCCTTACATTCTGATGTTCTCTTTAATTCTTCTTCGTGTCGAGGCTACAGGTCAAAGGAGATGATCCAAAATACAACTGCTACTGAATGTAAAAAGTTTGACAAATGTAAAAATGCAAAAAGTACCAATATGCTCTACTGTTACATCTTTTAAAATAAAAGCAAACTTCAGCCAAATTTCCTCAGTAAATAACACTGTTTAAAGAAGTTAGTAAACAATTAAAACTTTATATAATATTGTGTAATTCCACCATTGATTATTGATTGCTGTCAAGATTATGTCATTGTCCCTTTTTGACCTTTGCTTTTAGCTATAGTTGTCGCTAATCATTGGGTTAAGCCAAGCAGATACATGAAACATGTTTTCATAATACAATTAATTACCAATGTTCAGTTTCATAATTGTTCTGCAAATATTTTTCTGGACAAAAATACTTGTGAAAAACAGACATAATCATGTTTAGGATATTCATATGTTTATTACACGAATATTCTCCACACTTAACAATCATGCAAGAAAAAAATACAATTTTGTGATGATAAGAGTCCTGTCTCTGATCAAATGAACTGCTAACAATGCATGACATAACATTTACTTCAAATTTATTCTTTGTTGAGAGAATAAGTCTTTGTCAGAGAGAGCTGGGAGAGTCCTTATCAATGTCCATTGCAGTTTCTGTTAATAGGCCAAGAAGAACTTTGTAAGGAGGCTAAGCATAATAGATTTTTGGTAGTAGTAATAGTAAAATGGCTTCTTAAGCAACACTACATTACTGTACCATACATTTTTCTCATTTATTGCTAATCTAAATGACCCCTCTAAATGATCTGTTTCACACATGGAGAGCATTTCATCGGTGTCGTTTTTAGTTTATTTTCTAACTCTGAAAACAACACAGCCAAAGTCTGTATTCACCAGTGTTTTAATGGAATTTAAACATTTTAACATTACACTACATGCAGGCCTTTCTACAAGATCCACTTTGTCCATTTTAGAACTTCGCCTCAAGGCTGACAAATATGTAGGCCTTTATGGACTAACCTTAAGCCGGCCACAGAGGAGTGTCCCCTCTGGAATATTCTAGTAAGTGAATATTTCCAGTAGAAAGCATTCATATCTGCATATCAATAAAGTCTGTTGAACAAAAAATACATGTGGAAAAATGCAAATGGCCTGGGACCAGTAATATGTTGAAAGAGGAACAAACCCAACGCAAATTTCACCACAATGTACTGTACAGACAAAGGTGCATTTTAAAACAACATAAATGCCAGGTAAAAAATGATGTGACTATATGAATAAAGACAGATGTGGGCACAACAAAAGAGGCAGCTTAGCAGCCATATAGCAAACGATTCCAGGAAAATCCAGTGGACGGCCCAGACTACACCTCAGCACTGCGGTTCTGGCAAAGTCCAGTGGACGGCCCAGACTACACCTCAGCACTGTGGTTTCTTAGCTTTTTATTCAGTTAAAACTGTCAGTTATTTGAAAAAGCTCTGAATGACAAATTACACACACTTTAAGACATACTGACAGATATTAAATAACATAGTTCTAACCGAATAGTCGGCATAAAAAAAAACGATGCATGTCAATAATAAAGATGATGTGAATGGAAATTGATTTTTGTTCATCTGCTCTGAATTTGCTTTACAAGTCAACATGCTCAATGAAGTGTAAAGATCACAGAGATGTACGTGAAAATCATGCTGTATTATTTGCTCAATTTAGATTCTTTAGTTGGTAGACGGAAAAACAGATGGGAGGCTTTTAAATGATGATCCAGCTTACCGCCTTTCCTTTGGGTGCCTACAGTTATTTTTAAAATAACATTTAGCTCTTAGATGAACAAGACAAATGTTGGACGTTCTTTAAAGTGAAAAATCACAAGAAAGGTACGAACCATTCAATGATTAGCAAATAACTGATTATCATAAGGATAATGAGAAAGACATAAACAGATATATGTAGCACTCAAAGGTTAAACCACGGGATAAAGCAGCGTAAAATGTAAATATATCGTTAACAGTGGAATATAATCTAATTACCCTATGAACCTTTTTTATGATTTTACAGTTTTGTACTGTTTAAAATACATCATTAGTCTCCAACTTTAAATTTTCATAAGAGGAATCGACAGCACAGTGAATTTCACGATATTGCACCAGCAGGAGTACGAAGAGAAATGAAACAAAGAAGCTAAATAAAAATAAAATAAAAACCAAGTAAATAAGACACAACCACAAAAAGGTATATAAGGTGTATGTCACTATAGGAAGTGAAAGCATAACTTGTTTCCCTTAGAAGAATATATGAATGGGAAATATGAAAATCCCCCCAAAATATTAATACACTTATAATATGAAGCCCACAGACAGCAGCATGATTACTCTAAATTAATGACCAGCGTGTCCATATCCTACAGTATAAGAACTTCTCAGTCTAACTGTGCAGTGATTTCAAAACTGTTGGTAAAAATGGTAAAATGATAAAAAGTGATGTTCACCTGATTCATATTTTATTTTGTATGACAGGTGAAAATTCAGTAAATAGAGAATAATTTAACCGAATTTCTCTTTTTATTTTGATGTGGTGTAACCTATATCTAGAACATACTCATATTTTAGTCTTTCGTGTGAATTTCAAAGTACCTGGTGAAACATTAGAAATTACACATATGCTCATAGTATTTTGTCCCTAAAGATTCTTTTCCACATGAAAAACAGTGAGTAATGGTTCCTTAATTTGTCATGTACAATTAACAAATTGACAAGTCATTCAAAGCCTACCTCAACTAGTGTGTATCAAACGGTGACCACAGCAAATTTTTGGAGTGTGTGAGAGTTCTGAAGCCACAAAATGGGCCATAATTAAAACAAGCCTATCATTTTAGAAATTCCATCAGCCTATACAAAGAGGAGTAAAATGAAGCACTTTGCAGATTAAATAGTGTTTTACACAATATTTTCTCCCATCGTACTAGTTATACTCAAGAAGTGTGGTAACGTGACTTTGCTCAAAGGAAAGATACATGTATATTAGGGCAAAACTCTTCAGAAAAATATTCTTTAATATACAAATACAGAATTTGTTAAATAAATGCCCATTAATCAATTAAATATTTTGGAGTGTAAGATCTAAAGTATTTACTGCTGTTTAATATCTTTCTCAGACTGCTGCAGTAACATAACGCTAAATGATAAATGTGCAAACACTTCTTATCCAGCACTGTGCTCATTCTGACACAACCGAGCATGCAACTGACAGTTTCCGTAAAAAGAAAAGTGAGCAAACTTTAATGCAAATACGACCAGTACCGTGGCGGATAAACAGTAACCTCTCTAATGTGATATCATCGTAATTCTCATTTTAAACACAAAGTTTAACATACTGACATACCAAAAATAAAAAAAGATTCATTTGAGGCTGATAGACAGTAAAATACCTGCCAATTTAAACACACCCTTTATACCAGAGAGCCACGGATACAGTTGCACGTCTCCCCCCGACAGGCGGCAAACGGACAGGCCAGGCTTCACTCGTTAGCTTCCTTTTCCTTGCCAGAGGGTTCGCACAAGCCTTGCTTGTGCATCATTGTATAGGGGAAAGCGGCACCACTGCAGGTCCCATAGGCCAGTTTGTTGAGGCGAGATAGGGCCTTGATGCTGCCCGGCGGCCTGCCTGGGCTTACCTTATAGCCCGCAGCCTTGGTCGTGCCCAGAGGCCTCCCTGGACTCGTTTTGAATCCAGCCGCTTTTGTAGTTCCCAGAGGGCGCCCAGTGCTTGTTCTGTAGCCCGCAGACTTTGTGGTCCCCGAAGGCCTGCCTCGTCTCCCAGACCTCCCAGTGCCTTTCTTCTTCTTGGAATCGTCAGTCTCCTCATTGGCTTTAAGCCCCACTGCCTGGAGATGAGTCTCATTCCGGGCGTCCAGCGTCTGACACGACACGGCCTTCAGCGGGCTCTGCGCCAGTGGAGGCAGCGGAGGCAGCGACAGCTGCAGGGATGCAGGCGGGGCAGGTGGATAGAACTTGTTAGGCTGCGAGGCACACAGGTCAAAGTGAGACGCGGGGTGTCGGCCATCTTCTGCCAAGCAGGAGGCCCTGCCGGTCATGCAGTAGTCGTTGTTGTTGGCAACCTGGCGCATCATTTTCTGCTGATGGGAAAACGCACAGAAATGCAAAGATTGTCATTATTCGGGACAAGTAGATATGCTATTAAGTCAAATATAAACCAACGCACCAGGAGAAATATTTGCAGAAAGCATTAATAATTAATATGAAACCTAGGCTGCAATAATAACAACCTGGTTAACTTTTGAAAACTAACATAAGTTGCACTTTATAAAATGGCAGCGGCACTAATATGAAGCGGGCAGAGGGCAGAGGCCGGCGGCACCATGGCAGCGTAACGCCGGGCGAGGCGGCGTGGGGTCCGACCCGGCTATTACCCTTACGGACACTGTAATCTCTATCAAAAAGACTGTTATCAGATGCTAAAAACCCAAATATTAATCCGAATATTTTTTTCTGAGCAGCCCAATATACCGTAAACGAACAATAGGTTTTATTTCCCTCACGCAATATTAAAATTATCGTAGCATAATTCACCACGTACACTACTCGCAGTTAAAAGTAATACAAGTTGAACATAACGCGTGGTTCTTGCACAGTACAACCTTTTATAAAAACAACCAAAATATTAAACGCATACTGTACCTTAATTGTTTGGGGATCATGGGACCTAAAGGGTTAAATATAAAAATGATATATTTCCCATCATTAAAAACCTAAAATGGAGTCATTTTTACAATGAATCGCGTGCAGTTTATCATTACCCTTTCATCGAATATCCTTCTAGTCCAGTGAATAATGCAATCCTTCGTTATTTTCGAGATTTGGTTTTTCCTTTTGCAGAGAGGTTTAGATTGGAAAGGCAGCCATTTCCATTAAAAATTAATAAAGCAGGAGGAAACAGTGCGCATGCGCACCTTCCAACCGGGAATTGCGGCAACACTCGCTCAAATAAATAATGCAATTTTAATTAGCTTCAGGCTGCGTCTGCGGCTGCACTACACACACAGTGAAAACACACTATATAGATATTATATAGATATTTGCATATATATATTAAGGTAAGATCTCATTCAGTCACTGCACCACGGAGCCCAAACCCCACCCCTTTGCGTGACAAAACGTAACCTATTACGTCGACCGGCTTAATTCCAGTAAAACGTCGACCTGTACAAGTCATTGTATACCCGTATAACTTATGTACGTTTAACTTTTGTTATGTATTTGACATTATTATTATTATTATAAAGTAAAAAAAATAATAATACATATAAAAAATTGATCCCAACTGTTATTAAATTATATTTTTCCCCTTTAAAAAAATTAAGTGCTTTAAACTTTTTATTAGTTCTTCTTTCCCGTTACATTCGTTAGAAAAACAAGATTTTTAATCTTACGTGTCAAAATGTGTAATAAAGTGTAATAAAGCAGCCTTTTCAGTCATTTGATGATTGTTTGGTATTCTTCAGACAGGTACCTGTAATTATAAATATCTGACATCGATTTGCATATATTAATTTGGCAAATGCTTTTATCCAAAGTGACATGCAGCAGATAGATCAGGGTCAGGCAGTCTTTGAAGCTGTTGTGGTTAAGGGCCATGCTGAGAGGCCCAGTGATGATTCCAGTCAGCCAATCATGGGATTTGAACAGGTGACCATCTGATCACAGGTACTGAGCCACACACTCTCTACACTCCTAAGCACATTACCATATCATTGTAATTTGCTTCCTGATATTGTATGATTTCTGAATCCTGCATGCAGTGTACTGCAGCAATACCACTTCTGCAAGATAAAACCTTTCACCAAAGAAGTGGTAACACGTGTTACTGGTGATTTCAGCTTGACATGAATTACAGTCATTGAAGCATGCAGGATTTCATGACTTGAGGGGACCCAGAAAGGGGGCGGAACCCACAGTATATACCCCCCATGAAAAGGACTTTGAAGTAATTAATCTCAACTACATCTATGAAGATTTGTCATATTACGCTAGCGAACTCCCCAACAGTACATATGTTTGTAATGAAACGACCTTTTATTTGCCATTGATACAAGTACATTGGAATGCTTCTCTTTGCTTGTGCTGTGTTGCTCTCCATGAGACACACAAACACATGTACAGGTGAGATTAAGCTTGTGGGGTCACAGTGCAGTGCCAGCCTGCATGCAGCACCCCCAGTGCTGGGCATTTAGGGGCCTTGTTCGAGCAGCCAGCCCCATGGATGTGTGACTGTTCTCTGGGGCCTGAACTGGCGATCTTCCAGTGACAGGCATAGAGGCTTAGCCCACTGAGGCAGCCACCTCCACGCCCCCTCCCATTTGCCTCGTTTGTACATCACTTTGAACAAAAGCATCTGCTAAATAAACATTAATGAAAATGTAAATTAGGCTGAATGCCAATGAGCAGTTTGAGACAAAGTCTGACAATTAGCACTTTGATATGTGTGTTTGCAGTGCAACACGATGCATGTTACAGTCACACAGGGTGCAAAGTTTTGCACGAGAGTAGCTGTCTCATGAATTATGACAGCATATAGCAAACATGGACAAACTACATCCTTATTCCTCGAAGAACTGGAAATAGTTCTTCTTCAAGAATTGCGCAATCCCACTACACGCAGTTCAGAATATGAACTGGCCACCATGACTAATGTTGGCTCCTTTACCAAATTATACCCATTAGCTTCTTTATTGCATCATCACTGCAGAATGTGCCAGAAGCACTGCTGGTGTTCGTGCATCCCACAGGCCCTGAGGCCTCCTGTAAGGCTGCCATTCCACCTCCCAACCGCATTCTCAGGCAACGCCTGTATAATCAGAGGCGCGCCCAGGAAAAAACATGCATACTATAGTCAACCATGCCACTCATCCATGCATGGACTTATTTACAACAGTTTTTGTACTGTCTATATTGTCCTTGCACTTTGTGTTCTGTGTGTTGTATGTTATGGTGCCATAAGGTCCTGTTTGGGATCAATTAAGTATATCTTTTTTAATGTTGCCAAGCTATTTAATTTTCTATTTTACTGTTTGAGATTTGTACAAAATTATGATAAAAGAAAATCAGAACTACCGAGCATTAGCGGGTAAATCCTGGTCTGATCCTAGATCTGAGTCATTAATCCTGCTGCATATTTTAACATGCCTTTGGAGTAGACAGAACTTTGTTTTCCTCGGTTTTCGGCTCAAGTGTCTTGTGTGAGATTTCTATGTTCTTTCTTGGCTCCCTTGACTCATCTCCCATAATCATAAAACATGCTGCTCTAGTGCAGAGTTTCCCAGTCCGGTCCTCGGGGTCCCACAGAAGGTCCATGTTTTTGCTCCCTCCCAGCTCCCAGTAGCAAAAATGTGGACTGTCTGACAGGGAGCTGGGAGGGAGCAAAAATGTCGAGCGTCTGACAGGGAGTTCGGAAGGAGCAAAAACATGGATCATCTGTGGGTCCCCAAGAACCAGATTCGGAAACACTGCTCTAGTGAATTTCATTCATAAAGCGCAAATACAATGACACCTACAAGAGCACATTTTGCATTAAAATTTAAAATATATTAAAAATCTATATGGCTTTGTAAGGCAACCCAGTCACACCCTGTATATCTACCATATCTGCATCTTACAAATTGTTTGCTGATTTAGCTGAAGCTATGCTGCTTTACATCAAAATTATAATATATTTCAATCTAATTTTTATCATTAAATACTTAATTCTCCAACACATTTGAAAATCATTCACTTCTCATAGCACCATATAACAGCAACACTGGATTTCAAATACATATACTTGTTATGAAGAATATCCCCACACTTAAACAGCTAAAATGGATAAAAACCTATAAGGAGAAACACTCGAAAAGTGTTATAACATATAGTAATATGTAATCATCTTATTATAAATTATTTCATACACAAATTCCTAGTTGCCATTATGACAAAAAGGTTCATAGTTTTATTAAATCGAAGCTATAATCAGCTATTTATATTTATACAAGTTGGCCAGCAACCCCTACAATGAACTGGATTGCATTTTCACAAATGTGTAGAATTTGAGCTGCAGCTCAACTGCAGGTTGCACTTCTGTTGATCCAGCTTCCATAATGAGTACAGGGTAACAGTGAGCAGGGGGTCTCCTCGAGGACACACAGAGTAAAAGGCAAGGACAACCTGTACGGCATGTCAGTCAGCTGCAGGACACACAGGACAGAAGGCAAGGACAACCTGCAAGGCATGTCAGTCAGCTGCAGGACACACAGGACAGAAGGCAAGGACAACCTGCATGTCATGCCAGTCAGCTCCAGGACACACAGGGTAGAAGGCAAGGACAACTTGCAAGGCATGTCAGTCAGCTGCAGGACACACAAGGCACAGAAGGCAAAGACGACCTGCGCAGCATATCAGTCAACTGCAGGACACATACGCACACAGGGGCAATTCACTTACGTAAAGCAGGAAAATTAAAAACGCAAAGAAAAGGCAAAACATGCAAGTTCCACAAAAAGAACCAGAGTGGTAGGAATTGGGCACACAATGGCAAAAGTGTATGACTGCAGTGCTATGTACCAACCCAGTGAGCAAGATATATCCAGGATACAAAACACAGGAAATACACACAGAGAGGTTTTTATTTATAATCACTTAATATATACCCCCGTGAACATGCCCAGCCCATTCAGCTTCCCAGAAGTGTCTGCACCGTGGTGTTTTAAGCAGACTACAGTAACATTTTACAATGCAGGGGAATTTTAACTTCAGCTGGTTTATATGAAGCCCCTTAGGTGTTACGGTAGAAAAGAATATTATCTCATAGTAATTTGTGCGCTCGAGTTACTAACTCGCACTCTAAAGTTACTAATTTGTGCTCTCTGATTGGTGATTAATTTGAGGGAATGAATTACTAACTCAAGCTCATGAATTAGTAACTGGAGAACATGAATTACTATGGGATAATATTTTTTTACCATGACACCTAAAGGGCTCCGGAATAACTGAAACCAGAAACACAGGCGAAAAGGAAACTTGCCAAGTTTATGTGTTATATTGTTATACATTCATATTTTCCCCATCAGCTAGCAGTAATTACAAAGAAAACACAAATTATATTAAAAACAATTTCTAAAAAGAAAACAAATTCAACTTTAATTAATCAAAATATTTTTACATAAAATTAAATAATTTAGATGTTTTATAACATACAACACACACAATACTGTACAGTACTGACAACTCAGTAACTAGCTGGCCCATGGAGAGATAGTTATACAATCCATAATCGATATTATCAGACAACGTAAGCTATACAGAGAATACAACCATCGACCAAGTTATTAATATCACAGGACACTCTTTAAAGAAACAAAGGAAATAAACAGCAGCATACCTTAAAAACTGATGTTTTCTGTGTAGGACATTCAACAGGAAGTGCTACAATACATTTTTAGCTCAGAGAAAACTTCAACAAGCTTATATAAGGTAGTCAAGCTGTGTGCAGTCAAAAACATCTCCAGTCCCATCACAGAATAAGTCTACAGAAACACAATTTTATTTCAGTTAAATACTTCAGGGTCCACTCAGTCAACCAGCAGGTCATACAAACCACCAACTGAAATGAACTAGCAGGTGTTTCATATAAATGTGAAGTTATCAGCAGTGGTGGGTAGACACCCAGGCAAACGAGAAGAGTGGAGGCAGTCTGGACTATGGAAAAGGGAGACTTTAACACTTAGCCAAACCAGGAAGCAGGGAAAAGGCGGAGGTGCAGCCTCAGGGCACTTCAGAGCCGAAGAGAACTAGAAGCTCATGACACACAATGAAAGTGAAGAAATAGACACAGAGGTCTGTGAACACGTCGCCCATCTTCCTGTAAGTGTCCATGGAGCGGTTGATGACTTCAGCAGGGATTCCCGACAGGAGCAGGGCGGCTGTCAGCACCGTGGTCTTCATCTTCTTCTCACCCTGCAATCAAATGTACAGCCATCTTTTATTTGGTTCTTGTGACCAACCAATTTTATCAACGCGTCATTTTCCTCTCCTAATAAATTCTACGAATACCTAGGAATGCGCGAATCAGTCTAAATATGGCCAATTTTATGAGCCAATCAAATAGTTTACCAGCTAACATTTTTGTACCAAATACTGATGCCCGAAATGGTGATATTTTATTTGATTTAATTGATTTTGATTTTTTTTAACCAGCTGGCTAACTTGGTGAAAAAACAAACAAAATTTATATACCGTCAGACTGCTAGAAAATATTGTGCGTGTGTCACACGGTAAACAACACAGACCACAGTCTGGTCGATGGTGCTGTCAAATAGTATGTGTGGCATGAGGTGATGAGGAAGAACTGGGTCCAAAAGAGGTTCTGTTTTGATTGTGTGGAAATAGTTTGTATTTGCAAAATCTGATGTGCACCAACCTACTGCATTTTGCAAACTTTGCAAAGGTACAGATTATACAATGGGTGGTAACAGAAATACTGATCTATGTTGTGGATCCTGATTATAACCAAAAGCATCATATTATGCTACTTAGGCCATATTGCCCAGTCCTACTCCCAACTCACATCTCTGCAGTCGTGTCCCCGACCCTCATCTTCCCTCCTCCCAATAATTATGTGTGCGGTAAAACTCTTACAGGAGACATGTCCGCTGTTTGGAGGTTCTTTACAGTGTGGGATGAAGACACTGAATTTGCAGTGTGCAAGACGTAAACAAAAACTTGTCTGTGGAAAAACTACCCCTAAAACATCTGAAACAACCAATTTAAAATGACATTTGCGAAGCCATTTCAAATTTGAACCGGTTATTTTAAATATTTTGCTTGCTAAAAGCTAAGTTCACTAAAGAAGTGATAAAATGTTTAGTTTGCTAATTAACTAGTAAAATTGGAATCAGCCTAGGATTGGTGATGGCAGGTCAGGCTTAAAATAATTGGCAATCGTGGTCGGCCAAGGAAAATGCAGTCGCTGCATCCCTACAAATATCTTGCTGCAATAGAAGTAGTATGAGCCATTGTGAATACTGCCCCTCTGTATTCAACCATTCTGAGACTATTGTTATACGTGCAGCATTACAAGCCATCTTGAGTAACATAACTTGATAATACAAAGGTAATAAAGGTCTACACATTTACAAAAAGAGTAACATGAGACTCACCTTTGGGAAATATTTGCACAAACCCATGTAGGCAAGCTGTAGTGTAAGAAACGGAGCAAATATGGACTGCAAACGAGAAAAGGTTTTCAGTTAATTGCTCTTAAAAGTTGCTTTAACTTTGAAAATTCAACCCATCAGGGAGAAAACCAGGAAAGCGATAGCCAGAAAGACAGTAAACAAAGGCAGCTTACCAAGTACTTGCAGACGAATACCCTGACGGCAATAGCTAGAACAACACTCCCAACAAGCCGGAAGATACGGAAGGCTTCCAGCTCCTCGGGACCCGAGGCACCATCCTGGGCCGGCTTCTCACTGGCCAGCTGGTCACGGAGCCTCATAGCCTCATCAAAACGCGACAGATACTGCTGCAGGCCGCGGCGGGGGGAGCGCGGCAGCCCCTCGCCGGCCAGATCCCCTCGCACTCGCTGCCGGGGCTCCCCTGGGCTGTCCTCTTCTCCGCTGCCCCCCAACATGTCCCTGATATCGGGGGTAGGTAGAGAGCACTTGCTCTCCAAGCCGTCACTATGGCGGCTGCCCCCAAGTTCACTGGAGAATGATGCCGGCCGTGTCGAGGAAATGGCTGAGGACCAGGCGTCTGTTTTGTCCAGATCGATGTGCATCCTGTGTTCCATCACATGGCCCTTAACGTCTGCTAGAAAAGCAGGATACAGCGTCACACATTTACTATTGTTCTGGAGGTGCCATCACTGACCATTAACAGTATAGTGGATATTTAATATGAAGCCGCCTGTACTGGCATTTCATTAAACAAAATGTACTGTGGAGAAAATGCTAAAAAAGGCAAGCAAAAGCAAACAAAACAACCCAAATGTGACCCCATAGAGCGTAGGTTTGCACATGGAACCGACGCTAACGTCATCGTTTATGCAGTAGTAGGATACTACCGAATACCGTGTTACCACGGTAACTAGGACCTACCTCAAGGTGTAGTGCGTATTTAAGCGTAACTTAGCACTTGTCGAATGTAAAGAATAATAACAATAATAATAACAATAATCATAATAATAATGCTTGAATACCCAATGCATTCTCTGCCAACGAAACTGACCAGTAACCCAAGTCTATAAACATGTCAACTTACAGTTTTCGTTCGCCATGCCTCACAAACGAGATGATCTCTCTCCAACATCGACACAGTGAGGAAAGCATGCGACTCACCATCCCCGTCGTCCTTGCTGCCGCCACTAAACCCCATAATCCTGTTCATTCTGTTTTCGGAATTCATCAGCAGTTTTCGTCTTCGTATTTCGGCCCGTCGTTTCGAGGCATAAGCTTTATCCGAACTGTTCTGGGTTTCCTCGGGACTCTCCATTTTCCCGGAGAACGCTATAAAATTCGCAGTGTGCTGTATTCACTTCGGTAGTTTCACAGCACAAAGATGCAGCAGTAAGATCGCGCGAGGCCAATAGAACAATGACCAAGGAAAACTTCCCCGGCGCAGATTGATGACCTCATTTTCCAATTCCCTGCTCCCTCCCTCTGTCAAGTTCAGAGTAAAAGTATATTTAGCATTCTGATGGGAAAGGCGTTGGGGTGCAACTGTGTGCTCCTGTATGTGTCAAACTAATATTCCTTTCAATTTTATTTTGTATAGCACATTTTCACATTACATTGTCTCAAAACACTTACATTATCCCTCTCCAATTCCCCCAGAGAGCAGGCAAGTGGCAACAATGGTAAGGAAAAACTCCCTAGCAGGATGAAACATTGGGAGGGACAAGCATAAAACAGCAAATTTACTGTTAATTCAATTCAAAGTTATTCAAAGTTTATTGTAATTATAGTAAACAGAGGTACTGATGTGAGAAATGTGGTGTAACCCCCTATAGCTAGTGCGACAAGTTAAAATAGTATATCGTAACAAACTACAATTCACAGCCCCACCCTCCTTAACAGCTTTGTTTTCCAAGTATCCTTATGTTATATCTCAGCACCACACTAGTCCAAATGGACCAGTGTGAGTTTTTATCTGGTGGCTGGAGTGTCAATCCTGTCATCAACCACCAAGTTATTCCCTATAAATTGGAGGACTGTATATAGATTCATACCCAGGACAAAGCAATTGTAGGTTAAGGGCCTAGTTCAAAGGCCCAACAGAGTAGGATCACTCTATGCATTCATGGGATTTGAACCAGCAACCTTCCAGTTTCTGGCACAGTTTCCTAGCCTCAGAGCCACCACTCCATTCCAAGGCATCATCCGCCACAGGGCTGCACTCAGGTTCTCATCCCTGAGGTGGTTTGTCGTGTGGTGGGTGCAGCAACGCACTGTAATCAGTGCATGCTCCTTACGCACTGTAATCAGTGCATACTCCTTACACACTCTATTAAGTGCATGCTCCTTACACACTGTAATCAGTGCATACTCCTTACCTCATGTTATGCTTTAGTTCGTTTCTATTATTAGTTTTTTTTTTTGGTGATGCTTTCTTGTTAAGCTGGTGTATTGTGGGAACTAGTAGGATCAGACACCCTAAAACAGCCTTAATGAAACGTAACGAATTTTCTATCTCAGATACCAGGTCACAACACAAGTTGGACGTCGCTGTGAGACCCCTTCAGCTGGGATGGCCGGCTCGGCAAAACACGATAGACTTTTGTTGTGAAGTTGCGTTTTTAGGGATACACAGCAGACAACCAATCAGAAGGATGGTTGAGCTTCCGTGTCTCCCAGCCAGTGGCAGCATCAGGAGAACGAGAAGGGGGCGTCTCCCGGCGCCAAAACGGGCGCGGGGGCGTCACGTCAGGAAAGAAGACGCCATGAAGGCAGGCGGGCGGCCATTGCTGTGTGTCGTGGCTCTGTGTGGCAAAAAAGGAGGTGGCGGACGGCGACCCGAGGACATATAGCGTTAAGGGTTAACCTGCTCTTTATTTTACTTGCGAGACGATTTAGTCACTCACAATAAAGGTATTAAGTGAGTATTTCGTTCTCTTGTTTGTTTCTTATGGTTTTCTTGGTTCCTCGGAGCCTTAGCTATTTGCTTAGCTTGTTACTCTTAGACACACAATTCGCAGCTGTTTCTGTTTTTCTTTTTTCTCCCTGACGCTAAATGGTGGTTGTCTTTTATGTTGCCGAACAGACCACAGTTAACCAGCTATTCAGTTGTAGGTGTCTGGTGACGGAATCGGGTTTGATAGACACCAGTTAGCATGAGATGCCGGTGTTCTGCTCCAGCTTCCACTTCGCGATGTATGTACTGATTAATTAATTTACTATCTGGGCGATTCTACAAATTCCACTCGTATTGCTGTCCATAAGTCGCAGTCATGTTACAGCTGGACTCTTACCATTGTCGGACCATTGGAGAAGTTTTGGTGTTGATGTTAACAGCGACATATAATACATTTTAAAATACAATTCGAATAATAAATGGTCACAACCGCGGCTGCCTTACGTTTCCCAACATATATCCGATGTTCCTCAAAAATAAAATTCTTGTAATGCCTAAAAGGATCACAATGTTGAAAGGCGACTGAAAATCCGACCTCGTTTTAATGTCGAATTGCCAAATCGTAAATTATTAGAATCCCCTTCGATTTCCCACTACATCAGTGGGTACGAAGTTGTAAATACCCGGACTTAAATAATATAGTTTTAGCATAGTATATAATCTTAGAAAAGATTTACATATACACAGGTAATTTACCTGTTTGAGAATATTCGTCTCTCAATTTGTACTCAGTTTTTGTACTGGGCTAAAGTAACATTCAAGATAATCTGTTTATTAAATCAAAAGCAATCTGAAATCTTACGGGATATGTAGCTATGCTGTCTGCATTCATTCATAGCTAGGGTCATACGTAGGGTAAGTGACGTGTATCTTGCAGTTATTTGCTGTTGATCTATTGAACCTTGTACACAAGTGCCAGGATGTTTCACAATCGGAGCCACAGCTGGTACCTCTATCGGCCTTTACTGCTGCAGATTGAGTGTTGGTTCTTTCAGGCTTAATACACAGCAGCCTCCTCTGTCCGTTGTCTTATGATTAAACTTCAGTGTGTCTTGTTCACTCAGACTGCTTACATTTCAGTGTCCTTTGTCTTTCTTTTGGACTTGTATATTTCATGATTTTTGGGGGCATCACTGTTAAAATACATCCTCAGTCGAGTTCATTTTGTTTCCCACAAATGTCATCTGTTCCCTTTTCTTCTCCCAGGTCACTTAACGTCCAGATAATGTCCTTCATATTTGACTGGATCTACAGTGGCTTCAGTAGTGTACTACAGTTTTTAGGTAAGAGCCTCTCAGTGTAGTCAATCTTGTTCTATGTTGCCAGAATGCAATTTTATTTTTGTCTTTAGCAAAAAATTTTGAAGCACATCTGTCTTTTAAAGTAATTTCAAGGTGTAAAATGTACAGACCTAATAAGCATTTAAGTCATTGCACAACAAAATGTTAATGCACTTTGAAGTAGTGACTTGTTCGTCTTTTAAGCCAAACAAAAGGCATAGTGGTTTCAAACATTCAGAACATTATAAATAATTGCCTTTGGTGTGCCATTTTAATGGCTCATTGTTTTTCGAGACACCAAGCAAGGCTTGGGCAGTACCTACTTTTTCATACTGTCACACCCGGAAGATATACTGCGGTATATGCAATTTCGGCAATATTTTCAAAAGCAATGCTATTCCGGTATTTTGAAATTTTGGCAACCCCCCCCCCCCCCCCCCCCCCCCCCCCCCCAAAACGGGATCATAACAATATTCAATTGCAGAGGTATACTGCATTACTGTAATATTGCACAAGCTACCTTCATTGATTTGCATGACTATAGGGCAGTACACAAGTAATGACAACATGCTAAGTAATGACAGCAGAGCAGTAAAGGGCTTGGATGGCATCGCAGTGCTGTTAGCTTGCATTGACATTGAATAGGCAGACCCAAGCTTCTTTGCGCTCCTTTACCACTGCGTGTCCACTCTGTCTCAGGACTGTATAAAAAGTCTGGCAAGCTGGTGTTCCTGGGACTAGACAATGCTGGGAAAACAACACTGCTGCACATGCTGAAAGACGACCGGCTGGGACAGCATGTGCCCACTCTGCACCCAAGTGAGTCAGTCTCTGCATGTCAGCACAGTCGCCTCGACCGGTTTTGAATAGTGTAATCAAATAGTACCGCGGTGGTGTATCTGAATAGTGAGGTGTGTTACACCTGAATGTGGTGACCTGTTCTGGCAAATGAAAATACCTCAGGACAGATATTCGCTAAAACAGTACAGACCGTGGGCTTGGGTCTGCAGATGTTAAGGAGAAACACAGCAGTGAATAAGTGACTAGAAGCAGAGGTGGAAAGTTCAGGTCCAGAAAGTACAAATCCTGACCAAGGTTTTGTTCCAACCAATCAGTTGAGTACTCTGTGACTCTATATACTCAGCTATTTGGCTGAGACAAAATCTTTGTCTGGATTGGTACTTTCTGGACCTGAACTTTCCACCTCTGACTGGAAGATCCAGTGCAGGTGTTATATTTGCATGGGTTTAGTCAATATCAGTAACAGACTTTGAAAACTGTAACTGATTTTGAAAATCTGTTCTGAAAGTCTTTCAGGGCTGAATGGGCTTTACTTAAGCACAGGTTTTCTTTGTTTTCTTGCCAGCCTCTGAAGAGCTGACAATAGCGGGAATGACGTTTACCACCTTTGACCTGGGTGGCCATGTACAAGGTAACCTCCTGGCTCGTCCACATCTTCTGCTTCTCAGTGCACTGGCTGTGCCCATGGGTTTGAATGGCCTTAACCCTTCCCTGTATGTCCAGCTCGGAGAGTATGGAAGAACTACCTCCCAGCCATCAATGGTATTGTCTTCCTCGTGGATTGTGCAGACTTCTCAAGGTTGGCGGAGTCCAAGACAGAGCTTGATGTGAGTGATCTTCGCTGTGATAGCACCGTGCATGTTTACACTAACTGAATGCATATATTTAGACAGTAAAAATACATTTAGACAATGATACAATAACAGTAATTATTATATAATAAAATACATTTAAAAATAAAGATTTCTTATTCGTTGTTTTAAAATTAATAATAAACTATTAACACGTTTAATTATAATATTGTTGTGCTGAGCGGGGACGGAACAGAGACAAAGGCGCAGACGTTAGGGTATCGAGGAATACAGGGTTTAAGTACAGGTAAGGCAGGCAAAACGCAGACGGACACTACAATGACCGGACTGAGGAAACAAACCGGAACGCGGACGAAATACAGAGGACTAATGACAACAACCAGAAACAGCTGATCACACGGCGATTCCACATGGGGTTAACGAGGGGTGTGGCACACGGATGGAGTGGACGATCGGGGCAGGACACATTGTTTGGATACATTTATTTTCTTACTTTACAAATTACTGTTTTGATAAATGTGCTTAGATGTGTTTAGTACAGTATATGCTGCTCTTGTTTTATCCGGTTCATTTTGTGTTTAAATGTTAAAAAAATATATATATATTTAGGTGTAATTTTTTGGGGCCGGGAACCAATTAATTGGTTTTCCAATATTTCTTATGGGGAAAATTTGATCACAACTCTAACTTTTTAGGATTCAATCCAGAGTTCTGAACGGATTAAATTCGAGTTCTGAGGTACCACTGTATAATGGTAATGGCATTGACTGGCATATTTGTTGACCAATACCAACCAGGGATTTTTGGCTGTTGTTAATAATCAGTAAAAATTAATTGTATTCTGGCAGCATTACATTTGAATTTTTACTGAATACTGAAAATATTGTTTTCAATGTGCAAAACTGTATTACAGTGTTTCCCAAACCAGTCCTCGAGGCACACTGGACAGATCCACATTTTTGTTTTATCCCAGTTCCCAGAACACCTGACCCCAGCAATTAGGAGCTCCAAATATCTCACAGGTGTGCTGGGAACTGGGATAAAACAAAAATGTGGATTCGTCCAGTGTGCCCCGAGGACTGGTTTGGGAAACTCTGTAGCACCATATATGAAAAAGATGGTTAATTCTTCATTAGTGTACATACTTCAGAGTTATCCCAAAGGAAGTTGTTTGAAGGCATGAGGGCTGGCTGAGATCTGAACTCGGGTTTCTAGATTCAAAGCCCACAGAGTTACTCCTTCCACTACGGGAGCAAACCTGAAAGTCAATGTCGACTTTCATCCAGTCTGTATGTGAAGCATGCTGCTTTTCCCAAGTGGGCTTTTCCAGTGATAATTTAACCTGTGCAGTTAACATTAGGAAACATTTTTTATACTAAAAATATGTGCTGTGTTTACAAAGGAATGTATTTTAGTTAAGTCATGCATGTATTTTTCTGTTTTGGAACAGAATTTTGCTAAGCAAGTTGCTGTGCTTTTAAGAAATAGTTTAGTGGGCAGTGTAGTTCTCTTTGCCTGCTTTGGGATCATTGTCCAAAGCCCCTGAGTCATGCAGTGCACTTTGACAGTGTGTGCATTGGTCTCGCCACTGGCGGCAGAAGGCCCTACCGGCTGTTAGCATGATCTCCAGCCAGCTTGCAAACCTGCACCTCTTTCATGCAGACTCTGAAGGATGTTGTGATGTTGTTGTCTCTTTTCTCTAGGCCCTTATGACGGATGAGACTATTGGAAATGTGCCTGTCTTGATCCTTGGTAACAAAATTGACCGGCCAGAAGCCATCGGTGAAGAGAAGCTGCGTGAGATGTTTGGCTTGTATGGGCAGACCACAGGCAAGGTAGCGTGTTCCTTCTCAGTTTTGGCTGAATTTCTGACATATCAAACTATGTTACAGTAACTAACTGTTACAATGGTAATGAGATGCCTTTGCTGTTGCCAGGGTAACATCCCCATGAAGGAGCTGAACACCAGGCCACTGGAGGTGTTCATGTGCAGCGTTCTGAAGAGGCAAGGCTATGGCGAAGGTTTCCGCTGGCTGTCCCAGTACATCGATTAGAGCATAGCGACCAGGACAGAAGGAGAAACTGCAACCATCAGTCTGCTTTCTGTTCATAAAGCCTGTCTTCACTCAAAATCCACCCCGACTTGAAACCAACAGACCATCTGGATGTACAGTTTCCACTTTTCTAGAAGAAAATAGCACTGGCAGTGCAAACTGTTGAATTCCCGACCTTACCCTGAAAAATGTATGTGTCAAACACAGCTGTAACCCAACTTGGACCAAATTATTTAGCTCTCAGCTCTACAAGATCCCCGAACAGCATGACTACTCACTATAGTTGTTTGCATCTGAGTGCATTTTTTTTTTATAACTTGAGGGTGGATGTGCAAACAAAAAATTAGACAATGGTCATGTGGACGTATGTGTTTCTTTTTTTATTATTTTACTTGGTTTCGATAAACCTTCAGTATGTAATTATGTATACTCTGTCACCTCTGTAGATTTTATTTTGGTTTCTGGCTGAATGGTGCCTTAAACATCTCACCATATTTGGACCTGATTTCAATTTGATGTTTGGATTTACTCATGAAAACACATTTAAAAGTTAAGCTTTAATTCTTTTCAGTTCAACACATGCTGAATGTTTTAATGCTGTTTCTCCGTGAATCCCACCAAGGTCGTCTTAGTCATTGCATAGAGAACGTAAGCCTTATTTATGTGACAGCCTACCTGGACTGCTCCACATTTAGTCATTACCACACACAAAGCAGACTTGTGAAAATAATGAATTGCTGTTGAAGTGAAGAACATTCATTCAAGTGTCTTTGTGGTGGTGGGCTTGATTGACACAAAGGTTTATGTTGCACAACAGTCCTGATGACGAAACTTTGAATCGTGAAACATGAGGTCCTTGAGAGTTTGGAGGTTGGATTTGTGCGGTAATCCTGGTCTCTCATCTCGGTTACGAAATTGTAATCACATCAGCTGCAGTCACTAAGGCATGTTGAGGGACTTGCATAGATTGTGGTCACCAGAACTGAAGGTTTTGGTTCATGTTATGAAAGTGATGTGCAAATGCAGAAGCAATATGAAGCTTAAACATAGATGGCAGAGGGAATGAATATTAATAAATGATCCCAGTCATCGGATGTATGACTTTGCTAAAAAGGATCAGTACTGCTTCCAACAGTAAGCATCCTGTTTGTTCGCTATGTTAAAGATGTGCATGCCTTGGAAGTGTGAAATAAAAATGCTCAAACGAATATCGGAAGTACATTAACGGAGCAATATAGCGTACTTTTTAAATGTTAGGAGTGTGATGGCTGACAGATTTTTCTTCTTAATATATTCTGCGTTAACATTCCTCTCACGATATACATACCATTCATGAATTTAAGAGTGTTAATTAACAAATAAATGTTTTGAAGAAAAATGAAATGCTGACTTCTATTCAACCTTAGCAAAAAAAGATGTTGACAATCTGTTAGCATGTTACTTAAACCATGTGTACAGTTGTCATTGTTTTTGAAAACACGCAAAAGCACAGATTGTAAAATGTTAATGTGATAACAACTGAAAATGTTACACTTATGACATTTTCTTACAGACGGACAGTTTAATGCCCCAGTGGTCTCCGGACATGGCTGATACATGTTTTTATGTATGGACTGATGACTGACCTTGAAATAACTTCTTGTTATACCAGTTAAGTCTATGTGCTGTCTATGACCATTTTATGTACAAGACACCTTCAATCTGGAGCTTATAAAACAAAAACATTGATATCTATTCACTTTTAAAATAAACAGTCTACATATACATGGTCACATATAAAACCAAAGACAAGCTATTTGCATGGCTGATCCTGACAGTTTCGTACTCTAAAGTGCCCTCTGAGTTTAGTCACACTAAATGTAGGCGATGCTTACTACTACACAAATTTGTCTGAGGTCAGAAATCTATAAGAAAGTATTCTAGTAACAAAAATATCAGGAAGTGACCACACCATTTATCCCTTAACATCATGTAAGCCACACCCACTGCTGACATGCAGGTGTGTAATTAAACACACAGACATGCAACCTGCAGCGTCAAACAATGACAGCAGCTTGGGGGGGTCATACAGAAGAGGTTAGCCAGCCCAGCACCGTCATTGGTCAGCACTGGACACCTTTCCAACAAGTCGGTTCTCCACATGTCTGTCCTGCTGGAGCTGCCCTGGTCAACGGCGAGTGAAGAGACTGTGAAGTGGAAACATCTGGGAGCAAGTTCAGCTGCGAGATGGGGGCCACACGAGCTCACAGAGAGGGACCCGATCACCCAGCATCAATACCCAACCGGAATGGCAGCAAATCCCACCAGCAATGTTCCAGCATCTAATGGAAAGCCCTCCCAGAAGATCAGAGGCTATTATAGCAGCTAAGGGTGGACAACCTTCATATTAATACCCTTTGAGTCAGAGTGAGATATTGGACAAGCAGGTGTCCCAGTACTTCTATCCATATAGTGTGTATGTATGAGTAAACACAATATATGATTACAGAAATTAGATCAAGCCATATTTATTCTGTTCTGGATGAATTTTATTTTGCTGCTCTCCAATCTGTAGATGTTCCTATTCATAATTTAACTTCATTAATGTGGTAGTATCCGTTGTAACAGAACCGTTTCTGAAATAACATTCTAGCCCAAGTCCTTCATACTCCATCACGTTCTCTGCACCTACCCCTCCAGCCTGCTGTTTGGCTTCCTGCCCACACTCACATTCGCACCTCATGCTTTCCTTTCTTACTTTGCAGTGTACTTACTCTGAACTAAGTACACACATGCTATCTAGGTCAGATTCAAAGCAGATCTCGCTATCAGCCCCATTCCAGCAGATGCCCCAGCGTGACAAGAAGTTGGCAAGGTGACCTGGAGAAAAGAAAAGGCAGAATCAGCAGAAGATAATGTGAGGTCCTGCAGTTTGGCCAGCAAATGAGCCCAGGACATGCATGTTGTGATGGGCAGATTTTTCAAAAAGTACTTTACAATGCAGATGTGCTTTGATATGAACAAAACCCTCAGCTGCTGGTCTGGTGGTGCAACAGTGATGGATATCAACAGTGATGGATATCAACAGTGATGGATATCAGGCCTACATTACAAACTCCAAACAGCTCAACCCCCAGAAATGCTAGGCGCTTGTTTGAAGATTCAAGAATTTTGTCACATACCTTATTACATTGGTAGACCAGCAATGACATTAAATTGCTGAGCACCATTTATATATAAGTAAATATAAAGAGATACAGGACTGAGCATAGCAGAATTGAAAAAAGTCGAGATACATCGGAAGACATGGAAAGCACTGATCCATAGAGTGACCAAGAGTCGTATTCGACTGAATGGATGATGATGATGAAAGATAAAAAAATTAGTGAATATTTGAGAAAATAAAGTGCAGTAGAGTTACTAATAATGCTACACCCAGCTTTAAACCTGCAGACCAGTTTCCAGACCCAGTCCACGTGCAATCAGTAGTTCAAAACTGAACGTATGTTATCTTAAGCAGACTTAAGGCCATTTAAAATCCTCCAGTAACATAGGAGACTATCCATCCATCCATTGTCTGAAACCACTCATCCTACTCAGGGTCGTGGGCACCCTATCCTATCCTAGGTAGCCTATCCAAGAGGCTACGGGCGCAAGGCAGGGAACAACGCAGGACGGGTGCCAACCCATCACAGGGCAACATAGGAGACCAAAAGACTAAAATATGAGCAAACCGTTTTTTAGTAACACATTAGCAAAAGCAGAGCTTCTGGCCAACCACTAGGCGGTGCCAGTGTTGTTGAATTATATTTGCTGCAACTGACTACAGAAATGTTCATGGCAGCTGAAGGGGAGGCTCACGGCCTCCAGCCTAAGGGTTGTGAGTTTGACTCTGACTCTC
>JAODJU010000002.1:6600226-6611431 GCA_026776725.1 Gnathonemus echidnorhynchus | reverse complement strand
CGTTCCTTCAGGATTTCACAAAGGTTTACAGAATTAAGATATAGTAACAAATACAGTGACTGCTTGTGATGAAAGATGCATCATGATTCATTAATGATGAACAAATATGAGATCAGCATTTAATTTGCATTATTTGTGACTTGTTCCTTCAGTAGTTCACAAAGATTTACATAATTAGATATAGTAACAAATATAGTAACTGCTTCAAATGAAACAAGCAGCACGATTCATTAATGATGAATTAACATGTGATCAGTATGTAACTATGACTTTGTCCATGGTTCATTAGTACATAAGTAGTAGCATAATACTATATTATTTGTGCCCTGTCAAGTAAAGTGTTACTGTAATTTTGAATGTGAACCATCAAAACAGGCAAATCCAATATGAGCAAAAAACTGAAATTGGACAATGAGGCTATCAATGTGAATATAGCCATAGCGTAGCCAAGGCTGAAGTACACCCTGGATGGGATGCTGGTCCATCACATACACATTCACACAGTCGATGGGCAGTTTAGAGACACACCAGTTAGGTTCTGGGGGTGAGGAAAACCAAAGGAAACTGAAATTCCCACAGGAAATCTGCGTGTCACGTGGAGAACAAGCAAACTGTACATTCGCTGACCCCCGGTGCTGGAGAGGTGCGGCTACCCAATGAGCTATGTGCATTAATGTACTGGTGCACCAGCAGCGATGAGTCAGGGAGCGTGGA
Source organism: Gnathonemus echidnorhynchus (assembly GCA_026776725.1). Classification (NCBI taxonomy): domain Eukaryota; kingdom Metazoa; phylum Chordata; class Actinopteri; order Osteoglossiformes; family Mormyridae; genus Gnathonemus; species Gnathonemus echidnorhynchus. Next base: position 6,610,717 of record JAODJU010000002.1, on the reverse strand, counting down.
GTCGCTAATGGGCAGTCTGTGTCGTGACCTCCAGGGATTCTGGTTTCCTCTCCTGAAGTGTAAAGACATCCGATCATGTTAACTGGTATCTCTAAACCACCCATAGTGCATGATTGCGTGTGCAGGGTGAAGTCCCTTTGGTGTATTTTACGGAATCAATTGGTTGGCCACTGATGATGAAATACAGCTCTATCCATTAATCATCTCCTGCCATCGACCTAGAAACACGCCGAGATAGATGGGTGGGTTGGGGAGGAAAAACCAGCCCACCGTGTAAATCTCCGAAACGGCAAGGCTTGTGGGGCGCTGAGGGCCAGCCGTGGTGAGCACATGCCTGGAGGGGTCAGGGGGAGGAAAATCCACGAACCATCAACAGGATTGTGGGGCGGTCAGAACTGGTCAATATCATCACAGCCAACACCATCACAGGACGTCCCACACCTGCTTAATTCTCCCTTTAAGTAACAATCATAAATATTCCCGAATACCAATCACCAACACAATGAGAACATATAAAACGAGACACGGTTTAATCAGCTGGGTAAGGGTTAGAAGAAGAAAATTCCATGTGACTGAATAGCTTAACTGTAAACACGCCACACCCCCCCTCAAAGACCTTCCGCACCCCCAGAACACCAAGCTTCCCATTGCATGCGTACATGTGAACGGCAAAGAAACATTTCTCTGTATTGCAGGAGACAGAATAAAACTACACACAGACGCATATGAGAGATGTGTCGCATTTTTAATCTTATCTTACTGTAATTTAAATATGAGGGCTGGCAGAGGGGCGAACGCCGGCACACATTCAGTGGAACCATTACATCAAGACTCTTCAGAATAAATATTTACAGCAGACGACGTCCTCAGCTTGATAATGCAATAGGCTGCAATCCTCTCCTCTATTCTCCACGGACAGCCACGGCAAGACGGCATTTGCAACAAAATCCAGCAGAGCTGAAGTGTCCGCTGTGGTATATTCACATGTCCTGGTGGCAACAAACGAGCGAAACACAAGACACATTGTTCATTTACACAGGTACGATAGTTAACCTCGAATCAGCGTAGCGCAATCACAGGCTAAGTCTTCATAACCACAGATACCAGCTAAAAAGTAGACAGATTATGTCCACTGAACACTCAGAAGCCATTTGGGGGGAAAACTACGTTCTTACAAGGTGCAAAATGTTTCTGTATCTCAGGCCAATCGCCTGCAGCTATTAGACTGGGAGATCAGCTGAGGAAATGGTTTCGACTCTGTGCATGGCGCGCCAGGGACACACCCACAAATCCGGCTGTCCCATCCAGCGGTATCGCCACCGGACACCAGGGGTCAGTATTAATGGGGCCTTCAGGAACACCATTCTGAACTGGATACCCACCATGGCGTGGTTTCCGTAGCGACAATCTGTTTTTCTTACAGGGAACGGGAACAAGGATGTTACGGCAGTCTGCTGCTGCTCACTTCATTTGGAGGCGAAGCTTCTGGTCTGGGTGATATGGAGCAAACGTGGGAGTGAGGAAGGTCCTCCAGCAGCCAGCCATGTGTGTTACTGCTGCAGTCCACCTGCAAAAGAGCCCCCCCTGGATACTGCAAACCGGCACCCCCCTTAGCTATTAAAAAAATACACGTGCCAACTTGCTGAGGAGGGAGATGGAGATGCTGCTCACAAGCTCACCGCTGCCACAAACGCCTTCGCAAACCTCAGCTTACATTAAGAAATAAAGGTCAGTACAGAGTAATAGCCAGTGTTGGGCATTCCAGGCCCAGAAGCAACAAATCCAGACCAAGATTTTGTTTCTACCATCCAGATGAGTAATCTGTGACTCTTTAAGCTCTGGTTGGTAGAAACAAAATCCTGGTCTCAATTTGTAGCTTCTGGACCTGGAATGCCCAACACTGGTAATGGCACACAGCAGTCTGTGTCCCGATGAGGTTTAGAAAAACCCCAGGGCGGTCCTCACCCTGCTCACGCTGTCCGTATTTCTCCAAGACGAAAAGATTCCAACACTGAAATCTCCAGTAGTTATGCAGTGTAGTTATTACACCCAACTGATTGTTATTAATGTAGCGTCATGCTAGTTCTTAAAAACAGCAGATAAATCTTCATTCTCTTATGCAACGGAAGGCAGTAATGCACTGTGATGTCAATGTGCTAGAATCATAACAAAAAGTTCATAACCATTTTTGACATGTGCAGGCTGCTAGAGGAATGGCTTTAAAATCAGTGTGCAGACATACCATAGGACGGAACCACTGGCCTGAGCACTAAGCAGGCCTCTGGGTGGCGCTATGTCAATACCAACCACAGGCTTCACCCTGCACGATTAGCGAATATCCTCCAACATGAAAAACTTACTATCTGCTTAAAAGTTTAAAAGCCTGCAGAAAGGAAGGGAGCCAGGTGAGATGGTGCTGAGCAGAGAACACATCTTTTATTTACTGTGCTGGTCAATAACAGCAGAGACTGCAGGGGGTGAGAAGTGGGTGGGGCAAACCGGGCCATCTTTAAGGCAACACAAACAGCATGCAGACAGCCACAGAAACAACATCTCCTACATCATATTGCTTTAAAGATTGCTTAACATGAAAAATGTACCAAAAGAGAACAAAAATAGGTTTCTGCACTAATGAAAAATACATTTTTTGCCTTTTTTCCTACAAAGAAGGTTCTAATACAAGAAAATAAATATTGCAAAAAAGCAAAAAAAAATAATTTAAAATAGCTCTTTTAATATATATCTTCAATAGTTCTCTTTGCTATTAACAAATGGCACAACATTCTTTGAAACAAAGAATACCGACAGGAGGGAAAAAAAACCCTGTAACATTCAACAAATCGTATCAATATACGAGGCAAAGCAGAAATGTTTCAGGAACTGTACACGTCAAGAAAAACAAGAACGACAGTAAGGGACAAATAACAGCAATATTCAGCTAGGGGCTGAATCCGGACCACCCAAGAACCTTTCTGACAGAACATTTATCACTGACGTTGTTCCATATTGCCCAGTAACCATACAGACTCTGAAAGTGAGACTAAGGAATGAATATAACAGGATATTTTGAGGAGCATTGGGGATGATCAGCTATTCACAATGAGTTCTTGGTTAGGAAACCTCAGAATTTAACATGTTCATTACTTGTGTAGCAGTAAAAACTTCACATCAAGGTGTATTTGGCACAAAAAAAAGCCACCCATCAATACCCGCTTCTCCTATGCCGGGTTATGGAGGTCCAGAGGCTATCCTGGAAAAACCCAGGACAGGACGCCAACCCAACCCATCGCAGGGCCCTCTGACACGGATCATTTCTCGACTCCAATTCACCTTAGATTATTTTCGCACTGTGGGGTAAAATGGCTTGAACCCGGGTGCCAGAGGTATGGGGTAACTGTGCTAACCACAGCACCACCCTGCTACATCAGGAAAAACAAAACAAAACAAAAAAGGGCTAAGCCAAGGACAAAAGCCACTTTTCCAGGCACTTAAGTGCTTGTAACTTATGACGGCAGGGATGCTGGACTTCAGCTGAAGATTGTTTGTTTCCAGTTGAGACCCAGCAATCTGATTTTCAGAGCGTGGAAAAAAAAAATGGATTGACCTCATGGTCAAAAGCGTCAACAGCTGCACAACATGTGCTCTGCTAAACACTAGAAATGAAAATTCCCTCCCTACATATCGCCTGTCTGTGTATAACACACACCACAGCATGGGGGCAGGGAGCAGCGGTAAGGACACACACCCGGCGTATCCAAGGGGGAACGGCCGTGCCGAGAGGGTGTGGCATTTTCCTGGGGTAGGAGAGAAGTCTCTAAAACATATGGATATCATTATTTGTCCTGGTACTTTGTTTCCTTGATCCCTCTGTGCAAAAAAACAAGGGCAGGCTCCAGATGAACACATAAGTATAAAGAAGCAACTTCTGGGAATATTTTTTTTTTATCATTTTTTCCCCATCCTTTTCATTAAATTAAAGATGCTAGACTGTAATATGTAGATGTACACTACAAGCTATTAGAGTAATGTGGAGCATTATAGTATAGCTACTGGAACAGAAGCACCTAAAAAAAGCTCGCAAAGCCCAATACAAAAACGTAAGCAGAGAGAAAAAAGAAAATGTTCTGTGTACTGTATCATAGCGAGCCGGTGCGTACGAAGCCAGGGGTTAGCAGGCTGCTGCAGCCATAACTCGGTCCCTAACGGATTAAGCAGTAGAAGAGATCCTTTCGAGATTAACGAAGTAAAGCATACACTGCTGTGAAAAGGAGAACGGCCAGCTATTAGACACCTATGCAAACGGACATCCCTTCCTCCTTCCCAGCATTATCAGCACATGAGCAACACTGCGACCCTTGACCAGTGTTTCGGAGGCTGGGACCCTCCCCCCAGCCACCGGAAGGCTTGTCACCACTTGCCGCTTAGACTCGTTGGCAGCCAGTCCCATCACAGGAGGACACAATCACAAGCAGACATGTCATTCCTGTAGCAACGTCTTAGTCTTCTGAAGGCAGTATCTGCGACACCCTTGTCTAAGGGCACCTCGTGCTAGTACAGCACAGGAAGGTTTTTACACGTCTATTCAAATAAAATTAATGGTGCAAAATAAAAAAAAAAAAGGCACCAGCACAGGGTAATCGCCACTAGGGCAACACCCACCGCAACCCACAGCTCTGCTCCCACCCACCCACTCGAGAAATTAGTCACTTGACTCAAACCCCTTCGCCAAGCAGAGGGTTTAAGTGGCTGTTGGAGGTTCAGTGGGTTTCCTGGTGACTGCCAAGATCCCCCCCGCAGCATCAGATTCTGCTTGTAACCCCTCAGGACGGACATCCTCGCACGGCTCTTTGGCATGGAGGTACTGACACGGAGCTCAGCGGAGTCCGCTTCCGAGCCGCGTGCCGTTCACATGCCACGGAATACATGTACTTTACTCCCTCACCAATCAGATCTCACCTTGTTCTTAAACCCTGAGACAGTACTGTGGACCACAAATAATAAAAAAACTAAATAATTGCTTCAAAACAAACAAAACTTTTTTTTTTTTATAAAAAAAAACAAAAAAAAACGGAACAACAAATGTTCAGGGATGATCACATGACTACACGGCAGTTCTGACACGGAATGTTTCACCCTCATGGTTCCATCTCTTTTTCGCATGGGAAACTGCAGGCTTGGCCTCCATCATGCTGTGACATGCAGCCGTCTGCAGCCCGATTTCGGCGCAGAAGAATCTGAGTTAGGCGCTACCATGGCCCAGCCGGCCTCTACGGCTCTTGCGATCTTCTCTCCATTTGCTGCCGCCAGGAAATGCAATAAAATATCTTTCTTGGTCAATTTCCTCTCAGGTGTCAGAGTTCTACTGAATTTCAGCTCTAATTCAACTAGTAAGATTGACGTAGAAAATACTTTTGGGACAATCGGAAGGCACATTTTGTCACATTTATTCAGTGTCTGTTTTGTAAAGAGAAAAGCAATAATCCGTAATGATGAAGAGACGACCAAATATCTGACAGAATAAGCTCACTTCATTAAGGGGGTCTATCAAAACAGTGCATGTGATTATGAACATTTACAATCAGTCAGCAGAATTTCTCCTGGTAAAGCAGTATTCGCATGTAACTAATGTTACTCATCCCTGTTGACCAAATTGTGCTTTTTAGTTTTTTTTTTTTTTTAATGCAAAATGTCATTTTTCTATTTCTGATTACATTTTCCATTAAAAAGCAAACAGAGGAAAAAAAAAAAAAGGTCTTGCGTATGAAGAATGCCAGCTCATAATGCCCACGGTCCTGCGGCCCGTCGCGAACAGCTCCAGGAGGCTGCCCTCCGCAGATTGACTTTCTTTAAGGTGATGTTTTTGCCAAAACCCAGACCTGAAAAAGCACGCCAAAACAGAAGACCGCGCTTCGACTCTGCTGAAACACCGGCGTCCCATCTCGAGCAGCGTTGGCGACCACAGGCTAACATCTGTGTAGCATAGGCTAACGTCTACGTAAAAAAAAAACGATTTGGTATGAAAAAGTGAGTCGGAGGAGATGCACATGCTAACAAAAAGCGACTCAGCAGGTGACTCCATCTTCGTGACCGGCGGTCCGTGATTCCGCGTGACTTAGGAGGCCAACACACTCCTATGGACCACGTCCGTCTTCCCAGAATGCAGCTGGGAGAACTGCAGCTTGCTGTGGCCCAAGTGAACATCAGAGCTCCTCAGTTCCGCATCCGAGTAGTACGCATCCATCTCGGGCTCCAGGCGAGAGCCGTCCTTTGGGCCGGGACCGCTCACCCCTCCCAGCTCCAAGCCGGCTGCTCGGGACCGGCCCTGTCTAGGCGGACGTGCCCGCACCGCGCTCCCAGCCGCTTCCCGGGAGGAGGCCGCCGCGACGGGCCGCCACTTATCCGAGATGTGGCAGGAGTCCATTTTTGAGTCGGGGGCCTGAGGGGAAGGCTCGGGAGCTGCGTGGGAGGGGCTGAAGGAGTGGCTGGGCGGGGCCTTGGGGGCGGTGCGCAGCCTATCGGCTTTGCGTGCCTCGGCCTGGCCCAGCTCCCTGCCTTTGTGGCCTTTGCCGCGAGGCTTGGCTCTGGCCTGGCAGCCCAGCTGGGGGACTTTCCAGGCAGGCTTCACAGAAGGTTCCTTCATGAAGCTAAGGAGGCTCTCTTCTCCCTGCAGCAGCTGGTCCGACAGCAGGCTGGCCGTCCTGTCCCGGGGCTCCCCATCCAGAGACCACTGGCCCAGCATGTTGTCTGTCGTGATCTGCATGGACTGCGCCAACCAGCCGTTGAAAAGGGCACCGTCCAGCGGGCAGGGCTTGGACAAGCCTAGAAGTCAGGGACGCAAAGAAAAACTGATCACGTTAAGTCAACACCGGTTTAAATCCAAGACAAGCTTTGTTTGACCTCATGATACAAAATAAGATAATTAAAAAACTGAGTAAATGTTACTAATCAGACTTAAAAATGGCAAGAGAAAGTAACAGTAGAAAGGATGCTGAGGAGTGTATAACTGTTATCATTGTTTAAATAAAAAATGAAAGCGGTGACCTAAGTGAAAGAGAAATGCCAAGACATACAAGACCCTGCTGACAGCCCTAAAATCGCACACGACACTGCATGCTGCACACTGTTGTGTTAATAAGACCTGTCCCACACCGCTACATAACCGCAAGAGACTTTTAGACAGTGATATTTTAAAGTGCTAATGCACGAGTCTGCTTGGGGAGAACTGCTCTTCAGCAGGTGTCAGAGAGCTTGCGGAAAAGACATCCGAAAAGGTGAGTCAGGCAGCAGAATCTCTGCTCGGGGATGTAGACCACCTTAAAACCTGAGTAGCTCTTTGGTATACCCTCCCCATGCAGGGAACGTTTCAGAGTTGAGGATGTTACACGGAAAGCCGGAGCAGACGGGAGGTTTCTGAGAGGACACAGGGGCCATGGTGCTCCCCGCTACGACTGGGGGCAGTGGCATAAGCCAGGATTGCTACCCCTTCATCGCAAGCTGGGCGGTTTGTCCAAAAGGTGTCGAACATCTCCCTGGCAACGAGGCTTAACGAAGATGAGCCAGACTTTGGCGTCGGGCTCCCTGGACGCAGACCACAGGCGCTGGTCAGGAGCCGAATGAAAAGAGCTGAGCCGAAGGGCATCCTGCCACACTCCCAGCACTTGGACCAGGTGGGAGTGACAGACGTCCACCCAGATCCCCAAGGTCAGCTTACGGACCCCCCCATCCCAGTGATTTGGAGGCAGCCATCGACTGCCGACAGCCCAGGAGAAGAGCAGATGGCTTTAACCGGGACTGGGGCGACTAACCAGCGAGAACGAAGTAGACTTAAAGGGGTGGGGGGGGGTCTTGGTGTATCACCTCTCAGCTGGCTGACCGCAACAACCCATGCCCCCAGGCCAAAACAGCCCGTGCCATTGCAGCTGCCCGCGGACACTCAGGTACAAAACCACAGCTGCGGCTGAAAGACAGCCTTCCCGTTTAATTAGCCTTCATGCCATCATCGGCAGCAGCAGCGACACGTTCGCACAGCACGTTACCGTGAGTCCTCAGTCGCTCATTGTGCGAGAGCTCTAATTGGACAGCCCAAGCGTGCCAATGTCACCGAGGGAGAATGTCGGTGTACGCTTCAGGCCCACACGCCGTCACCGCCAAGATGAGTGTCGGCGTGTGGCTTGAAGCATGATGAACACGATGAAACAAATGTTAGGAAAACTGGACGTAAACTTTGTTAAGGAGCTCTATTTACCTACGACATCATGCGCCAAGCAGAAGGCACTGTGCCCATTAGCTGGAAATGTGCACAGACCTTTCTGGAGAATAGTTTTCTTTTGTTTTTAATCAACAGTGTGATGGTCCTGGTAAGAAACCACCTGCCTCAAGCACCTAAGCTGTAAAAACAGATAATGTAGAAGCCCTTCCTTTCTCTTGTTCTGCCCAGACTGGGCTGTGTGTGGTGTGGGAGGAACCTACTATGTGGGAGGAGCCTACAGTGTGGGAGGAGCCTACCGTGTGGGAGGAGCCTACCGTGTGGGAGGAGCCAACACTAGGCAACACTCACGCTGGCAGATCAACACTAGGCTCTTTGAAGCAACACGGGCGACACCGTCCCAGAGGACCAGATGCAGCGATACTGGATACCTAGTGCACTTCAGAGCAGCTCGCTTACAGATGCGCCTGAGTGGCTGATTTTATCTTAGGAGCAGACGAGGGCTCACCCAGGCCCCCGAGGAGCTTCCCCCTTTCGTCTTTCCACCTCTCCTTCTTCGGCGGACTGCTTTTCTGGCGCTCCTTCCCTCGCTCTTTCACTCCATTCCGTTTCATCTTCTGCCTCTTCAGTGTTTTTTCTGCAACAGGGAGATGGCAGCTCAGGCGAAGAGCGCCTTCCATCTAAATCGGCTTTACGTCAGACCATGAGATTATGCCGAGCAGGACGGAAGGCAGAACAGACTCCAGGCTGTAGACTGGATATGTGCGGCTTGTCAGACTCAACGCTAAGCCAAGAAAGGCACGATGAACATGATGAAACAAAGATGTTAGGAAAGCAGGATGTAAACTGTGTTAAGGAGCTCCAAGACATCATGCTCCGAGTAGAATGCACCGTGCCCATTAGCTGGAATGTGCACAGACCTTTCTGGACCATCGGTGTGATGGCCCTGGTAAGGAACCAAATGCCCCAAGTACCTAAGCTATGAAAGCAGATAACGTGGAAACCCATCCATTCTCCTGTTCTACCCAAACTCAGGTGGCTATGTAAAGTAGTGGAGGGGCCCGTTGTGAGGGAGCCATCTTTGAAGTACACTAAACCCTCCCGTCCACAATCCAGCATATCCATGTAGCTCTGCTCCGCCTCACGTTTTTTGCGACAAACACTTTCCAAAAAGACACTACCTGCAGTTCCCAGCCTTCCCTCATTATGTCCAAGTGCTTAATCCCAAATCCCATGACATATGTACCAGTGAGCCACCAACAGCAGCAAAACATCTACAGAACACAGCCGATCCAAGGCCTTAAAAAAGGATAAAGCAACTTTATATCCAAAGCCGCACAGTCAGGGACACCTCGCGGTCTGTGTCACACCCACATACGGACATCCTGATTTTGCCAAGTGTGTGCCCCTGGGTCAACACGGGAGGGGCTTGCATTTCACTTCTTTAACCAATCACAGTCTTCATCATGTGACATCACCACATTGGTCTGTTTTTTTTTCTTCTCATTTTCAAAGTTCCAGTCATCAGGCCTGGAGCAGTGTGTGGCTCAGCAGATTAAGTGTTAAGGGTGCTGGTTCAAGCCTTGCTCCGTACAGCATTTGCAGGTAACCATGTTCCTATGTTTTGTCTATGTTGATCTATGACATATCCTTTAACAAAAGGCAGACACGATAAAACAGGAACTTTAGAAATCTGTGCACCTTGCCACAAGTTTTAATTAATGTGGTGATGTCATACATTGAAGACTGTGATTGGTTAAAGAAATGAAACGCAAGCCCCTCCCTTACTGACAGAGGGACACGTTGCAAAACCAAGAGGGGCCCCTACATGTGATCATGCGTCTTTGGTCCAGCCCATAGCAGTAGAGCTTATGAGTGTGTCCATATTTAGTGAGCTCATAGACGAGCTCTTATGACCCCACAGGAGACGGGACTCTGGTTATGGGGTCATCGCTGGCATCACCAGAGGTCAACCTGGTCACTACGAAACAGGCTGGGAAAGTCAAGCACCTGCAAACACGAACGGCACTGTGCCACTCTGGAAACTTCCAGCCTTAGTCCACTGTCTGGCTATGTGAGGCATCTGGTAGTGGGATGTTTTATCGAGAATGTGACACCAATGCTGGCTTTGGTTAATCGGAAAAGCTGAGCAATGATCATAAAATTTTATATCTGGGATGTTAATAAATCAACCTGCCATCTACTTAAAATATCCAGTAATGTTTAATGAAGGATGATAAACTTCCTGCCTAATTGGAATAAATCAGCCAAGGTACAAGCAGACC
>JAODJU010000002.1:6534588-6568130 GCA_026776725.1 Gnathonemus echidnorhynchus | reverse complement strand
AAATTCTATTCCATAGATAAGGCTTTTCATTGAAGAATGGTTTGAATAAAATATTGTCCTCCCCTTATGCCACGGTGAGCTGGCAGAATGGTGTCCAAAGGTGGATCTTTGTGTTCACCTCACATCATAAAGCAAACGACTCAGCAGAGGAGAAAGGGGCTTAGATAAACGTACCTGCCGTCCCCGTAGCAGGGAGCCAGCATGCTGTGCTTTTAACTGTGGCCAAATTGGATTACATTACTGCGCCGCTTGAACTAGTGCAGCCGCTGAGACGCGTCTTGTCCGTGAGTGCAGCCGGCCACCCCGCCAGTGTCCCCTTGGTAACAACTGCGCGCCGATTCCCTACAACGTGCCCATATGCCCCTTCCGTGACTGCAAGGTTCCAAACCAAAAATCCCACCAGGGGCATTTATGTCACTCACTTCAGAAAAATGCAGGTGACTTGATCCAGTTCCAAAATACAAGCACAGGATTAGTTTCTCATTAATGATCAGCTGGGTTTCAAAGCTGCCCAGGACAAAAACACCATTTCAGCAACAAAAGCATGCGAGAGGGCGCTTTCATTCAGCACTGGGCTGCACTGTCAGAAAGACAAGGACTATTTGATAGAAAAGCCAAACTGAAGGTGGAATCTACAGCAGCCTAAACTCACAGTCCTCCTCAAAATTTCACTCAGCCCTTTACAGTATTCTCTCCACTCCCAGGAACACCTCAGCCCATTTAAAGCAATAGCTTTTCTGATTATTAAAAAAAAAAAACTGCATTGATTCATTTCATCATCTCCTCCTTTGAGGAAGCTCCGATAATGACTCCAGTTCTCCCCCTTCTCCCCCAGCTTCCCAGCCCAAAGATCTCTGCTCTACATCAAATTATTTCCTGTGTCAAGTGCTGCAGAGCAAGCATTTATCAAGCAGGGTGCACAACAAGTGGAGAACTATGGAGCACTGGATTTCAGTTCCAATTCAATTTAATTTGGCACCTTACGCCATAAATTGACTGTAATCAACATCCTTTCCAAAGCGATTAAGATCTGTGAGGCAAAACTGACACTAGAAGGCAATGAAGTACAGCTGCAGTTTAAGCTGTCAATAGAGCCAGGCCTTGCAAGGGCACGGAATGCGACGGCAGATGGGAAAAGAACCATTGAGAAAATAAGCTAACCCAGTGCAGCTTGGTAACAGCGAATCTCATTGACTAACATTAGCTTCCCAGACACAAAGCCATGCCTCATTAAGGAATGGAAAACAAAATATAGAAAGGACAACCCCAAACGAAGACTGCTGCAATGCAAGAAGGAATACCTGAATAAAGGTCTAGAAACTTAGCTCTTATTCTCAATGACACGGCGGTGGGGTGAGGTACAAAGTAGCGACTCTCAGGCGCCAAGCGAGACACAACCACAAAGTAACGGCTTCACCGCAGTTCCCCAGAGGGCCCAACCCAAGCCCTTATCGAACTCACTGGCATGGCAAATAGGGGGCAGCACCGCATGGGGAGGTGAAGGCCTCAGTCCGAGGAAGAGCAGCTTCAGACCCCAGCAGCTTCAGAATTAAGCTCCAGTAAAACTAACTAAGAGCGGCAATATCGTCGCCATCATCATCATCATCCGGCCTGCCCACAAAGCCATGCAGATGTCACCCTCTCCAGAGGCTGGAACTGCGCAGAAGCTCAGCATGAAAAGCGGCACTTGAACCTTCCCCACCCCCGCGACATCCTCGAACCAGCGACCCACCTTGTCGGCATAATACGTTATCAGCATGGAGCGGAACAGCCCACTTAGCACTCGCTCTTTTGTGTAAACATCAGCCCTTTCCATGGGACTCTGCCAGCAGTCTGAATGACACCATTAGCATCATTTCCTGCACCTGTGCTTTTAATTTACTACCCATTCAGGAGCACGTGCAGTGCTGTCGCTGACCCTACTGCATTCACACTCGGGGGGGGGGGAGCTTTGGTGGGGGCACTGGCAATCGGTGCAAAATCTCCGGATGACCTTGCTGCTATAGAGGACTGTAAGAGCCATCAGCAGAGCAGGAGAAAAAATACAGTTTTAATAAATAAATCATCACCAACTGCTGCACTTGAAAAACAGCTAAAATTATTCCAACCTGTGCTGCATTTTAATGTTTCCTCCAAAAATAAATACTATATGTGTTTGTGTGTGTGTCTCCAAATCACTCCTGACTTTCCTGCAAAGTTGACACAGACTGAGGAAGCTGCCAATGAACCTGAAAAGCCCCCACATTACTGGGGGGTGACAGCAGATGACAATGGCCCCCCCCTTGGCTCCTGCCATGACCAAGGACGGCAGGGACCTTGAGAAGAAGCAGAGGAACCGCCAAGTGGACGTCAGAACTAACAGCTTTAAAATCTGTTCTGGCTGCCGATTTCCATTCTGATCATTTCGACAAAAATCCCAGCTTGGAAATTCACCTCAGTGGGGACAATTTTTTATTAATTTGTATTTTTGCACATAAAATATTCAGGAGAGAAAGGTCAATCCTCACTGAACTAACCACAATGCTTCCTATTTTAAAAGAAACAACAGAATTATGAGTCAGAAGAGGGCATCCATGAGTCGGCGTTCCATACCGATCGAAGGTTCTGACAGCACAGGACCGCAAACAGCCAGGCTAAGAGCAATCTGGGCCATCGCCAGATCATCCGTGTCATTCCACGGCGAGACAGCTCAGGGGCGCGTGGGTGAGCTTTTCTGGCAGAGGAGAGCTGGACCCCTTACCCCCCACAGCCTCACACATGCAGATCTAAGCCTAATGGTGGGGGCAGAGCTGCACCTCATTTGTAACACCCCCCCCCCCCCACGGGGGGAGCAGCCCAGCGAACAGGATGCTACTGGCGATGTGAGGAAGTCTTCACTCTCCACCCAGTCCACATGCTTGTGGCAACGATTCACTGCCCTAGCACATCTGAAGCTCAGCCCAACAGTCTCCTTCCTGTCAGAAGGCGGCGAAAAGCAAACCACGAGTGCAGGGGTGACATTTATATCCGCTGCAGAGAGCGAGCTAGCCAGCTTTCACGCTCCATCTACTTATTCTTCAACCCAACTCCCCAGATACGCTTCCAAAAAAGCGTGTTGGCTGGAAGCATCGCCTAACTGCGATGATCCATTTCATCAAGCGCAATTAAAAAGGACATGAAACGCAGGCCTGCTGGGAGTCCCCGGGAGGGCTGCTGTGGGTCAGACTCCGGGAAGGTAAACAGCAGCCACGCCCCCTAGGGGCGGCCCAGCGAAGTGCAGCGCGGCGCAGCGCAGCGCACACCGGGAGCGGCGGCCGCCTTCGCGGGGAGCCCAGCGCGCCTTTCCAGCGCCGTTTCGCTTTCAATAACCAGCATCTCATGAAGCAGCAGATCGCTGCGTAGCGTGTCCTGCTCACCCCTCCCTAACGATCCAGTCACGCTTCAGCTGCGCCCCCCCCACCCCCGAAGGGAGCGCGGCTCGGAAGCGGTGCCTCTCCGCCAGCTGCAGGTACACGCAGCCGGTACCTAGCCGTATGACACGAGCGGGTAGAGAGAGCAGCGCATGCATCCGCTAAACTGCGCGATGCGCCCTGGAAATGGTGCTCAGCCGCTCAGGTTGCAAGTTCGCGCAACTATAACTTGTGCGGCACCGATACCCGACAGACGCACAGCTGCCCGCCCGCCTTCACGCACCGAGCCCAGGCAGCCCGTCTACCCGCAGATCGCCCTCACTGTAGCTTTTTAAAATTTAAAGATCTAACTAAAGCTGGGCGACGTTAGACCCCCGTAAAAAGTTAAGCACGCCCGGCTACTTGTCACCGTCATCCGAGCAGCATCCCGCGCTGCCCATGCCGCGCTCATCTCACCGCAACTCCGTCTGCAGGGCTCTCCACAAAATCTAAACTTATCTTACAAAATAAATGCAACGATAAGCAAAGCCCAGAAAGGCGGGATTCCTACCTCGCTGGTAAGCAGTTAGGGGAGCCGGTCGAAAGGAGTCCGAATCTGCAATGGACGGCGGTGCAAAATCAGGCGATCATCGGCAGTGGCGATAATCCTACGGAGATAGTTAGCAGTAACGTTAGCTAGCATCCCACGCCGATCCGCTGACAGCCTCGGATGCTCCCCTAGGAGTAAAACTAAAGTAGGCAGCTAGCTAGCTCTGCTAAGTGCACTTTCATTGGGTAGCAGGTTGGCTAGCTAGGTGGGGAGGTGCAGGCGCTTGGCGAAGGAGCGCAGCACACCGCCTACGCAGTTATTATTCGCATCTAGGTGGTATGTTTCCTATACCTGACTTTGAAGCGACCCCCTCCGAAATACAGATTATTAGCTAATAGTCTTGGCTAACTAGCCCGCCTTAGTTAGCTCGGAGCTAATCATGCGGCATTTTCTATTAGTAATCTAGGTCCATGATGGTTTCCTCTATCAGTTTTATAATTTTCGTCAGACTGATTGCTCTCTTTTCTTGATTTTGCATAAAGGCGAATGTTTAATATAAAAAAGGCTGAGCGCAAGTCGGATCAGTTTAGTTTCGCAACGCGCTGCTACCAAAACGTTTATCTCATCCTGCTCCCTCCCCCCCCTCCCCTTCCATCTTGCGCTCCCTCTCCCCCACCCCCCTCCTGTGAGATCGCACAGGCGTATGCGAGCTCCTGCAACCTTACCAAATAAATAAATAAATAAATAACGCTCATACTTAAAAGTCTTTTGGCGCCATATTAATGACGTACTTCAAATCTGCCCGTTCCTCTCGCGCCGCCCGCAGCGGCGCTTTCTCCGCGCGCGCACCGCCTCGCTCCGACGTGCTGCGTGGCTCGCGCTGTCAACTTTCTTCGGGAAGTGATTCAGTGATTTACGGCGCGAGCCCGAAACCGCGGCGCCCACCGGACAAGTTCGCAAACGTGTGTTTGAAAGGGATCTACAAACCCATGCAAACATACGGGCTGGACATTTTTCCCTGACTACAGAAAACTGAGGACTTCTTCCAAACACAATCTGTCATTTGCACAACTTCACTTTCTGTCTGTGACACCTGACAAATAAGGATTCGCCAGTGCTGTGATAGAGGAAGCGATTTTTGTCAATGACATTTTATCAGGATTTCTGATAAGAAATATCTTAAAACATACATAGATTTCACATGTCTGAGCGGCAGTGTTATGAAACATTGAAATGAAAATGTCTCAAAACGATGACAGTTATTTGCACAAACTAATCCAATAAATCATGTGATTTGTGATATAGCAAATTCGGAATTTTTAAAAAGAAATATTGTCAACGGCCAGCTTATAATAGATACAAGAAGAAACAGCCAAAGAAACATCACAGAAAAAACAAAGCATAAAGATGTGGTAGAATACAGTTTCATGTAATCAGGGGTCATCACCAGGGACGTGCAGGGGCGCGTGCCTGACTTCCCCTGCCCCTTTTGCCTCCCTTTGTGGTCCCGTGGGCCCCTTTTCCATCACTTGACGATCAAACTAAATTTACCGAGAGGGACCACCCCCAGTTGAGCACCTGCCCCTCGAATCGTCTCTGCGTGGCCCTGGTCAACACCATGGCAAATTCTGACGGACAGCGTGCAGACACGGTATTTAAAACGTAGCATACATAATGCACGTTTGTCCGTGTATGGACAGGTCGATGAACCATGTATGTAATATTAAGGAACTGCAAACATTCAATGAAATTTTCGTGTCATTGTAAAGTACTGCAAATATTACTACACTATTAATGGGCGAATGTAATTTTGCATAAAAAACCCTCTTCAAACATTTTATATGGATTCAGCGCCTCCTGTTGGTGCTTCAGCTCATATTAACCGTCTACCAGCAATTCCAGTTTGATATTGATTTTATTACCTCTGATATTGTTTTGCAAAATACATTACGCGTTGCAAATGCTTGGTTTATGTTATAATAATACGATAAAAAAAAATAAACTTGTCAAACGCAGACACGTGGTTAGTTGTGATAGCGTTGATTGTTTTCTTTACATCTCAATCTTACAACCTGTTCACATTGAAAGAGAAATACCTTTAGCAACTTTTTTGTTAGTGGATCAACCATCTTTTTCATTTCAACCATCGTTTTTTACTAATCTCTCTATCTCTGTATATCTATCTATCAATCTATTTATCTCACTCAATTTTAATATATGATCAGTACTTAGACTACTTTAATATGCAGCTCACAGCTGGCCTTTCTCTTAAGAATCGTTCCCCTGCCTGTGGGTGGAAGTGAATAACTGGCTGAGTCGTGCATGTTGCATGAAGCCTGCAGCCTGTACAGAGAGATGGACGTGTGGGCCAGTGTCCAGTCCTTCTGAGCTGTCATATGGCATCGCATTAAGAGGGACACCCAGCCTTGGCCTAACTGGCCGTTTCAGTGTGAAAGGACCTTGGGGGAGGGGGGTGTTCATAGGCTCAGCCTCTATGATAAGCAGTCCTGTTTAATAAGGTGGGTGATATGTCGGTGATGAGTGGTCTGGTAGTGACTCATATTTTAACCATATTTCAGCTTCACATTTCAATTTAACTGGTAATGCACTAATTTTAGAATTTGGCGATCAGAGGTCAATGTTGACAAACCACAGCACACAACAATGAAATGTGTTCTCTGCATTTAACCCATATGTGACATCGTGACATAGCAGGGGGCAGCTAATTCAGCGCCCAGGGAGCAGTGCTTGGGGGCAGTACCTTGCTCAGGGTACCTCAGTGGTACCTTGCTGGTCTGGGATTCAAACCAGCAATCTTTCAATTACAAGTACACTTCCCTAACCATTAAGCCACCACATTTTAATTTTAAATTTAGAAAAATTAGATCAGGAAATCAATTACAAATTGTACCCCTATGCATTTTGTATAAGTGCACAGTATTTGTAGAGATTTGTATACATACTGTATAACGCTATTAGTAGTTTGAGTCATAATTGTTTGTTTTGGTTATACAGTGGACCCTTGACTTACAAACTCAATTCGTTCACACGGGTTGGTCGTAACTCAAGTTGGTTGTAAGTCAAGACTATTTTTCCCATAAGAAAGGAAATACCCATAATGCATTCTGAACCTCCCAAAGCACCCCTTAACTAACCTATTCATAATAACAAAGGGTTCTATAATGTGCATAATTTACTAGAAACACCAATAATTTTCCTAGTGTACTCACTTGCCTTTCCTTTACCCACAGTAATAATAGCCTTTCTACCTTGTCTAACTCTGTTGAGCATGACTTACTAATTTGAGTAACACCTTTAGCAACACTCGTTTCCTTATACAAATCTTTTCTTTGTAAGATTGTCGAGATGGTGGATGTCGATATGCTGTACATTCAAGATTCAAAATTCCAGATTCTTTTAATTGTCACATGTATAGTCATACAGGTACAGCATGCAGTGAAATGTATCCTGAACCATTCTTTTCACTGTGCAACTGTTACAAAGATTATGAAAAGAAATAAAAAGGAGAAGCAAATAATTTTTAAGAAATAGAACTTTGAATATAATACGGATTTGAAACACATTTACAGATGTGTGATATGCAGTTATAAGTTATAAAGTTAAAGTACGTTGTATGGAATGATGACGATGAGTATGAGACCCTGAGATGGTTGCTGTCCAGTATAGTATAAAAGTACTATAATAACACTTTTTTCCTTGGGTCTCAGGAGGATATAGCAAACAGCATTAAGTTGTTAAAATTAGCAATATAAAGTAATGCACACAAATATCCATCGTGAATACAAATGTTAACTAGTACAAACATAAATACTAGTTAAATAGATGACTTCATAATACATCTTTTCATTGATCGGTGTCAAACATTATCAGTAACCAGAGGAAAATAAGTATATTACATCTATGGCAAAGACAGAAAATATTGTCTCCACTTTCTGCATTTGTTTTACAGTCTTTTGCAGGAGCCTAATTTCTGCTGGAGAATGAGATGAGTTCATGATGCTCATTATCCCACAGTGCAGACTGGCAAAAATCACACACAGATTCCCACTGCCACAGCACCACAGGGCCCAAGTGCAAACTGCTTGTTAATTTTCCTAATTTTTTGTTGCAGGAAAGTTGCCATAAACTTGAAAAATTGTAGGCTCTTGCAAATATTGCAGAATTTGCTTGATTCTGCATTGATTTCTGCAATCGCATAATCGGGAAATCCTGGACTGACTGCATATTCTACAGAAAAAAAGTATTATGCAGCTATATGTTTATTTGCATACATTTCTTTTGGGAAAAGCTACAGCGTCACATTTCATTGTACAAAGTGTACTGCATTTATGTTCTCATTTTTAAATTTCACATTATGTACACTCAGCTGGGTGTAGACTACATGGACAAAAGCACTGGCACACACCTCTCAATCATTGAATTCAAGTGTTTCATCCAGCCCCATTGCCACTGGTGTATAAAATCAAGCACCTCGCCATGCAGTCAGGTTTACAAACATTTGTGAAAGAATGGGTCATTCTGAAGAGCTCAGTGAATTCAAATGTGGTACCTTTGCAATATTTCAGTCTGTGAATTATTTTCCCTGCTAAATACTCCACGGTCAGCTATAGTAAACCGAGTGTAGAGGCGCATGGTGTGTAAATGTCACCATTGCTCTGTTGACTCAGTAACTGTGGAGTTCCAAACTTTCTCTGGCATTAACTCCAGCATGGAATGGGCTTCCATGGCTGAGCAGCTGCATGCAAGCCTCACATCACCAAGTTCAATACCTAGTGTCCGATGGAGTGGTGTAGAGCACACTGCCACTGCACTCTGGAGAAATGGAAATGTGTTCTGTGGAGTGACACTTTTCTGACAAGTCTGGGTTTGGCAGATGCCAGGAGAATGTTACTGCCTAACTGCATTGTGCCAACTGTAAGGTTTGGTGGAGGAGAGATAATGATAGGGGGGTGTTTTTCGGGGGTTGGGCTGGGCCCTTTAGTTCCAGTGAAGAGAATCCTTAATTCTTTAGCATACCAAGACATTTTGGACAATTCTATGCTTCCAACTTTGTGGGAACAGTTTGGGGAAGGCCCTTTTCTGTTCCAGCATGACTGTGCCTCAGTGCACAAAGCAAGGTCCATAAAGACATGGTTGGGTGAGTTTGGTGTGGAAGAACTTGACTGGCTCACATAGAGCCCTGACCTAACCTCATCAAACACCTTTGGGATGAAATAAAATGGAGATTGTGAGCCAGGCCTTCGTGTCCAACACCAGTGCCTGACTTCACAAAAGCTCTTCTGGATGAAAGGGCAAAAAATCCCACATACACACTCCAAAATCTTGAGGAAAGCCCCCCCAGAGGAGTGACAGCTGTTATAGCTGCAAAGGGGGGGACCGACTATTGACACCTATGGGTTTAGAATGGGATGTCATGTAAGATTCTGTAGGTGAAATGGTCAGGTGTCCCAACACTTTTGTCCATATACTGTAGCATACCAATGCAGTACTGGGTCTTCAGGACCACTTCAACAGTTCAGTTCTGCACACCAGTGCTGTTACTTTTTTCACTTGTGGGCTTCTTGTTAACTTTAACAAGTCTGGCGATTCTCTTCTAACCTTTAACAGTAAAAAAGACATTTTCAGCCACAAAACTGCCCCTGACTGATTTTCTTTTCATTTATCACACCATTCACTGTAAACTGTGAACACTGCACTACATAAAAATCCCAGTAGGCTGGCTGTTTCTAAGATGCTGGAACCACTATCTGTCACTAATAATCATGTAATGTTTAAAATCATTAGGTTAAAACTATATAAATCCAAATCTTTGTGATGAGCAAACCTGACATATACATACAGTGGATTTAAAAATCTATACACAGTTATTGAAACTGCTGAGTTCCATGACGTAAATGTCAGGATCCGTCCTGGCACCGTCCCATTTTGTCCGTTGCTGCCCTAAGTACCCTGTTTTTTGTGGGTGTCGCTGTTCATCCCGTCGTGCTCCCGGTGTTCCCCGAGGTCAGGGGTCGGCAAACTAGTTGGAATGTTTTTAAAAAAGTCAAAACCACTGGAGCCACAGAATTTTATTGGAAACAGAAACTTATTCTAAACCATTGAGCAACATTTTTAAGTATGACACCAAATATGACACCAAAAACAAGTTTCATAGACTTTACAATGAAAATGGCATATCCCTGTTTTTTTATGTTGTTTACATTTTTTGAATAAGTAAACGTCAATATTGTATTATCATATTATTATTATTATTATTTTATTTATTTATTTTTTCTCCTGGAATGCATAGGTCCCTCCTTAGATCCCCTTACCCATGTGTTACATACCCACCCATGCTCTTCTCCTCTGGGGGCTACTGCACATGTTGCTTTTGGATGTTGCCCGCTGAGGACCCTATTCCGAGTCTGTGTGTTCGCGCACTGTTTCCTTGTTCTTAGTTGAAGTCTTTATAAGATCTTGTGTTACTTACCTGCCTTTGTTTAAACCCCTTGTGGTCTCTTTGGTTTCTAGTTCTTGTTCTAGTTGTGTTTGAGAATAAAGTTCCTTCTGTCTGTAAGCTGCATTATGGACCGTCATCTATGCCCCATCAGGACAGTAAATCCATAGATTGAGATAAATCACGTTGTACTTTTCTTCAGTTCAATTCGTTTTTATAAAACGTCTTTATCTAGAGTCACCCCAAGGTGCTTTACATGACAGTGCTGTAGTACATTCCTACATTACTTACACCAGGGGTGTCAAACTCCAGTCCTGGGGGGCCGGAGCCCTGCACATTTTTGTGTTTCCCCTCATTTAACACACCTGATTCACCTCCTTGTGCTAATTACCACACAGCTCCTGAGCTGAATCATCTGTGGTGGATCAGGGAAAGAACTAAGGTACACAGGGCTCCAGCCCCCCAGGACTGGAGATTGACACCCCTGATTTACAAAGAATAATTGAAAAACAGGGAAAATGAATGTTATGTGAACACACACGTTGGGGTGTTTGTGTGTGTGTGCCTCTGTTCTTTTGCCAGGTCATCAGATCCAGCTGGGGGTGCTTGGGACTTTGCTCCGCCTCTTCCTTGATAAGTGGGTGGGGCTTCGCCTACAAAAACCTGGTGCTGGTGCTGGGGCTGGGAGTTGTTGAGGTATGGAGTGGAGACAACCAAGATTAGCATGTGTGCACATATACATTCCTGTGTAGCTGACCAGACTGTTAAACATGCAAGGCAAGGGGCAGGTGCCATTTGGTGTATGTTTGGTTAGGGTTAGTTATATCTTCTTTTCTCTTTTCAATATAGGTATATGTGGGTGGGGGGTGGGGGTTTGTTTTGTTCGTTTCTTTGGCACTGTCCGGGTTTGTCTCCTGCTCTGGGTTTTTGGCCCTATATTAAATAAAATAAGGTTTAAGCAAACTGATTAACTGTGTGCTGTTGCCTTTTGTTACTCCATGTTCCATGCCTTACCTAGACTGGGAAATGTAACAATGAAGGACAAAGAAAAGGAAAGAGAGTTAGATGACGAGGACAACAACAGAGGAGAGCAACCAAAAACTCCAAAGTAGGGAGACAAAACCTCCTGGGGTCCAAGATTAACTGGCTCCCCCCCCCCCAGGGGATGCTAACATCACTGAAAATGAAAGAGTGGGCTGGCTTGCTAAGAGTGGGGTGTGAATTGTGGTCAAGGACGAAGCCTCCATCCATCGATGAGTCAGTTCTCCACAGCCTGTGTAGGGGGGCAGACTGGGATCTGCACCCACGATGTTGCAGTTTGTAAGTCACATCCATGATGTCACCCCTCCATGGGACCGAACCAGGACTCCAGCTCAGACGGTGTCACCTAAAACCCTGCATTCCTTGATCTGAGTGTAGAATGCAGCTTATAAACTTGAAATAATTCTGTCAGGTAGGCAGGTGCTAGACCTTTAAGTGCCTTATATGCAAGTAGGAAAACTTTGAAGTCGGTCCTGAACCCAACAGGAAGCCAGTGCTGGGAACTAAGAGCAGGGGTTATGTGTACAAACTTCCTGCTCCTGGCTACAATTCAAACTGCTGCATTTTGAATATGCTGCAAGGTGTTTAATATGCAGTGTGCGTGCTCCCAGATAACACAGCATTACAATAGTTTAACCTACTGTATACAAAAGCATGTATGAATTTCTCAGTGTCTTGAACAGCAAGGAATCGGCAACATTACGCTGCTGTAGGAAGTGCACCTTCGATACTGCATCCACATGTGATTGGAATAAGAGGCTTGTGTCTAAGGTGACACCTAGGCTATGGGCTGAGCTGCTGAAGGAAAAGTTCAAAAAAGGGAAAAGTGCAGAGATTATAGCAGGCCTATAGAACTGTCACTGGCTGAATCACAAAGGTGATTATAAAATGATCAGAGAAGCACTTATTCAATGGACAGATAGATACATGGTGCATGTAAACCCTGTGTATGATTGTGCACATGAGTTGGTCCTGTAGCATGCCGATGACATCCAACAGAGTCCAGAAGGGACAGGTACCTTTTGCTGAAAGCATCAGCCTCTATGTCAACATGTATACTGAAATCTTCAAGTATAACATTCTCTAAATTAATGACTAAGTCAGTACAGAATTATAAGTCAAATAACACAAAACTAAAGTGTTTTAAAATCTTACAACTTTATTGCAAGTTACCCACAAAAGACAATCAATTAGTTGTACTTTCATTTCTTCAATTGTTTTGTATTGCCAGTTGTTTAACTCTGCAGTGTCAAAATCAATCTTTTCCACAATAATGTAAGTGTCATCAAACTAATTATAAAAATTAGAGATAATTGATGTTACGGTAATGAGTATGGTTCATGTCAATGCCCCACATCGTGTTTATGAATGAATCCAGATACTTTGGCTTGTTTCCCCTCTTCATTCAGAACAATCCTGTAAACAAGCAAATGTGCCTAAACAATAGATTTGGTGTAATTGTTAGTATGATTAGTAGCATGGACTGAAAGTTTAGATGCATTTCTGATAATATAATCATGCAGTCAACTGCATAGTCCGAACAAGCTTATACGCTACAGCATAGGCTGCAATGCATTATTCCAAACCAGTTTCTAGTCACTGTCACCAAAAACCCACACATATACCCCATTAAATATATAATGGTTACGAATTAGGTGAGTGTCCTGGTCAAGTAGCTCCACTGGGGACCCCTGACCTAGTGAATGCAGTGTATGTATGAGTTGTGTTTACATGTCCCAAAATACAGTACGATCCAGCTGGAAGGACAGTTCATCACAAAACTGAAAAATCTGAAAAATAAGGTTTCCTCTGACTTTGGAGCACCCTCTTGTGTCCAGCCTGAATACCTGCATCTTCAACCGACAGCTTCAAGGTCTCAGGGTTGATCATTGTGCCAGACAAGCTGAAGCGCAGCCAGAGGGGTCGTTCAGAATTCGGCGTCTTTCTTAACAGCCCCTTTTCAAACTCGCACTGAAAACAGGGCTACTGTTTTGGCACTGGGTCTCACATCAGTGACATCAGGTTGGTAAAAGGGGCAGGGGCATCTCACAGCCCAAGGCGGTCTCTACAGCTTTCTGTGTGACCTCACTCTCCTTTCGCTGCTTTGGTTCACTGGTCCTGGGACATCTGGCTGCCTGGAGGACTGGTAATCGTTGTCCCAGCTTTGAAGAAAACCATTAAATGCAGAAAGCATGGAAATAGTCAATGCTATAGGACTAATTGGGTTTCATTTAGTTAAAATCCAAATACAAAAGGATTAACCATGTTCTTTTAATGATCTTTTTAAAGTCTCAAATACACAACCTGTGCCTGTAAAACTGAATCACTACAATGATTTCTAATGATATCTAACAACATTAATTGCAAATTTTCTGTAGCCCTCGGTGGAGCTCCTCGATGATATAAGCCTCCTGCTGAATGATCACCTCTGACCCTCGGTGGAGCTCCTCGATGATATAAGCCTCCTGCTGACGGATCTCCTGTGACCCTTGGTGGAGCTCCTTGGTGAGATAAACTTCACGCTGAAGGATTTCCTCTGACCCTCGGTGGAGCTCCTTGGTGATATGAGCCTCCCGCTGAATGATCTCCTCTGACCCTCGGTGGAGCTCCTTGGTGATATGAGCCTCCCGCTGAATGATCTCCTCTGCCCGTCGATGGAGCTCCTTGGTGATATAAGCCTCCCGCTGAATGACCTCCTCTGACCCTCGGTGGAGCTCCTTGGTGATATAAGCCTCCCACTGAAGGATTCTCTAATCAAGCACTTAAGCCAACATCTCAGCTCAAGTGTACAGTGACTTTGAGCAGATATTCCAGACTGAGCAGACTATGACTTACATCATGAACCCTCATGCCATGAGTTTGCATGCGTTTAATAATATAAGCAGGGTTGCTAAACTTTGGTCAGCTGGCTGGTGTGAGATTTTCAGTTCGAAACAAGTCTGCAGACTCATTTACATGCGTGTTTATTATCTTGCAAGTAGTCTGTAGGCAGAGTTGCCAAGTCCGCGGTTTTTATTTTGAAAATACAGTTTCGGGGAAATAGAAGGAGGTTGGGGGTTTTTGAGCTGCTTTCATGTTTCGTGGCAGCGGAACGTAAGGAGAAAAAGAAATTAATTATTATGAATGCAAGTGGCTCCTAATACTTACGAATACTGAATCACTAGCCACGGAAAGTCAGAGACACACTCTAATGCATCTGGCGTGATACTCAACTTTCATACTCATCCGCGAGCAATTTATGGCAAATCTATATTATTCCATTTTAAACCTAAATCTGGCTACATCAGAAGCGTTGGGGGTAGTCTGCAAACCCTACAGACTATTTACAAGGTAATACAACTGTTACATACATGTAAATATGTATGCATGTGTGTGCAGACATGTATCAGATTGAAAATTCCACTCTAGCCAGCTGACCAAAGTTGGCAACCTTGCGTAAAGAAAGTGCTTCCGTTTACATGACGTTAATGTGATCAGCATGCAAAATAATGGTTTATTTCTTTGAGATACAGTATAAGCCTACTGGGATTAGAAATATTGGGCTAGTTTCAGCTCCCATTAAGGAGACCTAGGGCTGGAGATTTTTGCCGGACCTGGCACACTGTCTGTAGGATTTGCATACTACCCCAACACTTTTGATGTAGCTAATTTTAGGTTTCTAATGGGAAAATATAGATTTCCTTGCGTGAGCATTAGTCTAAAAGTGTGAGTGCCATGCCAAGATGCATGAGAGTTGGCAAATCTGTATTAGAAAGGGAGATGCGTCCATTTTCAATATCGAGTTAAGCTAAATCAAAATGTCTACAAAATTTCTCTTGTATGTTTGAATTTGCATCCCTACATCTGACAGAAATCCTGCGCTAAATCACGGAGCCTGCGTGACTGGAGTCCTGCGGGAGTACCTCCCAACCAGATGGTGGCAGCAGTTTAATGTG
Organism: Gnathonemus echidnorhynchus; assembly: GCA_026776725.1. Taxonomy (NCBI): domain Eukaryota; kingdom Metazoa; phylum Chordata; class Actinopteri; order Osteoglossiformes; family Mormyridae; genus Gnathonemus; species Gnathonemus echidnorhynchus. Next base: position 6,552,779 of record JAODJU010000002.1, on the reverse strand, counting down.
TGACAGCCTTCGGGGCTCTTCGGCGAGGAAGCGAGAAAGGGGGCCGGTGACGTCAAGCGGGGGAAGCTGGTGGGAGCTGTTTTCCATTTTGGTGCTTTGATTTGCCCCCCCACCTTCATTGGTAATTATTCCTCCTCGCCAGCGTCGCGTGCGGCTTTCGCGCTGATCGAGGTCACAGCAGCTCGTTGTTGTACTTCGATGTGGGAGGAAGGACAGGAAAGAGAGTAGCTTGCCTTCGTATCCTCGCCTCATTTTCCTTCCCCGATAACCTCCGTCTAAGGAGAGAGCTGGCTTGTGTTCGATAGCTTGTCGCCGACAGCCAGCCATGGATGAGAAGGCGTTCACGAAGGAGCTGGATCAGTGGATCGAGCAGCTCAACGAGTGCAAACAGCTGTCGGAAAGTCAAGTCAAGACGCTGTGTGAGAAGGTAAAGTCTCTAGCCGCGCTTCGCCGTCACTCCTTCCCGGCGTTGGCGCGCCGCTCGATGTGCCTTCGTCGCCCATGCTGGGGGAAGATGGCGGAGGCGGTGCGCCGTGCAGCCGGCGCCGTCTGCTTTCACTGTTAACCGAGTCCGGTGATCATGATGGGTCACCGTCCACTGAGGGCGACCTGCAAAGGCCTCGCCGGTGGAATCGCCTCATTTTCCCGTTTTGTCTTGCGGTTGCTCTGTAAGGGGCGTTTTTGAAAGCGGCTGCCGCTGCTCTGTTGCCGTAACAAGGGCGACCCCCGGCCCCACACTGCTTATTAAACTGCATGTAAGCCTAATAAACGCGTCTCCAGATCATTTGAACTAGCGGTACAATTGCACAGGCTTCGTTTTATGCGGTCAGATTTTCTCACCACAGTCTTAAATTTTAAATCCATGTCTTCGAAATTTGTAGTCTAATAAGTCGATTGCGGCCGGCCGTCTAACTTGCAGGGTAACGTCGCAATGACTGTTAATGTGCAAATTCAATATTAAAAAAAAAAAGCATTTCATGTTTTAACACAAGATATCGCTAAAATGGCGGCGATAGCTGTTGAACGGACCATTCCCCCCTAATATCGTATAAGTCTTACTTGGTAATTAAGTTTTATCATTGATTTATATGGTTCATTCACTTGCATGGAATTGTAACTAGCGGATGATGCAATGCATTGGACACAGCAATCCCATGGAAACGTAGCTAAATAATACACACATAAATGAATAATATACTGTCTTTGCCGTTGTCTGTCAGCAGAGCTGACTGGGTTATAAATGCAGCATCATTGAAACCATACACATCAGCTGTACATGTATTATACAATGGTACGCCATAATACTGAAAATGAATCGCATAGATACGTGCCCTTAGCCTCTTGTTGGAGTGTAGCTTATCTGTCAGGTTACATTGATTTAAGGATTTTTGTTTACTGTCTGATTCCTGCATCTTAAGATGATCACCGTTAAATCGAAGGCTTAACAATAATACGCCATATAACAGGCATTCATAATAATAATAATAATAATAATAATAATAATGTGCATGTATGTCCGTGTGTGCATGTTTACACGTATAATATACACACATTGTGTGTATTGAGTAGGATTGGGCGGTATTGGTAAGGTCACAATGCGATATTTAAAAATTTTGCATAGTTTTACGATATTTATAAAACTAAAAAATAAGTTCAAAAATTTACCCAAAATAAACTATAGCCAGATGGAACCTACCTGTCAGTCGAGTCTAAGTTGCTGCAGGTTGTGCCAACAGACACAAAGTAGTGCTGAGATGTTGCTGGCTTTTGCCCAATATCGTCTCTTTGGAATCCAAGGTACAGTTGTTGTATTTCCATACAGCAGCGGAAGAATGTCATCTGGTGACCAGTTCTTGTTCGTTTTTTCCCTCCTCGCTCATTTTTCAAATTTCAAATGTACCACACAGGCTATCAGTGAGTCTGACAGCAGTCTGATAACTAAAACTCAGGGAGGGCTCATGCCAAAGCAGTGGTGGTAAACTTGACTGATTTATTTTTTTAACGTCCAGAGCCTGTATCACGAAGCAGGATTTCTTGTTTAACTGGTCAGATTTATTGTAATCTGGGCTAAATGTAAGTGAACAAAGATAAAGTCCATTTAAACTGGGGTACCTTAAATCTGACAAGTTAACCTGCTTACACTTGAAATCCTGCTTTGTGATACAGGCCCAAACTAGACAGCCTTAAAACAGAACTATCATTAAATTGCAGAGCTTGTTATAAATTGTGGAATTAAGGTTGTTGCACAACTCATGCTGACTTCAGGCCCCTTGGGAACATTCAGAGAAGACTTCATCCAATCACAAGTTTGGTGCCGTTCCCCTTCAAAGTTTTTTATGGAGCGCTGATTCATTATGAAAAGTGCCATTGTGAAATAAAAAGCTCATTCTGAAAATTGTCATCAGGAAATATGTCAGTATGAAAAGATGAATTTTTATTGTGAAATATTGGAATTATATAACTGATTATTATGTTGCAATTTGAGTATTATGACATTCTATATAATAGATATGTAGCATGTTCTTGAAAAGACACAATGTGCAGTTTGATAGTGTTAGTGAAGCCTGCAGATGCAAACCAAGAATTGCTATTGGAAATGGAAGTAGAGAGTATTGATTGTGTCTTGGGGTTGGGGCTCAGTGATGCCTGTTATGTTATGGGGTAGGGGTGGGCAGTATACTGGTTATCAGTCATTACCAGTGTAATTGTGCGCCACGATATGGATTTGCACTATACCGTTAACACTGCAAGAAATGAACAGCCTAATTATACAACAGCCTATTTTATTTTCTTCATTTTATTTTCTTAAAAGCTTCAACTGTAATCTGAATACATCTCCTTAAATAGTACATGTAACCGGTTCATCTGTGTTGTGTGAATTTTCCGTTAAACACACTCTGACGCCATGTAGCAAATTAACAAATTCAAAATAAACAGATATTGTGTAATTTTTCACATTTTAAAAAATAACCCGGTTACATATATGTAGTACAAAATTAAAAACTAAAGCATATTCACTAAACATATTTATGCACTGCTGTCTTCATGCAAGGTGTGTGGTAAAATGCACAACTACCCAGTTAACACTAGAACTGCTGTTGCCCAGGTCAGTGAAAGTCTAACTCCTTTAACAGGCTGCACTGCTCTATGACAGCTGCCAGGTCCACAGACCCATTTGTATCCACTGGCCAACGAATCATCACTGGTACACACCACCACTAACTGGGTTTACAGTGCTTCAAACAACTCACTGAATAAGTCGGGATAAAATGATCTCCAAAAATCATACAATATTGTTCAATGCCCAACCTTACGACTTACACAAGGGGGCTGAATACTGAGAGTTGAACCTTGGTGCCAAACAGCATTTTCACAGCTCAAAGCTGAAACGAGGCTAATTCTGCTGATGCCACCACTGCCAGCACATCTGAGTGTCCCATGGAAGCAGGATTTCTGTTAGCTGGGTTAACTTAAGCTAGAAGTCATGATTGTCCAATAGGAATGCTCCTTACCTAAACTCTTATTGGACAAAAAGTGTAAAATTAGAAATCCTGCTTTGTGGAACACTCCCTGTACTAGGGGTGGGCGATATGACCTAAAATTATCATCATGGTAATTTTTATTTTTGAATGGTGACAATTATATCATGGTATTATTTCATTTCAAAAAGGTATAAAAAGTGACATAGGAAATGTTTACTGATATTCATTTTATAATTGTCAGAGTAAAAACGCTAGGGAATGATAAGCCGTTTCAGCTGAAAACAGTGCATTTTACTTTTTATTTCAAATAAAACACAGGGTTCCCAACTCTGGTCAGCTGGCCGGAGTGAGATTTTCAATTTGAGAAGTTTGCACACATGAAATCAATAAATTATGTCCATGTATCCAACATTTTATATGTACATACTGCTTTTGAAAACTTTTACGCTTTATGATTTCAGGAACATTGGTTGAGGTGTTAGATTGTTATTAACACTAATGGCACATTAGCTTAAACAAAGGGCTGCATACGCAGAAGTGCGTCTCGCCTGGAGGTTTAACTACATCTAGCTCCGCTAACTACTGCTGCTGGTTTAATGGTAGCAGTGTCACAGAGAGGGAAGCTAAAAATTTAAATGACACTTATGGTTACACACTAATGAAACGTTTGTATTCCACAGTAAACATTGAACGGTTATGACGTGCTGTCAAATACATGATTACACATTAATTACCACGATTTAAAGGTATGCGTGATGTGGTACAAGACACGGTGGTAACCTCAGCCTTGCCTTTGCCATAATGACAGGCTCTGTTGGTATATAATATCAAATTCTATTTGACTATAATTGGATACATTTTAAATTCCTTTTGTTTTATAAATTGCATTATTGCAAAAATTAAAGAAAATGTCCAATATCACAACGTGAAAAATGTCATTCAGCCCAAGGTATAAATATTTAATTGCACAGTATTTACAGCTTTTTTGCAGCCAGCATATTTGCTGTAGATTTTATTTTATTATTGTTTGTTATTGTTAGTTTATAATTACTCCCCATTCTCTGTGTCCTTTGTAAATTTAAGTTGTAAGCATTAAATTGTCGCTTTTCTTTCAGGCTAAGGAAATCCTAACGAAGGAGTCCAACGTGCAGGAGGTGAGGTGTCCAGTCACAGTATGTGGAGACGTTCATGGCCAATTCCATGACCTAATGGAGCTCTTCAAAATCGGAGGGAAATCGCCAGACACAAACTACCTTTTTATGGGTGATTATGTTGACAGAGGATACTACTCTGTGGAAACAGTCTCACTGCTTGTCACCCTGAAGGTAAGGTAAAGCCACCTTGGGATTTACTGTCAGACCCCTGATATGTATAGCAGAAGTACTGTAACATGGTAATGAGAAACTGATAATCGAATAATATACAGAATTGGAAACAGTGATACTGGAGGGTGGGGGGGGGAGATAAATCCTTTTTAAATGAGTAGAGTAGCATTTTCTGGAGATGGTTACTGTCTTTGCTGGTCACTTGGGTACTCTGAGTCCTAATCTACTTATTTCAGATTTATGTTATTTGGTTTTTTTTTTGTGTGAGGTGGCCTTAAGGCTTGTGTGTGTAGAAATATGAAGACGTACGTCACAAAAAGCCAGTTAAAGTAACTAACAGCTTTTCACTGTCAAAACATGTTTTGAATTGGTACTTTTAGGGCACATTTCAAATTTGAATGGTTTTTAAGCGACTATAACCCTTTCAGCAGCAGCTGTAGCTCTTCCTATTGCTGACACACTAGGCAAAGCATAGAGGGTAATATCTGTCCCTGCTTTGTGCGCCTCATGCTCTGTGGACCACTTTGCAGGGCCGTGTGTTTTATCGCCCAGGCTACCGGCTTAATTCCTGCTAATATTTCCTGTAGCTATTTTAGGTAGACGTAGCTGTAATAAATTTGCTATTTTGTTTTTTTAAATTCATCTCAAAATCGCACCCCCCCCCCCTTTCAGGTTAGATACCGTGAACGTATCACGATTCTTCGAGGGAACCACGAAAGCAGACAAATCACACAAGTATATGGCTTTTATGATGAGTGTTTAAGGAAATACGGCAATGCGAATGTGTGGAAGTACTTCACAGACCTCTTCGATTACCTTCCCCTCACTGCTCTGGTAGACGGTCAGGTAAGAATGTGTCTCTTCCTTTTAACTGTTTTCATGTACAGGTATCTATTGACTTACATGTGTTTCCTACCGGAAGTGTGGACATAATCTTGACAAATCTCGATCATTACAGGGACAAGGTCATATATACTGTACAACATAAGATACCATATTGCGCAGATTTAAGTAAACAGCTGTAGAGGCAGCATATTTGGTTTGTTTTGGTTCTTGACGTGTGCCCCGCACGTGGTAAAATACGTCCGCTAATGTCTGCTTTGTGCATCTCTCGATAAATTTCATTGAGGTTCCTATGGGACGTAAGTATGAGCGGATGTTACTCAATAGAACGTTACTCAATACAATGTAAGTCTGCCCTTGACAGGACTTCTGTCTAAATGGTGCGTGATCCATTCTTATTTGTTAGATTTTCTGCCTTCATGGAGGACTGTCACCATCTATAGACACGCTAGACCACATCCGAGCGCTGGATCGCTTGCAGGAAGTCCCACATGAGGTATGGCGCCCCCTAGCCTTTGAGCTGTGTGCTGCGTCGCCACCACTGCACATACAGGCCTTCGGACTGGTGTTGAAATCTCGCTGCTTCAGGGACCCATGTGTGACCTGCTGTGGTCCGACCCGGACGATCGCGGAGGTTGGGGCATCTCCCCAAGGGGTGCTGGCTACACCTTTGGGCAGGACATCTCTGAGACGTTCAACCACGCCAACGGCCTTACCTTGGTGTCAAGGGCTCACCAGCTGGTGATGGAGGTGAGCTGCGTGCACTCAGGCCGTCTTCTGTTTCGAGACACTGTTACCTTTGATATGTGGCTGCTGCTGACCCCGAATTTGATTTGCAAAATGTGCCTCTAAGCAGCTAGAAACTGTAGAAGCTGAAGGTGTTTCTCTGCAGGTCCTGCTGTTTAAACACCTTCCGCTCAAAGTCTGCTTCTAAAGCAGGGTTTCTCAGCCGGAGATTGAAAATGTTATTCCTTGACGTGCATGTTTACTGGCTGTCATGTTTTCAAACGGCTTACCTGTTTTTTATTCCAGGGATACAACTGGTGTCACGACCGCAATGTTGTAACAATATTTAGTGCACCAAATTACTGTTATCGCTGTGGCAACCAGGCAGCCATTATGGAACTTGATGACACTCTTAAATACTCTTTGTAAGTATTTTGAGTTGGTTTTCATGTTTTTAGTACTGCTTATTGTATACAAGCAACCATTTGATTGTTGTAATGTTCAACACTTCCAGCTACTGTTTCAAATTGGAGTCTTGATGTTCTGCCTTTAGGCACTGATTATGCTTCTGTCCTTTGGTGTGTGTGTGTGCGTGTGCGTGTGCGTGCGTGTGTGTGTGTGTGTGTGCGTGTATCCGTGCGTGCCATGCACAGCCTGCAGTTCGACCCGGCCCCCCGCAGAGGAGAGCCCCATGTGACACGCCGAACTCCAGACTACTTCCTGTAAAAGGGCCATCCATCTTTGTGCCTCTCCAGCACTGCTACAAGTATTAGTTATGGTATGAGACGATTGCAGAAGGGCAACAGTATAAAAGCAATTTAAGTAATCTGGAGTCACCTACATTTTGGACCAAAAGGTGTGCCATATTCAAAATGTGAAGCAAAAGCCTCTGTCCAGCATTTAAACATTGAAAGAGATGCACTGCTTTTGTGCATGCTCCACCCCGAACCAGATCTGTTATGTCACGTTCATGCTAGCTCTGTTAATTTGTATTCTTAGTCATTCTTGAAACTGAAAATATGACCTTGGGACCTTGTAATTAGATCTGACTCCTATAGTTAGTTTGGCTGTGCACTGGGCTTGACTGCAGGGAGCAGAAAGATCAGCAGTGAGTATGCTTTTCCTGCTGGTATACTGGTGTACAAAGGCCTGTTCTGTGTGAAGTCCCTCTCTTGGGGATTACTAAGTAGAATTTGTTTGTCTGCACTTTGCACATTCATTTTTATCACGTTTCAGTTTTGCTGAACTTTTTCCCCCCCTCCTTTTTGTTACTCATGTAGAAATTATATGCAGCTATTTCCATCATCTGTGAAGACATTCTTGAAGGCGCCCAATTCCAATTTGTAGAGTAGATGGGGAAGTGAGTTTTCATTGTGGGGAATGGTAACCCTAACACTTATGGGCTGTTGTATGTATTGAAGGCTCTGTGAATATAATAAAGTTGAGGTTGCTCCTTCAAACTGTAGTGTGATTTGATTTTGTTATAATTTATATCTATATAAATTGCTCTTGGTGCCATTTAGATAGCCAACCCAGTAGTGACCAAGCTAAATGGATAATGACATTCATTGACTGCCTTATTTGCAAAGACCTGCATCTGTACCGTGTTGTTGAAAATAAGAGGTTCTGTGACGTGATTCACACATTGGTGGAGTCGGGCTGGTGCGAGGAGAATGGTACAGTATGTATGGTGAAGTAGTGTTTAACCCCACTAAGAATTTCATTCGCTGACAAAGTATAACTACACTTTGTTATAAAGTCACACAGGCAACTATAAACTTGAAAATGCTTAACTAAAACCTCTGAAGTATTACCATTTGGAACAGTCATTTCACAAAAGCGCATGCATGCACATAAACGTATTTGGGAGGTTAGTGGGGAAAGGAGATGAGGGGTTGAATCATTGTGGGCCACGCCTTGAGGTGTCCGTGACCCCCTTGTGGTCAGTCAGGGTATCTCTCTATTGACAGCAGCAGAAGAGCAGATGGTCTTCCTCACATCTGTTTTTATGATCAGCTTCATCATGGAAAATTATTGTTCCAATGAAGCAGTGGTCACTGGTAATATTCTGTACCGTTTGAGGAGTTTGATTAGATGTGAGAAAATTGCATCCATATCATTGTCTTTGAGGTGCCTCAGCACAGCTTTCACATTGCTGGATGGAAGAGACCAGGAGGAGTGGAACATTTTGAGTTCTGATACATTCTTCCTCTGCATCATTAAATTGGCACACATGCCTAATAGATATGACACATGACAGCGTTGCCCCGGCTTTCCAATGACTTTACACAGTAAGGCAGTGAGAACCTGAGAGGACTGACCAAGTTGGGGTGTGATCATTCCGCATGAATCCCTAGTGTAGCTCCTGGGAGAGTCTACCAGGAAAGTCAAAGGACACCTTCCCCAGGAGTTCTCCTCCAGGATTTGGGCTTGGCAGTCCTCTGCAGCAGATTGGCAGCCAAACGTCTCTGAGGTACCTTCATGCATCAGAATTGTCCTGATGTTTCAGCTGGTACCTCAATGCCAGCCCCCTCGGCTTACCCTTCTGCTTTTTAAAAAAACACCTTGAGCTCTTTATGTTTCCTCATTACATTCACTCTTTTGGTGACTCCCTCCACAAAGGTTAATGATGCTGACAAATCAATGTCATGCTGAACATGTGAACATGAGTAATGGCACAAAATAAATTCAGCATCTACGTGAGAGCACCTGAGGGGCACTTGGAAGGGCACCACAGAGCAGTGTTCTCCAACCCATTCATCTGGGCAGGGGCGTCAGAAGCATTTTGAATGTGGGGGACCACATTTCCCAAAAGTACGTTCACAACTTAGACAGATGGAACCATACAACTGAACCATGCAACTATAAGTTGCCAGAACACAAAATGGCATGTAATATTTATTACATTTAGTAACATATTACTATGTTTTCATCGTCATACGACGATTAACTTTTTAAAAATCTTTCTTAAATATATTAGCAATACTAAAAGTGATTAGAATCGGAGTTGACAAAGTCTCACGCATCTCACGCGAGCAATCTTACTGTAAATCTACATCCCGTTATAAACCTAAAATCAGCTACGTCCAAAGCGTTAGTACCAAACTACCAAAGGGTAGTTTGCAAAACCTTACTTACAAGGCAATAAAACTCCTAAATACATGGTAATGGGTGTGCAGACTTGTGTCGAATTAAAAATCTCACACGGCCCAGCTGACCCAAGTTGACAAGCCAACTTATAATCATGGAGTAGCATGGTCTAAAACCTATTTTTGCCCCCCCGGAAAATGTTTCTAAATGCATTGTCGAATGCGTATTTTCATATTTGTCCATATTTAAAACTATATATAATCGGACACCCGCCCCAGAATCGCCCCGGTTATAATAATTATAAACCAACAGCGACCCCAACTATTCCATTCGACGTAATTCAGACTTGGTTGATCGTGGCATGACGCCGCGTGGTGTATTTCAATTAACAAAAGATTAATAAGTAAAAGACAGTTATTATGAACACTTGTGAGAGTGGTGGACTTACTTTGTTAGATTTCTCGATCTTCTTTATCACACTCAAAATTAACTGGATTAACCAACTGCAAGAAATGCATGCTCTATTTGGAATATGATTCCATTTCATATCTTATCCAAATTGGGAGGTGTTCATTATTTTTTTTATCTTGTAATTACAATGTCAATAAGATCTCTATTAAAGTTTCAGACTTTCACCGCCAGACCTTTTAGCGTGGACTTTAATTTACAATATATATATATATTTTTAATTAATTTTTTTTCACCCCATAAATACTTAATATGGAACAATCAGGATATTCTACATAAGTATAAGTCTCTTTTTGTAGAACATTGGTTTTCTAATGGTATTATATTAGTAGATCAGTTATTTAATGCTATATGGCTTTCCTTTTTCTTATGATGAGTTTTTATCTTGCTATGGTATCCCTGTATCACCCACCCAGGGAATATGCAAAAGTTTTTGGTTCTATTCCGTCGAGGGGTAGGCCTATATGCATTATATAAACAGCAGCCACGATTAAATAGCACACAACTTCCATCCCTTACTCCTATTAATACACTCGCTCCTGTTGGTAAAATTTGTTTCTCCTCGCCTTCTAAAACTAATAAATCTGTTATCTTCTAATAAATCTGTTAGATCGTTATTTCAAAAAAAGATGTGGTCACAATGCAGTATGTAATATCAGACTGGAATTAACAGATTAGTAGATAATACTGAATGAAAAACAGTTTGGCGTATTTCTGATCGTTATTTAATTAAAAATAAAGTAAAATAAGTGTCATTTAAGCTTATCCATAAAATTTACCCAGTTAAATATATATATTTTTTCTACATTAAAAAAAACCATTGATATAGATTGTACATTTTGCAACAATTGTCCAGAGACTATTGTTAATTTATTTTAGAAATATCCTTATATAATTTCTTTTTGGCACGATGTTTGTAATTTTATTTCAGTGTCTATTATGATTGATTTTGCTCTTTTGTGGAGACATGTATTATTTGGGATGATTGAGAATCGTCGCAGTCCACAGGAGTATTTGATGAATCTCATTCTTTTATTATAGCCAAATTTCACATTCATAAAAGTAAATGTCTTCATAAGATACCCTCTTTTGTTTCTTTTCAGTTAGAGTTGAAGCATTATATAAATTCAATTAGACCTTCTCTAAATAAAAAAGCTGAAAGAAATGTAAAAAATAATTAGTGATTTATTCAAAGTATTTGTATAGATTTGTATATAGCACTCCCTAGCATATTTACCTTATTACTGTACGATATTTATTATTGTACATTTTGTTTTATCACTGTTCTGTATTTAAAAGTTTAAATTAAAAAAAAAGATTATTAAGTACATTTCTTTAAACGATGTGATTCTGTATGGAACTTCGACGTCAGTTCAATCGATGAGAGCAGTAATCAAACAGGCGAAACAGCTATGGCTGTCCTTAAATTTGCCTGATTAATAAAATGTAAATATATTATACTTTCTTGTTCATATGTGATTAAATATATGCTACTGCATTTTCGCAAAAAAAATACACAGACTAAAATCATGTGTAAATCAGTAATAAAAGTGTAGGCATCACCAACCCTTCTATATAAAGCTCACTAAGAAACGCAGTCGGCCGTACGTCATCTGACAACACTACGGACTGTCGGCGAGGCCGAGGCGGCGTGTGGTTTGGCTTCATTTTTTGGTCGAAATCCTTTCAATAGGAGTAAGTTTTCCCACCTTATCCATGTTCTCGTTGGCAGTCATATGTAATGTAAATATTCTGTAGTCCGAGGAATAGATGGTACTGTTTCGTCAGATGTAAAGCGAGGTATTGGCCTTGTTTTCGTACAACGTACCGCGACTCGCTAACCTGTCCGAGGTAAAAACGTCTTCGTACCTATTTCTAAATGGCTATTCTGAACATTATAGTTCTTCAGGAAATGGCTTTTGAATAACGCTTTTTTAAAAAAGTAAATTATTTAATTGATTTATCATGATGGCTGTGACCTTACATCATGTATGATATCGGGAAGCGGATTAACAATTTAAAAAGTGATGGTAGCTAACAAACTTGATGGAAAACCATCTGCACTGTAAGAGCTGGTATCGTTTGTGTTTGATATCGGGGTTTTTCCCTTTTATAATAGATGCCTACTATTAAACTGCAAAGTTCGGATGGGGAGATATTTGAAGTGGACGTTGAAATTGCCAAACAGTCTGTGACTATAAAAACTATGCTGGAAGGTGAGCGAAACTCTTGGTAACTATTCGAAAACAAGATTGCAATCACTTTCTTATGCAATTCATGAATTTCTTAGCAAACGTTAAAAGGTTTAGTAACACATTTTGAACTTGAACACTTAATGCTACAATATACCTGAATCATCGAACAGTGAGATTTTTCAAAACTATATTTTCCTTGACATGATCTGCAAGGTTGAATTTATGTATATTTTTGGTAAAAAATTTGAGGTGGTATCTATCGTTAGGTCTCCGTTACTGATGAAATGGTATTTTTTTTTCAGGTAGTTATCGGTAATGTGGTATTTTTATTTTACTCTAGATTTAGGGATGGATGATGAAGGAGATGATGACCCTGTTCCACTTCCTAATGTAAATGCAGCCATCCTTAAAAAGGTACACAATATGTATAGCGTGTGTGTTCAGAGGCAGTTCCACTAATCATCTTATGTATGCCTTGCACTCTATAGGGCAGCGTTTCCCAATCCTGTCCTCAGGAACCCACAGAAGGTCCATGTTTTTGCTCCCTCCCAGCTCCATTCCAAAAACGTGGACTGTCTGTGGGTCCCCAAGGACACTGCTCTACGGTGTACATAAACATTATTTGGTTTTGACAAAGTGCCTAATGACAGATATGACCTTTCACCATTGTTTCATCTTGCTGTTTCTGATGCTGATTTTTTGGTATGATTAAGGTCATCCAGTGGTGCACTCACCACAAAGATGACCCCCCTCCTCCTGAAGATGATGAGAACAAGGAGAAGAGAACTGATGATATTCCTGTGTGGGACCAGGAGTTCCTAAAAGTTGACCAGGGAACACTTTTTGAACTTATTTTGGTAGGTGTGTCACTAAATGCTTCTGTGTTGATGTCACTGATCTGGCGGCATTATGGGACATTGCTTGTTTTCGCTGTTTTTTGCAGTCTCAACTGTATGTCTCACACATATTGGGCAGTGAAACAAACCTCGATCACCTGATTATGAAACATTTTAAATGAAGGCTGCTGCTGTTGTCGTCATGTCCAGTTGAGTTGCTGTAACATTTACGTCCTACTTTTTTTTCTTTTCCCTCCTAAAATCTTTTAGGCAGCAAACTATTTGGACATTAAGGGATTACTAGATGTGACATGCAAGACTGTTGCAAATATGATCAAAGGTAAAACTCCTGAGGAAATAAGGAAGACGTTTAACATTAAAAATGATTTCACTGAAGAAGAAGAAGCACAGGTATTTCATTCTTTTTTTGTTGCTTTTCCTCACTTTTGAGAAGGGAACCATAAGAGCATCAGTGTTGTCAGATGATGCATTTCACTGTCTTGTCTTGTGCTTGTTCCAGGTTCGCAAAGAGAACCAGTGGTGTGAGGAGAAATGAGCTGTGAGGCTTTGCTGTAAGGGTTGCTTCACATCTTGGCTGCACTACTCTGTTGATACACCTTGGTGTTCCTGAAGAAAACCAGAGTGGTATCTCTCGTTTACTCAACGCATGGTTACCCATTTGCTTGTATGACCTAATTTAAAATGCTAGTTTCAGTGCTGTTGTGGAAGGATTAAAGAAATGTGCTTATCTGTAGTGGTAAAGTGGGCTCAGCCTCTGTTGTAACCCCTCATCTGGTTTAAATTTTTTTTTTAAACTTTTTTTTTTAAATAATCTGCTTTGTTTGGTTAACTGCAGAATGTACGACTGAAGGACCATGCATATTTTTATTAATGGCAGAAGCTGCCTTTCAGTGTAGTACGTGTGTGGCACCTCAACAGGTTCCAGGTGTGCACTGCAGACACCTGCCATCTTTGCTTGCTGTTTGGTTAATTTTACACACAGACATTTTATTGGTCGTGCTTAAGTCCTGCAGTTACATTTTTGGGTTGACATCCATGACCTGGAAGAAGAATTAATAAATAAGTTTTAAAATTCCTGAGAGTACGGGTGCTGTTTAAGTGTGAGAAATGTTCCTTTGCTTGAATGGAGAATTTCTAGGATTATGTCAGATAGACATTTTGATAGCAGTTAGAGCTGATGGTTTTTTTTTTTTTTTTGAGGCTACTTTATTGTGAAAGTAATGCCATTTATATCCTGACAATTTCCATCTAATTCCTTTTCAGGTTTTTCCCTTTTTGCCATTTCATCTATCCATAGACCCCAGGTGTGTGTGCCCATGCTGTCTGTCACAGTGCGCTGGATGTTTGTGAGTGTTTCAGAGGCACCTGATTGCTCTGTTAACGTGCTGACATTTTAGTATAGCTGTTTCCCTTTAGGTTTGGACCCTCTGATAAGGGATGTGTACAGAGTTACATAAGGCAAGGCACTGATTTAGGAGTCATCTGCTTTGATTCTGGACTCTTAATAATCCCAATAAGCTTATTTACTTCTCAGTAACCTTTTCTGTGAATAGCGGTCTATTTGCACCCTTGCATTGTACAGTACATTTTTGTCTCGGTTAAATTTAGCAGAGCGTTTTTTTTTTTAAACCATATAATCTTAGGGGTTTTCTGCAAATGTATGACAATGTGCGAAGAACATACCCTTTTCACCACTGCGGTATACAACACACATTTGAGTCCAAAAAATAAACACAACATCTTGAAAGGAACTATTTATTTTTATTCATGAACCTGATCGTTTGATAAATTAGAAAAATGTGAAAAATTCCTTCCATCTAACAAAAATAGCACATCAGAGGATGTAAAATCTAATTTGTAGTTTTACAAAAGTAGTATAATGGTAACTTGAAGTAAATTTCCTTCTTTCTGTGCTCAGGCTCCCTTCCTTGATAATTACAGTTTTTTGTAACAAATGGGAATACAAAGATCCTATTGAAATGTAGTTTGGTAATTATAAAGGATTTGGAACTAGAACCTGTTTCAATAAACTACTTAAACAAGGAAGCAGGTTCTATACGTTGTTCTCCATGTATTGACAATATTAAACAAACGTGCTTAAAGGGGCGGAGGTGCAGGCTAATTGCTGAAAGTGGTACGAGGCAAACTGTCGGTGTACTGTTCTGTTTTGCCTTTTGCTTGGCTTGTGATGACATGGAAGTCCCACCGAGTTGCTGATAGCGGCAGTTAGAGAAGTGGCTCGGTCTGTAAAGATGCGGGTTATTGGCTCTCCAGCGAGGCCAGCCTCGCCGCCCGTGTGGCTGGGCCGTGTCACTGCGCTCGTTCCCATAGGTTTGTTCTGGCGGTGGCAGAGCAGGGTGATAACAATGAGAGTGCAATGGAGGCGGAGCCTGAGGGAGCAGCGCCACTAAAGCTTTCGGAGGCAGTGTGGAGACTGTGAAGGGTTCTCAGGGCAGAGAGGGCGTGCACGCTCCGGCGAGGACAGCAGGGGGCGGGGGTGTCAGCCGGGGAGCAAGGTAAATCTACAGCACTGCTGTTGGAAGAAGGGGGGCTCCCACACTCTCCTTCTCCCTGAAGGTAGCGAATGCACTTCTTTTTCCTCCTAGGAACAGTCAAGAGAGTTTATCTGTGAATGAAAGTTGGACGCAAGCTGTAAAACCCAGACAGTCACAGCACAGCAGAAAGATCACACTGGTACGCAAAGAGATGGAGATGGAACGCCCTGGAACTCTACGCTGGTCTGGAGGTGCAGCGCGGCCAGTCCGCCACCTCTGGCATTTAAACACCAGTGTTTGTGATGTAACTTGAGCTGCCTTCTAAGACGGGATGCATTGTGATCGTCATACACGGTTCAACCCTTAGATCAGTGTTTCCGAGCCTGGTCCACAGGGACCCCCAGCCGGTCCCTGTATTTGCTCCCTCCCACCTTCCAGTAGGGGGAGCCCTCGAGGACCAGTTTGAGACCTAGCAGTCCGCTGTGCGGTAAGACTGTATTCAAACAAAATGACTACTGCTTTCATCAGTGTTACCTTTTTGGTCAGTCCTCAGTATCCTAAACTTTATCATCAGTTAAAAATGTTGCAAATACAAATGCGTTAATCTGGCTTTGCTGGGAAATATCGCTGGGAAGCACAGCGGTGACTCCTGAGTCACTGGTCACCAAAAAGATGAGTCATAGCATCCAACTACACAGCTGAGAGGAGCAGGTGCTGGTATGTTTGGGAAATGAGGAGGAGGAGGAGGAGGAGGAGGGTGGCGGGAAAATGAAGGTGAACATCCACAGCATGTAGAGCAGACTTACAAAAAAAGGTGAGCTTATCTAGATATAAACAGGTAGATAGATGGCAAAGCAAGGAGAGATGGTGATAGATCTGCACACCAGTATAGATAAGCCCAGTCCGCCTTGGATTGCACACAAATGTTTTTTGGAACATGCTAAGATACTATATTAACAGCGACAGCACCCCATTCGTGTCTGGGACCTCTGGCTCAGAGCAGCCCGCACTCCGCCAGCTCAAACGCTACACCCAATATAATTAAAATTCTTTCTGAGGTTGACTTTGGAATAAATACACACTGACCTAAGATATATATATTTATGAAGTCGATTATGCTGTAGGGCAGCATGGCGGGGCAGTAGTTAGCACTGGTGCCTCACATCTCTGAGACCAGGGTTTGAGTCTCTTTTGTTTGCATGTTCTCCCCATGATGTCATGGGGTTTCTTCTGGGTACTCCTGCCCCCCCGCAGTCCAAAAACGTGTAATTGGAGCTGCCAAATTACCCTGTGACAGGTTGGCGCTCCATCCTGGGCTGTTCCCTGCCTTATGCCCATACCTGTAGGTTCCAGACCCCCCAGCCCCTGCAACCCTGAATAGGACAAGTGATTCCAAAAAATGGACGAACGGAAGGCTTGTGTCGCATGTAGTGATGCCATTTGCTGTATTTTTTGATCCAACTAGATGGTGCTCTTGGCATAATATCATTGTTAAAGTCTTTATTTGCATATTTATTTGTGATTTGTGTATGCTCTGCCTACTCTTATAACAGTAGACACAGTTGGTCTCTATGTTTACAAATGAAACCCTGGTTATCACTAAAGGTGAATTAAACATACATTACGGTTGTGTTACTTAAAATGTAATACAGGTAATGCTGGCTGATTTCCCACTGAGTATCTCAGACAAAATACATTTTTAACCATTGATACTATTCTGTGAACCTCTATGAACCAAACACCAAATCACAGAGCAGTGACATACTCCAAACACCAAATCACAGAGCAGTGACGTACTCCAAACACCAAATCACAGAGCAGTGACGTACTCCAAACACCAAATCTCAGAGCAGTGACATACTCCAAACACCAAATCTCAGAGCAAACCAAACACACCACTTGCGCTCCAAATAATTGGAAGGTCAAAAGGGCCACAGCACAGCAGAAATATTGCTAAACTGCACCCCACTTTCAACAGCAATGCTAGCGCTAGTTATGTGATATTAATTGAAAACAAATCATAAGTAGTTATGCATACTTAAGGGCGCTTAAACACCAGTGCTGACACTCAGTTCTTCTCGGAAAATAAGCTTAAGTGGGATTTGTGGGGAATGAACCCTGTGGAGAGATTTATTTTTTTCCGTTATACTATGATATGTACTATTATGTGGGTGTATGACGGCACGTCTGTTTCAAGCACAAAGTTACACAGTGTGGATATACATAGATGGAAAGCGTACAAAGGAGATGGAAGTGATGTTTTTTGTAAGTTAGTGTCAATGTGTCATGAGCACCACTAGGGGGCAGAAGGGGACATAAAGAGCAGGAAATGGTGAACTGACAGCACGGGGGAGGGGGTCTTCTACATGCAGTACACACCTGCAGGGACCACACCAGTCTGTCTGCTGACTGAGGCCAAACCGCGCCCGGCATTTCATAGGAGAGCTGGCGTCTGAGAGCGGAGAGGCGTGCAAGAAACAGGAAATGAGGGGGACAGAGGGAGTAAAGGCAGGAAAAAATAAAAAGCTCCAACGAAACGAGATTTAAAGTTGTACATTTTCAGAAAGATAGAATGCGACCCGGCCCGTTACAGATAGGCACCTGAGCCAGGCAGTACAGACCGCCGCCCCTGCGACCCGGCCCGTTACAGATAGGCACCTGAGCCAGGCAGTACAGACCGCCGCCCCTGAGACCCGGCCCGTTACAGATA
>JAODJU010000002.1:6518256-6532884 GCA_026776725.1 Gnathonemus echidnorhynchus | reverse complement strand
GTCCAAAAAATCGGATATAGGCAACAAATCGGAATTAGGCATCAAGACCTGCAGTGTAAACGGGGCCATAGACAGAGATTGCTTTGGGTTAACACTCCCATGCTGTCAAACTGATCTGAGGTCTGCTTTTTTCAGGAACTATTTTCAGTTATTAAGTCATCATGGAGTCATCATGCCACCATAATTTTGACATTTCGAAAGTAAGTCTAACATACTCATGTTTCCATTCATAAGTTTATGGCTATAATATTCAAAGGTTTCACAGTTACTTTCAGACAAGATATTAGGGTGATGTTCCGGGGTCTGGCTATCGTGATAGAATTTAAAGGAAGTCACTTCTGAACAGACGTCAGCAATGACATGCCTCCCTTGTACCACAGCAGTGTTGGCTTGATGGTTAGGGAAGCACACTTATAATTGAAAGATTGCTGGTTCGAATCCCCGACCAGCAAGGCACCACTGAGGTACCCTGAGCAAGGTACCGCCCCCAAGCACTGCTCCCCGGGCGCTGAATTAGCTACCCCCTGCTATGTCACAATGTCACATATGGGTCAAATGCAGAGGTCACATTTCGTTGTTGCGCACTGTGTGTTGACAATGACCACTGATCACTAAATTCTAAAGAAACGCTACAGGAAAGGGTGAGAAGGCACACGGGCCACAGGCAGCTGTCAGGGTCCCACATGGGGAATTCAGATACGGCCGGTGCAGTGCAGAGGTGATGATGGCACTCAGCGGACCTTAGGGTGAACCCCACTGGCAGGCAGCAAAAATGTGGAGTGTCGGGGGTCCCTGTGGACCAGGTAAATAATCACCGGTCTCAGGGTGATTATACACAGGGCCAATTTTTGAGCAATATTGCTGAGGCCCATCGATATCGGGCAACAGATTTTTGTTTGAAAAACTTCGATCAACAGTTGGCAACTTTTTGAGATCATCCAGATCCAGATGCCCTTTGTCTCACTTCATTGGAAATTTGCCCGGCAACACTGCTCAGAAAGTCGCTCTGAGATTCATCACCTTAAGATGGGGACAGGTAGCTTCTCTGTCCTCCCGTTTACGTTCCTGTGGGGGGGGGGGGTGGGGGGGTTGACACTCACGTAGTTGTCCCGGGCAGACCAGCTGGGGTAGAGCTGCATGTGAAGCTGTCTCTCTTTCCTGGCCAGCTCATAGTACTTGGCCTGCTCCTCCCTGGACAGGGCGTGCCACTAGAGGGCGCCACAACGAAACAAGCATCTTAAGAGGGAGTTTTGTACAATCAATCACCCGAGTGGTCAGTAAGCAGCTTAGTAAACAGGGTTTCTGTTCCTCTGTATGTTCAAGGAAAGCTAATATCTAATGTAATACTTTAGTAGTATTTAATATAATACTTAATAATAAGCAGTCAGTATGCAAGCTTAGTGTTAGTTGTGTTGATACTTAATGCCATGCCAGCAACTGGGGCTATCCCCACGGCAAGAGCATATGGGTATTAACTGGGGCTATCCCCACAGCACGACCATATGGGTATTAAAACAGATTAAAGAACCAAAAAGGTGAAAACTTCATAAATAACTATAAAATGTTATAAACAGTTAAAACAATCGATATTCAATAAGAATTTCCAGGATCACCGCAAATGCAAGCTTTGTGAACAAGGTTCCTCTTCCTTTGCATGTTCAATAAAAGTTAATATCTAATATAATACTTTAGTAGCATTTAATATAATACTCAAGCGGTTAATGAGCTACAAATGTGTTTGTCACAGGGGTGGTATGATTCTGTTCTTGCCATTTTGCTATTAATTGCAATTGTAGTCACTGGCTCCCAAAGAGATACTAAACACTGATGTTTGGTGTTTTATGTTACTGCAAAAAGTGTTTATTATCGTCTAAAGTGATATAAATTTTTGCACATAAATAAATAATGATTGTTTTTGTTAGAAAACCAATAAATTTGCAATACTTTTACTGATTTTTGCAGGCATCCCAGGACTTTCTGTGAGCTCTGGTTATTATAATGGAAATGATCAAAAGATCTCTGAGGAGTAACAGGGTCAGTGATCAGAGAGTCCGGCTCAGTGTGCTGTGTGACCCCCCCACCCCCATGTGGCCCCCCTGTCCAGCTGTGGACCCTACCCTCCGGCCCAGGATCTGGTTGATGGCTGCACTCTCCTTCAGAGTGCACTCTGCGATCACTTTCGCCCGCATCTCCTTCATGTAGAGCATGAAGGCGTTCAGTGGCTTCTTGATCACTGGCTTTTTGGGCTCTCTCTCCTGCCTGCTCTCAGACTGTGGCTTTCTACTGGAAGAGAAAACATGTTTATAGTAATAATGATTAGTACAATCTTCATTTTTATCCCTTGTCAATTTGACATCATTAGTGGCAACAGCAGAATTCAACTAGTCTTTGCAATAATCGAAAAATTTGAGACCACATGATGTTTTCTCAGCCTGATTGCCTCCTGACCCATGGCCTAAATTTCCTGATACAGGCTCAGTGTGAAACTCTAAAACAGTCTGAACGATGTATGCACACATTTGCACGAGTTTATTTAGCATGCATGCATTCATTCATGTGCTGCAGCGGTCTGGGGTAAACACTCACGAGTAAGTATTTCTGTCACATGGTTCATCCTCATCCTGTTTGCCAGTAGGGGGCACTATGGCAGGATGGGGTATACCTGTTGCATGCATGCTTGAAGGTCCCAACATAAAAGAATGAGGAAACCTGTGAAGGCACAAAAACAGACCGTCAGCCTGCACATCAAACATTTTTTGTTGTCATAATGCATTGAGCAAAGGCCTTTTAAAACAACTACACACAGGTTCCACCTCGTGGTTTCTGCCTATTCTTATTTTCACCAGGAGATGGCGGTCTGCTTGTACTTTGCACCAAATACCAGCAAAGCCTTGTAGAAGCTGATAGAAGGAGAAACCTATTACCTCAAAATTAAGCCAAACAAGACAATTACATCATTTAATTGTTTTCTTGGAAAACAATTGGAAGTCCATTTTTTGTTGGCTTCAAGAAGATTAAATCCAACTTTTTAAGAAAACAAGTGATCCGTAAACTCAAAGATTCATAAGAAAAACATAACAGACACAAATACAAAAAACAACGTCCATCAAGACCAAAATAAACTATATCTCACGTTTGGTGTCTGACTGATGAAACTCAATAATTTGAAGCATTTTTTTCTATTACTTCTTAACGTCCTTGACTCAAGTCTCACACACAATGTTTCCGAACTTAACACAAACGCATGCACGTGAACATCATAAGCACATCAGTGCAGTGATTAAATGTGCAGGTGATGCAGAATAGAGGTCAGGCTGAAGGGGACTTTTAGTCTACCTTGGCACCAGACACAGACACAAAGGGAAGAAAGCCTTGCTCTTGGCAGGAGGGTGTATGATCTGAATGCCCGGCCACAAAGCACATAACTACTGCCACACAGAAAAGCACGCAGTGGGGTCCTGGTTGGCAAGAAGCTTCAGTGGTGAGAGTTAAGTCAAGTGTGGGAGAGCGTGGGAGAGCGTGCCAGCATGAGGCCGGGAGCAGCTGTTACCTACCGAGCGAAGGAGGAGCTGCAAGGGTGGTTGGGGGCGTAAGATTGGCCGAAGCCGCAGGAGGACAGCGGACAGACAGGCTGGCTTTGCCTGTGGTTGGGGTACAAGATCACATCACATCAGTCCAGTGGGTGACATGGGGCTCACATTAACAAGAAGAACAGCAGCCGGACAAATCTGGTTAGTCACGTCTACGGAGGGCATGGGGACCACAAATCTGCTGTGAATAAATGGCCAACGTACTCTCAAAAATACACTTTAGTGTTAATGGGCTGCACAGGCGCAAGAGTATACAAGAGTATACCCAAGAGTACACCCACCCAGAAACATTCAAGGTTTGCTACCTCATATTATCTCAAATGAATCATCATGACAGAGATACATCTCAGACCCACTTTAGATACCACATCCCTGTCAGAGGGAATTCTGGCCAGTACACTCCCATCCATTCTTTTTTAATTAGTCTGTGTAGCTACATGTTCTGGAGATGCTCAGGAACAATCCGATGCCATTTAGAAGCTCATACAGCGGCGCCCTTCACATGGGAGATCAACAGAGGGAAACTAGAGCCAAGCATGATGTCGACTTCGATAGCTTTTCAAATTCAGAGATAATTCTCAAAAGATGAAAAAAAGTCACAAGCCACACAAAGTTTCACCACTGATCTCTCTTTATTTCGCTGACTTCTTGAAAAATGGAAAATACCAAAATGATCAACATGGCAGCATCATTATAATCCTGAGCGGAAACACGACTATCAGACTATATAACAGGACAGGCAAGAGTTCTGCGACACACTGTTTCATTCAGCTCCAAGACCCTGTATCCTGTTTCCATCCATAGGCCAGTTTGACACAACCCTTCAGACTCCAGGCTTGCCCTGCTATCGATACTCATTTTAAAGGGCAGACTGATTGCACAATTACAATTACATTGTACAATTAACAGCAAAAACAAAGTCCACTGACACTCATTAGGTAAATTTTCTCTGGTTGAATGATGATAGCATTTAATAACAATGAGAAATACAGCCAATAAAAGGTCATTCGGGAAGAATAAAAGACGCACTTGTGAGATATTACTGGCTTTATGACTTACTGCTAGACTGAGGGGTGGGACCTTGACTTAAATTTTAAAGCTGTGTCTTACCAGCCCATGGGGTGCGGGATCTGTCCCACGCTGCCTGAAGGAAGGGAATAAAATGCTGTTATGTCCTGGCACTGTGGCCTGTGAACACCTGCAGGGAAGATATTCAGGTGACATTTAAGTGAAGTCATCTAGGCTGCAAGTGGAAGGGCTATAATTAGCTGGCTGGGAACCAGACATGACAATGGGCAATGTCAGAAGCAATCAGCAGAGAGAAGCAAGATATTTATGCCCTGGGGTGGGGGGGGGGGGACACACACCTTGACAGGTCTTTACATGGCTGAATTTGTATATGCTTTGAAGAACAATCAGAACACAATCCCAGAAATGTTCGATTGCAACCAAAAGTCTCAGGGGCAATTTACCGGTCACAATTTGTCATGAAAAAAAAAAAATTACCAAAAATCATCTTAATGCACAAAAGAATATACAGTGGTCCCTCAGTTCTCAAACTCATTAGAACTCGAATTTCTTAAAAGTTGAACCAACCAGTTTGAAAAAAAAATGACCTAGAACTCAGTCTGAATCTCAGATGTCCAACCGTGAACGCTGACCTAAGATAACTTGTACGTGCGGGGAAATGAGTCACGCGGCACGTCTCTCAGCGGAAACAAAGGGTAACGCTTCAGTCTCAGCCTCGCATTCGCTGTGATAGCATCATTTGTTCGTGATAGTGTTTTTTAAATTGAAAATACTGTATCAGGTAATACAATGTACTTTATATCATTTTGGTAGCCATTGCTCACCAAAAACTTACGCAATAGT
This sequence comes from Gnathonemus echidnorhynchus, assembly GCA_026776725.1. NCBI lineage: Eukaryota > Metazoa > Chordata > Actinopteri > Osteoglossiformes > Mormyridae > Gnathonemus > Gnathonemus echidnorhynchus. The sequence continues at coordinate 6,527,422 of JAODJU010000002.1, read as the reverse complement.
TGTACAAATGTTACAACCTAAAACTTTGCTATTAACGAACACATTAACGAATACAGAGTAATAATGAAAATAAACAATGGGCCGCATGGCATAGTCTAGTGTTGGCACAGTGTTGGGGCATAGCTTGGGGCTGTCATGATCTGCTGAGCCGGGATAGGGAAAGCAGGGACAGGACTCAAGCGATTGGGAAACACGGGGTTTAATTGACAATAGGCAGAACAACACAATGATGTTACATTGAACGGACTGGGAAAACAAACCAAAACGCGGACTAAATACAGAGGACTAATGACAACAACCAGAAACAGCTGATCACATGGGGATCCCACACGAGGTTAATGAGGGGGCGTGGCATACGGGAGGAGCGGACGATCGGGGCAGGACAGGGGTAGTGTTGGGGTACATTCTTTATTGTTTTGGAAGCCATTAAGAAAAAAATGCTCTTCTTTTTTATCCTGTTCATTTTGTGTTTAAATGCTAAAAAAAACATATTTAGATGTAATTTTTTGGAGCCAGGAACCAATTAATTGGTTTTCCATTATTTCTTATGGGGAAAATTCAATCAGAACTCAAACTTTTTAGGATTCAAACCTTAGTTCTGAATGGATTAAGTTCAAGTTCTGAGGTACCACTGTATAGGGATTTTTTTAAAAAAGGATTTCTTTGAAAATAAAGGGAGGACTCATTAAAAGTATATACACCAGACTAAAATGCTATAAATAAAGAACTTTGTCTATCCATCTTTAAACTGGTTATCCTGGACTGCACATCCCAGGCAAGTCCACTGCAGGGTACAAATATGTACACACTGGCACATAAAGACACACCGTCACACAAGGCAGACAACTGAGAGAAGTCAGTGAGCCTGACTGCAGGCCGCAGGCCACTGCACAGTGTCTGCTAATGTCCACAAAAGAGAAAGCAGAAGGAATCGGCCACGTGTTGAAATGCATTATTACAGGGTTCCAGCTCAGCTGATGTTCCTAGAACTGCTGTTTCTTTAAACAAAGACAGGTCATTTTTTGTTGTTTCAATACAATAGTACTTAAAGATTGTGTTTTCTAGTAATTTTCTAAGGCACATTTCTATAAAATCCCCCCATGAATTGCCACCTTATCGTAGTGGAGGGGTTTGTGTGCCTCTGTGATCCCGGGAGCTATGATGTCATGGGCATCCCTGTGGTCTCCCGAGGCAAACTGGTCCTAGGTGAGTGGTCAAACTACGTGCGATTCAGAAAACCCTCAAGATGATGAACAACATAATGGACCATGTTATCCTGCCCAGATTGGGGTGACCAGGGCCTCGTGAAGGAGCCAGGCCAGGGGAGGAAGCTCAAAGGTGAACGCCTGCAGGTCAGGTCTTTGCCCATGGTGCCTGACTGTGCATGGCCCGAAAGAGTTACATGGGTATGCCCTCCTGTGGGCCAGCACCTGCAGGAGGGGCCGTGGGGGTTGGATGCCATGGAGATCAGGTGACAAAGGCAGGGGTCTCAGCGGACTGACTCGGGCTAAAGATACATGGAATGTAAGGAGCCTGAGCTGCTGTAGGAAGTACTGTAGAGTGATACCGACTAGATATACTCAGGCTCACCTCAACACAGGGCTCAGGATCTGGAACCAAACTCTAGGACAGGGGCTGGAGCTGCCCATGGTATTAGGCACCTGGCAGGTGGGGGTTCACTTACAGCCCCCCAGTTCGGCACCAGTACATTGCTGCCTGTTATTGGATTAGTGTGCTCTTCACCCTCACAGGGATACTGGAGGGTTCATGGGAGTTTACCCAATCAGTCTACATGTGTTTTGTGGACTTGGAGAAGGCATATATTATGGGCATATATATTGCTGCTCCTCCACATCAAAAGGAGCCAGTTGAGGTGATTTGGGCACATATCTAAGATGCCTCCTGGACGGCTCCCTGGGGAGGTGTTTTGGGCATGTCCAACCTGGAGGAGGCCCCAGGGCAGACCCAGGACACACTGGAGAGACTATATCTCTCAGCTGGCCAGCGAACATCTTGGAATTCCCCCAGTGTGGAGCTGGAGAAGGTGGCTGGTGAGAGGGGGTTCTGGGCATCCCTGCTTAGATCGCTGCCTCCGCGACTAAGCGCCGGATAAGTGGCAGAAAATGGATGGATGGATTTCTATAAAATGTCACTTCATAAAATTATCTAGAAAAAAGCCAGTCTTTAATACCAATCGCTGACCGTTTCATACTGTGGTTAATAGGAAACTCATTTCCACAGACTGCTACTGCCCTTTTCCATTAGTGCAGTGGAGAGTCAGGCTATATGACAGGTCTGCCTGAGCGCACAGTAATGAGCTTTCAAAGCAAAATAAAAAAGGAAGTCATTTGTCAGCACAGAATGCTGAGTACATAATAGGACTTGAAGGAGAGGTAACATGTACTTAAGCTAAAGAATGCTGCTAATGACTGCAATCTGGAGCTGTGGCTTCTTTCTTCTCTGCACTTTATGAAGCTGCTTAACTGGACTGTCAGAGTCTCTTCTCCCCAGCAAATAAAGTCCGTTTCCAGTGTACTTGGGCCTCTACGGCTTGTTAAAGGAAAAAAAGAATAAACCATCTCATACATGGCAGATACAATAGACAATGAAATGAAAGACAGTGAAAAAAATATACGCACATACTTAATGGCCGCTTTATTAGGTACAGACAGGCTGTGCGTTCACACAGACAGGCTGCAAGTTCAGACAGAGAGGCTGCGTGTTCAGCCAGTTAGGCTGCACGTTCACACAGACAGGCTGCGCGTTCAGCCAGTTAAGCTGCACGTTCACACAGACAGGCTGCGCGTTTAGGACTGACACGTCCATTATTTTTTAAGATTTTCTCCTAAACAGTTAGGAGCAACTTTTAGCCTTAAGATGCTTTGTGAGTACGGGCCCAGGAGTACCTAATAGTCACAGAGTGTTTATAATTGGGGCTGCTTATTGAATACATCACACATCTGTACAACATGTCTACAGTCCACTGTATAACTGCATTAATGTCATTACTCAACTGTGTTAATATAAATATCACATGCACGCACTATAAAGTGAATTGCGACTGTAATGCATCAGCTTTCAGAATGTGTCCTCCTTTCTATGGGTGCATAGAGAAGTTCATGCCACCTCGGTAATTTCAGAAACACTAAATATGAAACAGTCCATGAAGCACTATTTGACTTTATATGCACTGTATCTTAATCTCTAGCAATCTTACAGTAATGTTAAAGATGGGCGGCTGCACTTTTTTTTTTGATTATTTTTGATTTGTGTAAATTTAATACAGTCACCCTATTCCACACCTCAGATGCTGTAACTTGTGGGGTCATGTGATCTCCACTGGGTTGCGTGCCACCCGGACAACAGGAGCTACGTTTTTCAGACATGGGGGGTGATCCTCTGGGGGATTTCCTGGCACGCACTGGCACCGATGATGTCAGCAGTGACCTGCGAGACGTGCCTGTATGAATAATACGGCAGCAGGTGGGAAACACAGAGGGCACAGTCACTGAAGGACTGTCCCTTGGCTGGTGTTCCCCAACCCGGGAGGGAGCTGGGAGGATCAGAAACATGGACCGTCTGCGGGTCCCCGAGGACCGGGTTGAGAAATACTCTGCTGTGGAAGGCACTGCTCTGCTTTATCTCAAGGGTTACAGTAGGTTATGGACACATGAAGTACCAAAGAAGTACGAGGTCATTGGTGGCTTTAGGCTCCATGACAATAGAACTTGGGGCAAGAGGTCAGGGGCCTCATTGTTTGGTCAGGGGCCTCATTGTTTGGTCAGGGGCCTTATTGTTTGGACGGGTAGAAGGAGTCCCTTCTGCAGTCTTCAGGCCTATGATTAAAGATGGGCAATCTGCCACCAAGTTCTGTGGCAGCATTCTGAAAGCAGTGCCAGGCAGACCGAACTGCGGCACTGGCAATCTGACAGATGTGAAAGCCTCCCCAGCGGAATGACACTAAAGAAGATGATGAGAAGAATGAGAATGATGCTTTACTGATCCTCATGAGGAAATTCTCTCTTCACCTTCTCCATCTTGCTCCCATGACACACAGACACATGTAGGTGAGAGTAAGCCTGGCAGTGAAGGGCAGCCACCTGCAGTGGTGCCCAAGGAGCTGGGGGTTAAGGGTCTTGCTCAAGGGCCCACAGACGTGTGACTATTCTGGCCAGGGCTCAAACCAGTGACCTTTGGATCACAGGCACAGAGGCTTAGCCCAGTGAGTAAAACGCACTCCCAAGAAAAAGACACCTTTATTGTCACTGTACAAATACAATGAAATATTGTTTACAGCAAGCAAGACTGGAGGGAATAAACTGAGGTACAGCACTGACTGGTGGGAATAAACTGAGGCACAGCACTGACTGAAGGGAATAAACTGAGGTACAGCACTGACTGGTGGGAATAAACAGGCATAGCACTGACTGGAGGGAATAAACTGAGGCATAGCACTGCCTGGAGGGAATAAACTGAGGCACAGCACTGCCTGGAGGGAATAAACTGAGGCACAGCACTGACTGGAGAGAATAAACTGAGGTACAGCACTGACTGGTGGGAATAAACTGAGGCATAGCACTGACTGGAGGGAATAAACTGAGGCACAGCACTGACTGGAGGGAATAAACACATAATTTTCACTGGAGGGGTAGAATAAATAGTTATTGTGTATAGCGCCCTGCACTAACTCTGGTTTCCCTGCATAGCAAGCGCTGCCAGGCCAGGCCAGTGGCAAACGGGTGGCCCAGGGGTTCCCAGACTCACCTGGCTTCTGATTCGCATCTGTGGGTAGCTGTGGAGAGCTGGGCCGGAAGGGTTCGCTGGAGTATGGTCGCAGCGAGCTGAGGGGGTGCATCCCATGCTGCTGCTGAACCACGGGCATGCTGTTTGACTGCAAGGCAGCAAAGAGGTGAAGTCACTGCAGAGCGTGTACATTACCGGTACACACAAAACACAATGAATATGGGGATAAAGGAAACCTTGGCCAGATCTCAGCTCAATTACCCAGGTAATGTCTTTCTGGCCAGTTAAATGTAAAGTGCTTTGTGACAATGACTGTTGTTAAAAGCACTATATAAATAAATTTGAATTGAATTGAATTGCCTGCTTGCATTTCTGGCCTTGGTCACAAATAGATTTCAGCAATCAGCTGCTTTTCTGAAAAAGTGACAGACATTTAGGATGTAAGCTTGCAGCATTCACATTTGAAGCCATGGAAAAGCTCCTCTGGAGGACACCATAAGCAGAGAGCTGAGAAGAACATCCGTATCACTAAAATGTCCAGCAGAATACACAGCTTCAAAGTGGAAATTCAAAACCCTTTTCAAAACAATGAATGGTTTTATCCTTTACTGTAAATTCCAAGTTTCTGCTTTGCAAAAGTAGTAAAATACTGTCATCTCGTCATCTCATGCCATTTCTCCTGCTGAGTATCAGGGTGGCAGCATGCAGATAAGGTCAGAGCAGGCCTCCGCCACAGACTCTGCATCATTCTGGAGGGTCCACATACGTTCTGAGACTAGTGTGTCCTGAAGGAATCAGAGCTCTCCCCGGCGAGCCAACTAGGCAGCGTCCTTATGAGATTCCGAATCACCTCAGCTGAACACTCTCAATCCAAAGGAGCAAATTTACAGATTCCTGTCACAGAGAGTGCGTGGAGAAACCTGCAGAGAAATTGCAATTGGTGCACTACTACTGGGAACCGCATTTGGCCCGCATTGTACTCAGGACTACATACATTTGGCACACTAGTACTGGGAACTGCATTTGGCCTGCATAGTACTCAGGACTACATTTGCTGCACTAGTACTCGGAACCGCATTTGGCCCGCATAGTACTCATGACTACATTTGGCGCACCAGTACTCAGAACTGCATTTGGCCCACATAGTACTCATGACTACATTTGGCGCACCAGTACTCAGAACCGCATTTGGCCCACATAGTACTCAGGACTACATTTGCTGCACTAGTACTCGGAACCGCATTTGGCCCGCATAGTACTCAGGACTACATTTGGCGCACCAGTACTCAGAACTGCATTTGGCCCACATAGTACTCAGGACTACATTTGCTGCACTAGTACTCGGAACCGCATTTTGCCCGCATTGTACTCAGGACTACATTTGCCGCACCAGTACTCAGAACCGCATTTGGCCCACATACTACTCAGGGCTACATTTGGCTCACTAGTACTCTGAACTGCATTTGGCCCAATAGTACTTGTAACCTTCTTCTTCTAGTCATTAGCTCATGACAATAGGTATTAGTTCAATAGGACATAAATTGACCAGTAAACCATGAACCTGAAAAACTACAGCTGCCAAAACAACCATCTTGTCAATCTCATGTCCTCTCTCTCATGCTCAGGGATTTTCCCAGCCAGTGAAGCCTCAGAGCCCATATTATTCCTTGGTTAGTAAATCACGACCAAAATTCAGGACAAATGATGTCACCCGTTGAGAATCACTGCTGTATCTGTGTTTTTTCATAATAAAAATGCATCCTATCCTAGTGCTCCAAGCTGCCAGGGGTGGGACCCAGGCCCCCCTTGACCTTGCACAGGATAAGCAGGTAGATGATGGATGGATGGATGAACAGATGGACAGATAAACGCATAAGGAGAACAGGTAAACATTCTGTACTGTAAATAAATGCTCTCATAATTCATAGAACTGCACCGCAACTATTTGCAATACATATTTCATGTAACTAAAGCGCAATATAGCTGGAAATATAAGCTGTATATTAGTATAAATAAAACTGGCCTCTTGTCCAATCAGATTTCTTGGTTGGAACTAAGTATAATTGTATAATTGACTTTAATCTGCTGCATGTAACTTAACAATGATAAAATGGATTTTGTAACATGGAACGTGAACCATGCAAGCACAATCAGCACTCAGCAAACATGAGCCACGGAATAACAAAATGCTCACTGTCAAACCAAATACAGTAAGATCAATAGCCTCCTCATCACTGTTTATAGTGTGGTTTTCGCATCAGTCAGTCTATGATATAAGCTGAATGCTCTACATTAGTCATCACACTTTCAACACTACCCACAGAGACTAGAGGCTGAAGGAAAGCCTGAGACTATTCTGAGGAGCGTCCTACCAGAAACTCTGCTTAAAAATGATCCGTCTTTTGTTATCGCCTGAGGTAAATAAACACTATATGACTGTATGAGTAAAAAATATTATCACTGTATAAAACCACACGCAGGGGGGACACTTTCTGATAGAGCTAACTGTACTCAGGTACTCCACATGCGCGGGGGACACTTTCTGATAGAGCTAACTGTACTCAGGTACTCCACATGCGCGGGGGGCACTTTCTGATAGAGCTAACTATACTCAGGTACTGCCTTTACTTCCAGGATCAGTTCTGCCTTCCAGTGAGTTTCTCTGTTTCTCACAGTGGTGGAGGGTGAGCAGTATCCTGGTACCCTGGTTTGTGAAAAGGACATTAGAAATGCATTTTACATACACTGATCTCCGAAAATTTCTCGAGGTAGGTCTACTACTTAAAATTTCCATGCGACAAATGTGACTGCTCACCTCACTGTGAGTCAGCAAAACATATGAAGTGTTTCTGAAAAGCAAATCCATTCCAGTAAAGAATGCTGTACTTACACCATCAGTAACGCAAGCGTTTCATAGCAAAAGAAATTCAGTTGAGTGAAATCAAAAGATATTACTCAGAAAATTAGGGGGTTTATCACACTTAATTATCAATCCTTCTCTGTAGTCAAGGACACTGGCTTTCAGTGATTAATAACCGGGGATGAACATAACTGGTACACAATTCACTTTTAAAAACGATACGTGCAACAAATGCATTTTAATCTTTATATGCTAACTCAAATGCAAGGTATTTCCCTGTTAACAACACATCTCTAAGTAACAGAATACTTGAAATATGTAGCTTAGATCAAATACAAGACTGAGTTTATTTGAAGTGTTGGTAGCAGCTACTGCATAAACATGACACTAATGCCATCACAGAATTTTTTTTTTAGTTAATTTAGGTAACATAAATAGTTATTTGAAATGTATAACGGTAACTGACAGCAGTTATGTTATAAATATATAAAATGTAGCACTCCGGAACTTTATTTTCATTTGTTCTTATCGTATGTCAGAATTGGTATTTTCCTACCCAAAAATACTCTTTCATTGCGTTTTTGGAATGTAATGTGTTTAATTCATTTTCGGTATCGGTATCTTAAATAATCTGCGGAAATTTCCCGCATGAGTAGTAATGCCCAGCAAGTAAATGGTTAAAAATTTGAATGAAAACTGTAACCCACTTTGAATATTCCCGACATAATGAATCCCAACAAACAAAGCGTTTCTGTCTTTATGTGGTTTTAAATTATTAATACTAATTTGCAGCAGATACTCATTTACCCATCCGTCCTGCATAATCTCTAATTCAATGCGGAATAACGGGGAACCTGGAACCAATCCCAGGAAGTACAGGACTGTGCACTCATACAAACCATCACACAAACCATCACACACTCCCAGCAAGCTGGAGACACTTATTTGGCAAACCGCATGTTTTGGGACTGTCAGAGGACACTGGAGTAGTGAGTAACCCTACACAGTACAGGGGGACGATGGAAACCGCCTTCTCTCATGAAAACAGTTCCAGGGCTGGGCATAAGATTTGGCAGACGAGATCACTGGGATGTTTTGCTTTGTAGTACAGTGGAAAGGAACCCAAGGTTAGGTTTCGGCAAGTGCTACTTTGCACATCGAGTCGGCACCATTTTCTCAGAGGATTATCGCTTATTTCCTACATGTAAGCAACTTGCACCTTTTTCCATAAAAGGAAAGAGAACAGAATGAGAGCTTTCTGATTTGTAGATATTTCCAGAAGACGATTGAAAATAATTAAAAAAACACATCTGCAGCAGGGGGTGTCCCCTGGAGTTTTTAATCAGTAGAACCTTGTTTTTTTCTACTTTGTCTTGTTCTTCTTCAGGTGGAGCATCTCTGGCAGAACTTTAGTGTCTCCACTGGACACTAGGATCGCGGTCATGACTAGTGCAGTGCTTCTACTGCTGGATGTGCAGCCCGCTGCAGATATACAGAGATAATACTGCTTCTGTGGGTGGGGGGGGGGGGGGGGGGAGGAGAGAGGCAGCCCCCCCCAGGCTC
>JAODJU010000002.1:6491232-6518156 GCA_026776725.1 Gnathonemus echidnorhynchus | reverse complement strand
TGGGTGGGGGGGGGGGTGGGGGGATGAGAGAGGCAGCCCCCCCCAGGCTCTCAAGGCGTTCATCTATACAGGACGCAGGGAAAACGACCGCAGACACCCCACAGGGGGAGCTATCCTGACGGAAGAGTCAGTCATTCCACTGAGAAGCATGAGGGAGCTCTCAGTCACATCAACATGAATGATCCAGAGCACAGAGAAGCAAAAGTTACTGTACCTGCATGAATGAGTGCATTTACACATCACAGTACTCAAAATGCAGGGCATGAGTGCACATCTCTGACATCGTGACAACGCATTGCTGAAGTGGCTTCTGCATAATAGAAAATGTAAACATAATGAACAGTGTGTTCCTTTTACAATAAGAAAATATGTATTTCCCATAATCAGCAAACGGGGTTCACTTTCAGCCTGACATGTTGGAAACAAAAAAGTGACAAAACATGGAAATAATTATTTGAATCAATTTTCTCCACAGAACATTTTCTTCAAAGCAATGTTTACATCTATTTGGACAACAAAGAGCATCAACATAAGCATATTCTGAATTAGAACAATCCAGTGCTGCATACGTGAGATGACAAGAAGTGTAAAAATAAATCAGAGGTTCTACATAAAATTCTTTATAAACTATTCAAGTAAGTGTTATAATAAACATTTGATGTCTATTATGAATACAGTCATGTTGGAAAATTTGTGTACCCATCATGAGGTTATACCTACAAAAATTTTCCACAATCTGGTCAATCAGATTTAGTTTCGCTTCATTATTAATTATTTATTAATTATTTAGCAGATGCTATTTGTCAAAAGCAACATAAAATTGATGACAGGAGTCCACCAGATTCACTGCAGCAGTCACCCAGATTCACTGCTGCAGTTGGGGCTAAAGGGCTCACTGAGGGACCCGACAGTTATTGGATTACGCTGCCTGCCAAGGGATTGCGATCAGAAGGCCTTACATACATGGGCACAGATCTCAGGCTCACGGGGCTGGACACTGCTCCCCCAGTGCTGCTTCTCTGATCTCCAAGAAGCACCATTTCTAAGTATATTCACTTATGTGATGCTGTTATCCAAAGCGACCCATCACCTTTGCGTTGTTAGCGCAGTGCTGTACTTGCTGAGCGACCACTGCCCTTATCATTTTGGCCCACTGCATTCTGAGTTTTCCACTGTTTTCCGATTTTGTCAAGAGCTTCTCTCTATAATCTTAACTGCTTTGTACAACCTAATCACGGCTGGGCTAAAGACTCTTGTTTCAAAACACTCCCCAAACACGCGAAATGTCGGTGTGCCGGCGGCTGGCATCACACGTGTTACTGCCTCTGCCCTCAGTCCTGCCACATTCGCAGCTGGTCGCCAGGCTACCTGCTGGCGTGGGCACTCACAGGGGCATGGCAGGAGGGAAACTTGCACAAACCTGCAGGAATGCGGAACACGGAAGGAACTGATCTAGAATCAGCACCGAAGTCTGTGTCAGGCAGATTCCGCTATCACTGTGTGCTAAATGTTTAATTTATTTTAAAGCATATTGTGTTCCAGAGTGAGACCTCTGTGTTCCAGAAAAGCACACAGAGGTCTCACACGCTCTTGCTTGTCGAGATTGAGTTTACAGGAAAACAGGTAGCATCAGAAGCCAGAGTGCCTTATTGATACACCAAATAGAGTTGAAGTCTCTCTTTGAAAAAGAACAAGGAGACTGTCGAATGAAAAGCTCTACAAATGAAACTTTACAAATTTCAGCTAAAAATGCATGAGACATATTTTGAAATCCCTGTGTTACATTTCATTCGGGCTTTCCATCACTGAAGCCATTAGATGCTTTTCACATCTTTGGAAAAACTTTTCATTATCAGTCTTATTAATTCATGCAAATCAGATGATAACAGGACACAGTATTCCCTGTTTACAGTGAGCAACACATCACATGTAAATAAATACATAATATTAATTAAAAACTTTTATAGAAGTCAGCATCCACTAATCAAACTAAAATATGTTGCATCAACTTCAGATTCTCAGAATTCCGTTGTTAGTAAATATCAAGGAAATGTCTTGACACACATTCTGTGCCCATGTGACAAAACTGCAACTATATGTCCAAGCAGCAAATACTTTTTAGCTGCTGCATTTAGCAGATCTTGACCTCACTATTTCCTTCCATTCAGGCTTCTAATGAACTTTACCATTAAAGGTTAAATGCCATCATTCATTAAAAGCTCTTTTCTAGCCCCTGTAAACAGCAGCAACCTAAATTTAATCTCTCTTCCCCTACTTGTTCACGGGGCCTCTCACACTTACCACAGGAAGTATCTGAGTCACCTTAACAGCCCGGGCTATGATCGTAGTATAAGGCCTGTGAGTAGGGCCCTACCTAACATGTCATGGACTGTCATTAGCAGCCTAATAACCGTCATCCTCTGGGTTTTCCTTGGGAACATCTCCTAACATCATCATGCCACACTGCACGCAACTGGAGAGAAGAACTTCCTTTGCTTGGACCTATTTTCTTTGACCTACGCCAGTAAAATGACCTACAAATGCATGTCGTCTAAAAACTCACACATGATGCTAGGCAAGTTAGCAAAGGAAGTGTATGGTATAACTGGCAGTGACCAAGCCTGGGCAGAGAATGAAAAACAGCTGCGTGGCGTGTATGCGAGCGCTTGTGGTACACAAGGTGCACACGGTGCGGCGAGCTTGGAGCCATCTGCGTATGACTTCACATCCTGTGAGACGCGGCTCACCAAAAGCACACTATATGGATGCAGACACAGCTCCTCTGCTAGAGTCAGGTGCTGCGCGTGATTAACCTGCCCGTGTCTTCGTCGCATGATGATGCGTAGAGGCTCACAGTATCGACACGATGCAGTTCATGCCAGGCTCTTAGGGCAACGGGCAGCACTGGCTTTTCACACTTCTCATTTTATTTCAATTTTTGCAGTAAATTTATGATCTAATTTGGTGGAGGCGTGCAGAATGCGCGTGCAGGACAGGGTCGGTGCCCCAGGACCCGCGTATATAAAGTGGCAGCCCTCAGTCATTGTCACCATGTGACAGATTGTGGAGGTAAGTCCTCTTCTGTTTCATCCCCGTCCAAAAGCAGCCACAAAACCGCAGTGCCAAAGCAGTGGTCCGATTCTGGCAGCTGGCCTCCCAGCAGGGCCTGTCACACTGAGCCCGAAGCAGACACACATGCATCTGTGTCGTGTTTTGACCAAAGCACAGCTACTCGAGAATAAAATTCTGTGCTGCACCTGGTATTTTGAAGCTAAATAGTGACTAAATAAGGAAACGCTCAGCGTATGTACCTGGCCAATGGTGACTTGGACCCGATGGCCAGCCGTGGCTTCAGCTGTTACTGTTTGTTTGACAGAGAGAGACGAGGGAAGCCGTCACAGAGATACTTGTAAGTTTCCATTTCACTGCCGACATTCACCACAGGTTGTACTCGGCTGCTTGGGTGACACCGTGAGCTGTGTTTATTTTCCATGGTAAACCACATTTGGTTCAACCTCACAACTGTACCAACAAAATAAGCGGCTCCAAGCTGTTACAGACCCCCATCAGAGTACACAATGGCACCGGTCTCTGGTCTGCTCACTGCCTCTGCCCTTCTTTTGTCTGAAGCAGCTTGACGTCCGCCGTAACTCCCAAATGCCCTGATAACAGCAATGTTGTTTATGGAAGCCAACATACAAGTGTGCACGAGAGACGTCCCGCTGGATGACTGTGAACATGTGATGGTGCGTTCAGGACCATTCAAGGCGAATGTCGCTGAGAGCAGCAGAAAGACAGGCTGACCACTGAGATGCATTTCCTGCCTCATGCTACCAGGCTCTGTAGTTAAAAACACAGAAATGTGACCTTCTGATATGCAAAAGCACAAGCCCAGATCATAGATAAAGTGCATGCAGATTTTATAACAAGTCTGCATTGTTTTAATTGATTCGGTTAAACGCATCCGCAGTGCTGCTGTTACCCATTCTACATCTAAACAGGCTTTTCTTTCAAAGGCATTTTCACAATTTGCAAAGAAGAAAATTATATTTCAGTAATTATTGGCACAATACCACAAGAACTCAACAAATATTGCTATATCATGTTTTATCTTCTCTAAGTAATGTATAGAAAATATAAAATATTAATCTTTTATTTAAAAATGCATATTTGCAAGGGATGCATTACTAGAATTTAGGCCTATTCCTGAATAAAGTGGACTGATAGAGATCTGTCCTTTATACAGACCAACTGATTATCGTTACAGTGACTTTCTTAGTTAGCGTTTCACTACCAACCTTCAACAGTGATAAACAGTGTCTATTTTTTTATTCAAAATGCTGCAAATAACATCTTGCTATATACATTAAAGTATTTACCAAAAAATGCTATATAGACCAACTAATAAGCTATACAAGTTTATCTTCGTGTTTTCAGAAATGTATGGCATATGAGTATATAAACAAAAATTAAGGTGAACATCAGTGAACCAGTTTCTACTCTTCATTACAACACAGGGCAGACCTGTACTGAGAAGCACACAGTACACATAGAGAGGATGGAGACCCCTGACCAGAGACAGAACAGGGAGGCTATGTGATGTCTGAATGTTCTGAGCTCCTCCGACTGTTGAAAGATCAAGGTTCTTCAGGTGCTCTTGTGGTTACCGTTTTTTGCAAAGCTGCTCCCCCCCCCCCCCCCCCCCCCCCCCCCCCCCCCCCCCCCCCGGAGCCCTCAGTCTCACTCACATTGCTCACCCTCTGCTCTACAAATCAGATAAGGCTGTGCTGAGCAGCTCGTCTGCGATTCAGGCAGAGCCAAACGCTCACCATGCATTTGATCGCGCATCCAGAATCACGATCGTCAGAGCGAATCCATCTCAGGGGCCAGCATTGCCCTCACCAAATTCTCAACACCAGCTTAGCTGAAAGAAGGCTCTTTATATACTTCATGCCCTACATGGTAGCATTTAGCAATTTCCTCCAGAACCTGGCAGGTAAATGACCTTGACATAGAGTGAATAAGATACCACTAAGTGATCGTTTTATACATTCTAATTTTTATTTGGATGGCAGAAAGAATCACTAAAGTATTGACAATCCATTCAAATCACTGTGGTTCAACCTGACACCCAAAATATTTTTGATAAAAAGTTAAATAAGGACAATAATCTATACACAATTCTTACATTTTTGGTGACTTAAAGTAACAAAAGACTGCATCCAGAACATCAATTACAATGTCATTAAACAAGACGTTTAACATATTCCTCTCAAATCCATAAGTGGTGATACACAGTGGTGACAACGTTACACAATCATCCCTAAAAGAACACGGGCGTGTCTAAGCTCGCATTCCTCGTGACAGAATGAATGCTGCTCGCCTTGACACAGGTTAGCACGGCTCTCAGTGCAGGTCACTGCTAAACAACCCATCATTTATTTTATCTTAATTATAAACAAATGAACAATTCACCATTGCTAAAAGATGACAGTCTTTTGTCTGCAATAAGATATATATACATGTGACTCCTCATGAAGACCTTTTCTTCTCTCCTACACTATGACAATACCAGACATACCCTGAATACTTTATACAGGCTACACCTCAAACTACACAATATATAATGCAAACCCATCCATCCATCCTTTCATCTTCCACACACTCTCGTCCCATGCAGGGTCGCACAAGGCAGGGAATAACTCTGGTAGGTATGTCAATCCATCGCGGGCCACTCACACTTACGGGATATTTGGAAACTAAAATGAACCTTAGCATATTTTTGGACTCTGGGATTATATCCTACAACAACACAGGAAGAACATGCGAACTTGAGCTGGGGAAGAGATTCGAACCCAGAACTCCCAGGGTGTGAGGTAACTATAACGGACACAAATGCTTGTAATAACAGAAGCGCTGTATCGATTTCGGTCACTTTCGGCATTGCATTTCAAAATGAAGGATATTTCATTACGCTAAGTTTATATAAGCGATAAAAAACACAACAAAGCATCCAATAAATGAAGCAGAGCAGATCAAAAATTAACACACCCACAAGAGGGTTTGGGTTAATCGAAACAGAGCTCACCTATTCCGGGCATTACGGGCAAGAAAAAGCCAGAGAATAAGAAAAAAGTGAGAAGGTGTTTTCAATGCCAAGTAGCCAGAACAGTAGATCGTAATCAATCAAGGCAACTTTATCTCTAAATGACAATCAGCTACTATAAACCAACAGCAGGGCACAGCTAGAGAGCATACTGAGGGTCCGCTTACGTGTTATGTAGTATACTGACAGTCCACTTACGCAAACTAACCTGTACAGGCAGAACGAGCAGCTAAGTAGCTACACAACACCTGATACATAATATTCAGAATATAAACAAGATTAACTATTCATACTGGCTCAATAACCAGCTAATAAAGCTAAATATCTGGCAATCTAAACCAACCAGCCAGTCTCCAACCTGAGAAATCCATCCCAGTACTTGGCCAGTTATCCCAACCACTGCTAAACTGTCTATAATAAAGCCCTTCTCAGAGGCCATTAATACAGGTCTTATCATACAAGCTAGCCATTATATGTCATATACACTACTGTATTTGGTAACTTAACATTAACTGCACCTTCATAATGCCTTCATAATGCATTCATAGAACATTCATATGCAGCATGTAAGTATATCTTAACATCAAAACATACATTAACAGCTTTAATATACATTAATATCAAACATTACACGATAATACCACACAATATAATCGTATGTTTGTTTTTAGTGTATGTTAGGATGTTATGGTATACTTACATGCTGCATATGAATTTTCTATGAACGCATTATGAAGGCATTATGAAGGTGCAGTAAATGTAAAGTGTCATCCTGCATTTATTTGCCTTTATTTTCATTGTTAGAGGACTGTGCTGTCACTTGAGGGTCACAGCAGAGAACATCCACAGTAGACGTACATAGCCGTGTCTATGTAAAAGTCGTGTAAAAGGATTGCAGTATCACTCCTTGAACAATACTACTTCATCTTTATTTCTTCATGAAAGGCTCCTAATATGTGATTAGGATGTAGTCAAAACAACAGGTAAAGGCATTCTTATTTGACACTGTATTTTACAATGGCATATTTTTTTTTGTAAATTGATAAAAAGGCAAAAAATGTTGGAAGTCCTTCGTTACTCAGTTCATAGCGTCTTATGTGGTCACACATTAGCGGTACAGGGGTCCTGGTTTTGGAAAAGATGAAAAAACCCCTGTTTAAACAAACTAGGTCATTGGTGAAAAAATGAAATGATCTTTCTGGACAATAACCACTTGAAAGAGAGAGTGACTGGAGTCAGATGCTCCAGTTACTTCAGATGTGGATTTTGCCCACCATGCCGTATAAAAAAAAAATTACTGACTTTTCACAACAGCCTTCTGTTCAAGTGCAATATCCCTCAATTAAGAGGGATTTTAGAGGAGCCGTTGACAAGACTATTTCACAAGACAAGAATGTGTTACAAGAAGACTTCTAAAGACTTGGGTCTCCATCACTTCACATTTATGTAGATTATTTTCAAATGCAAGGAGAGCACAGCTGCTGTTCTCCCAGAAGTGGGCCTTCTACACAGACCAGAGCAAGGTGCTGCCAGAGAATCTTCTAACAAGAACAACAGTGGCAATTAAGTATCTGCAGACATCTTGCACTTCGTAATGTCTGCGTTCATCAGTCTACCAGCAGAAAAACACTGAACAGGTGTGGTTTTCGTGGCAGGTCACCACGGAGGAAACCACTGCTGTTCATCATAAGTTTGCTAAAGACCACCTGAATGTTTCATAGTACTACTGGAAATACTGTTCTGTAGACAGGTGAAACAAAAGCTTTTAAGCTTTTAAAGTTAAATAGAATTTTGCATTTTCATGACAACTTTCTATGCATCTCTCTGAGAGCCTATTTCATACTAACGTAAAAAGGAGGAGATTATTTGTAATTTAATCTACGTGAATTTGCTGCTATTCCTCCAAGCACATTCACCTTGCAGCATTCTACGGGGCCACCAGTCATGTGTCACATCCACAGTGAAGGAGATGTGCAGGATCAACAGGCAGCAGCTCTGCCCCAAACACAGCACATCACAAAAATTAAAGATACCAGCTCAAAGACATTCTGTAATTGTAGGAGTGACACTATGCTGCTCTTTGGGTGGATCAGCCTTGGTTAATAAGAGGGCACTGAAAACCAACAGGCTATTGATAATTGTAGGAGCTTCCAAACTGTCTGCACCGCGTCCACATTGTAAGAGGTCTAACCTGAGATTCGGAGTATCTTTCAGATCCCGTTTAAACTCCATTCTCATTCAGAGCAGCTTTCAGATCCCGCTTACACTCCAGCGTCATTTGGAGCAGCTTTAAGATCCCACTTACACTTCAGTGTCATTCGGAGCAACTTTCAGATCCCACTGGCACTCCAGCGTCATTCGAAGCAACTTTCAGATCCCGCTTACAGTCCAGAGTCATTCAGAGCAGCTTTTACGTCCCGCTTACACTCCGGCGTCATTCGGAGCAACTTTCAGATCCCACTGGCACTCCAGTGTCATTCGGAGCAACTTTCAGATCCTGCTTACACTCCGGCGTCATTTGGAGCAACTTTCAGATCCCACTGGCACTCCAGTGTCATTCGGAGCAACTTTCAGATCCTGCTTACACTCCGGCGTCATTTGGAGCAACTTTCAGATCCCACTGGCACTCCAGTGTCATTCGGAGCAATTTTCAGATCCCGCTTACACTCCAGTGTCATTCGGGGCAGCTTTCAGATAAATTATTCTTGTGTACTGCTGTCTTGGAAATTTTGAACCTTGAACCTTGAAGCATCCTGCAGCTCAGCGTAGAACCAGGGTTAAACCAGGATTTAAAAATGCAGATTTGTTTAAAAATAGAGTGGTCTCTTTGTTTTTTCCGTGGCAGTAGAGTGTAAGATGTTTTTATCCATTTTGTTACTGTATAATTCTTACGTTTCTCTTGTTTTCATACTTTACTTGAGTCCTTGCTGTAATTTCATTATAAAGTCATACAGAGAAAAACTACATCTTAAAAATGCACACAATTCAATCAAGTTATTGTATGCATTACGTGTGCATGCATGTGCCGTGTGACAGACTGGTGTCGTCGCCTGTGTGTATCGCCCCCAGTACATGTGCATGCATGCGCTGTGTGACAGGCCAGCATCGTCGTCTGTGTGTATCGCCCCCAGTACATGTGCATGCATGCGCTGTGTGACAGGCCAGCATCGTCGCCTGTGTGTATCGCCCCCAGTACATGTGCATGCATGCGCTGTGTGACAGACCGGCATCATCGCCTGTGTGTATCGCCCCCAGTACATGTGCATGCATGCACTGTGTGACAGGCCAGCATCGTCGCCTGTGTGTATCGCCCCCAGTACATGTGCATGCATGCGCTGTGTGACAGACTGGCGTCGTCGCCTGTGTGTATCGCCCCCCAGTACGTGTGCATGCATGTGCCCTGTGACACACTGGCATCGTGGCCCGTGTGCCTCACTGCCCAGTACGTATGCATGCTGCCTAGGACATGTTCTCCGGCCACCACGGCCAGGATAAGCAGCCTGGAGAGAGAGGCCGGTGCTTCCCCTCATCTACAAACAAGCCAGGACACTGCAAGTCTCTTTAAAAGACACAATATTCTGCATCTTGACCTATTTGTACTCCTCTAATTACCCTGAGAGGCCTGTCTGCAGTCTCGAGAGCCTGGGGCAGGTACCCTTTTAATCCTCTTTTGGAGCAAGCAAGGGAAACAGTGAAAAGCGCAGCACCCAGGTACTCCGATGCCGTCAGAGACGGGACTCAGTCTCCCAGACCCAGATCCCCTTCCAACCGTACATCTGGCTGCAGAACCCTTCAGGTCACCATCTTACACGAATCCCCAAAATGTTCAGTGTGTTCATTTAGTAAAAAGAGCTTCATTTCTTACCACGGAATACGGAAGATTACACACAGCACTTAACAAGATATAAAGTACGACCTAGGGCTCATTCATAATGAAGAGTGACGGCAAATGTCCAAGGTGTGAGTCTGACACGTTTCAGTGACATTGGTAACAGGTGGCAGAAGCAGACATATATATAGCCACACGCCACATAAAAAAGAATTTTGAGATGCAATACACAATATAATTACACACAATGTTTCAGTTAGTAACTTTTTAAACTCTGCTCAAACAAACAAATACTGGCCACATCTGCAGAAAATCATAGTCACAATGGAAGCCACAGGCTTTTGTTGCACCCTTACTGTGACAAGGTAATATATCCAAAAATATAACACAGAACAAAGATCTAACACCATACAGAAGATGTTCTGTTCCCTTTGCTTGGCAAAATCTGGCAACTTCACCAGCATTTTTAAAATGTGTTTCTCCTTTATGTTCCCTGTTGTATGACACATAGGACTTGAAATGTCCACAGTTTGCAAATTCATCAATTCATATGGATGAATGATCAAAGATCAAAGATATTTTTTATTGTCAATTCACATTATACTGTATGTGCAAGACATACATGAGAACTGAAATCCCGTTTCTCGCTCACTGGTGTGCGAACCGTCCAATTACAAAATTATAGACATTCTATACAAAAAGACAGAAAACAAGACACAGGACAAACTGGCAAAATTATCACCTAGTTGATTTCTGTCACAGACAATAAAGCAATTCTTTCTGGAAATGCACCAGGCATTAAGAATTGCCAAAACGTGAGATTGCAAGAAGCTCGAATATGATGTGAACTCACCGACGGTGACAGAGATCCGCTATATGGGTCAGGCAGCATCATGAACTGGTATCCTGAAAAGGCAGATGCTTTGTATCGATCTCTGTCTTGATGTTTGGACCCTTAAAGAAAAACAGAATCAAAGAAAGGAAATTAAAATTTGCTGGTGTGCCATGCCAGTTAAAGTTCTACAAACAAACATTTGACATCAGGTAGTTCAGTTTTCTAAACAAAGCACATGTGACAACAAAAAGGATCTAAAGATGGAAAAAACAATGGAGGAAATTTATCCCCTCATTACTTTTGTTACAGGCATCAATGAGCAAAACAAATGATACAATACAGACACTCCACTACTTACGAACTTTCAACTTACAAACTTTCAGACATACGAACGTAGAGGACTGTAAGTGCAAATTGTGTTCATTGGGCTCCCATTTCCTCTCCGCAACATCAAGTTTTTTTTCTGCGTACCAGTTCCGCCTAGTACAAGGGTCTCAAACTCCAGTCCAGTTTTTGATTTACCCTCATTTAACACACCTGATTCAACTCCTTGTGCTAATTACCACACAGCTCTTGAGCTGAATCATTTGTGGTGGAAGGGGGAAAGAACTAAGCTACACAGGGCTCCGGCCCTCCAGGAATGGAGTTTGAGACCCCTGGCCTAGTACGACTTCTGGCCGCTACTCCCACCACCCAGCAGCGTAGTGTGCGTACTCCCAGCATCCTAGTTCTTTGTACTTGCCTATACTCTTAAAATGATGTTGAATAACGACTTACGAACATTTCAAGTTACGAACGGCCTTTCGGAACGTGTCTCATGTGCAAGTAGAGGAGCGTCTATATAATTATTCCTTGACTCTTCATATTCCTCTATAAGAGCACATAAAAACAGATAATACAATATTACAAGTAACATTTAGATGATATCCAAATTGAGCAGCCATGCATGGAAAAAACCTGATCTGAGTTGCTTGTCCACAGCGTTTTTCTATTTAGGGTGCCATACTGAACACATTTTTAATGCGTATACCTGTATAACAGCTCAGTAAGTTTTACAAGAATATAATCAACAGCAAACAGGTGCATATATTTCTGAAATTTACAGGTTTTAATTGTATCTAGAACATGCAGAAATACTGTACATTAAATTAATCATGTGTAACATTTTTGTGTTAAAATGGCACTTGTCAAGATATTGAATTGATCAGGAAATTATTATTATTATTCTCCACAAAACTGACCAGGATAACCAGTTTGAAGATAGACGGATTAATGTATAATTATTATTATTATCATTGTTGTTGTTATTATTATTATTATCTAGAGTTATGACGTTTGCTTCATGGTACACAAGATTTGACGGCTAACATCAGCTCAGGATCCTGCAGCGCATCAGACGTAGCTTCTTCCACACTCTCACACACCATCGTCCAGGTAAGCGGCCAACTAAAGAATATTCCGTTCAACTGACCGTACATGCTTCGCAGCTGCTTCCAAAATGTTTGCTGGTTTGTCTTCAAGTACAACTCGTGTTTCCAAAACAATGGATATAATAAATATTAAGCTAGCAATAACACGCGGGACGTAGCCTATTTGCGGAGCTCAAACCAGGCTGAGAAACTTTGCCGTAACTAGTCGGCGATGTGCTGGTGACCCTAAGCATAACGTCCCACCCCCCCGATTAAAGTTCTTTTTTTTTTTTTACGTTGATTAACCTTTCGTTTGCAGTAATCCCAGCACCTACCTTAGGGTCGTACTGTCAAGGTAATTCGCGGTTTCTAAAAACACATCGTTAGTCTGTTTCCTGTACAGACCTGCAGCGCGGCACATCCATGACTTACCGTCGGCAGGATCCGCATGTTTGCCCGTAAGGACTCCGTGCTCGCCCTGCTGTCCCCGTCTGACCACCTGCAAATATCACCAGCAATTACAAAAAACCTTCACTGAAGAACAGAAAAAAGTTTAGTAACTAAACAGGTGACGCGAAAGGGACCAGCCCTCACCCCCTGATCCGCTCCTGAATTCGGATTCAGGTTTATTTCTGATTCGTTCACCAAAGACGATTTCAGGTCCGCCAAATCGCTTTCGGTCTGTGCGTTTTCTTGGATCTTCTCGTCTTGCTCTCCTTCATCCTTAAAAGAAATCATTTCATCGTTAGCTCCAAAATCGTCCCCTCCGCCGCTATTGAGCTGAGGCATTTTTTTTCTTCCAAAAATAAAAAAGCTTAGACTTAAGTTGTATCCCTCTCCTTTTATATGACCCGAGCAGCAGCGCTTGTGGGTTGTCTCTGGTGCAAACGGTGGCGGTCAGAGCCCGTGCAAAAAAGTGTGAAAGAAGACAGAAGTCGCCGCGATGGGTGACACTAACATGGCCCGGCAGCGACATTAATAGCGCGTTTCGGCCGAAGGAGCGGCTGTGGCTGCGGGCATCAAAGAGCACCGCCTGCTGATTGACACATTCACAGACTTGCTGGGGGCTGTTTAAAAATCAGTTTAGCTCTTAAAGAACCACGACTTCTTTCTGTCAAGTTTCCTAATGGTTACGAAATTTACAGTAAAATACTTAGAAAAAAGCCTCCGGCTACAGACGTGCTATTTTACACTCACCCTTTTGCTGATATAAACAGAAAATTGTGGCGCGGAAAAAGACAAACATTTGCTATGATGTGAATATGGTTATTTGTAGCTGATATGCTTTGTATCCCATACGTTTGGTGAATCAAAGGTTTCTGATTGTTAAGAACTTCTTCCCAACCCTTGTTACTGAGTCTAAGTACCACTGTAGAATATTTCCTTTATATTTTATCTAATGTCTCGACTCCCCCCAACGAAAAAGTGATTATTTGACAAGCCCAGCAAAATTCTCTTAACTTTAGACATGCAATGTTTGATGCAATTTATTTATTTTTTTAAAAAAACAACTTTTTAAAAATCATTGGATTTTTAAAATACCACATTATCACTTACTACACTTTTTGGTTTGTCCTATTATTTCCCTAAACCTAGATATCAATAAAATATTCCACTTAATAAAAATAAATAATAAATAATTCCACTTAAAGATTGACATGGCCAGGTTAAACTATGCAGATCTATACATGAAATATTAAACTTCTTTATTTACCTTGATTAAATAATTCTTTTGTGGACTGTTTTTACAACACTTTTTTGTATTTGTATTCTTTTTTTCCAGTGTAACTTAAATTCCCACAGACGGCTTGATTTACTGATTTCGGACTCATTTGAAATGCCACTTTTGCTTTTTGATTTTGTAGGACATTCTGCTTCTGTGCCCTAAATCTTCATTTCTAATCTCTGATTGTTGTTATGACATTTAAATTTAGCAAAATATATACTTGCTGAATTGCCTACGGGACAGGAAATGCATATAAAAAAAAAAACAAAAAACTGCCAAAACTGGGTTTTGTTATGTGTGTTTATATTGGGTGAATTTATTGCTGAAAAAAGGTTGTTTGCTGATAAGAAACTGAATCCTAAATGCAAAATGAAGCAGAACCAGAAATACTGCATTGTAACAAGTGAAGTGTGTCAAGTTTTAATATGATAGCTTTTAAGAACCTTGACATTTTGAGGGCATTCTGGGGGGTATATGCCCTTATTTAGTAAATGAATGTTAAGAGGAGTTTTAGGATTTCAAACATTACAAATCCCCCCGGCCCAATACAGACATTAGTGTCATGTTGATGTGAATTTCAGAAGTAATGCAACTGATCCTATATAATAGTCAGCTCTGGGAGGTTGTTGCTAAGCTACAACTGCGGCGATGAACTGGGATGGCAGCTGGAAGCAATACGATGCCAGTCCGGAAGAGAGCCGGGGGGCCGCAGAAGGGCCGGGCGGGTAACTGGTGCGGGATGCTGATGGCGCTCTGGCTGTTCCGTATCTCAATGTGCCAGCGATGCTTTGGGCCCGATTTGCACCCCTGCTATGCTGAAGCGGAAGCTCATTGTCACACCCTGTTTCTCCCTGCGAGCCGTATCCTGTTTTGGCATTCGTGAGCACAAAGCGCTCGACCTGGGACCTTGCTGCCCTCGCTGTTTCAGATTAAGCCTGCAGCAACGGAGAAGCAACCTGTTGTGGTCGATGAGGCTCGTGACAAATGGCTTATTTTAAACAGCAACTACACAGGCCTTTGATGTCAAGCCAAATCAGATAAATCATTTGATCCTGGGTACATTCACATTCATAAAAGCCTGCTGTCACTCTGCCTCAGATTAATGCTGCTGGGATCGGACATTCTTGGTGTTTAGATTTAACAGAAGGCAGGGCTCTAGAGATGCAAGAGATGCATGCATGATCTACCTGTGTGCCAGCATGACATATGGTTCTTTCTCTCACTTATTTTTC
Source organism: Gnathonemus echidnorhynchus (assembly GCA_026776725.1). Classification (NCBI taxonomy): domain Eukaryota; kingdom Metazoa; phylum Chordata; class Actinopteri; order Osteoglossiformes; family Mormyridae; genus Gnathonemus; species Gnathonemus echidnorhynchus. Next base: position 6,503,019 of record JAODJU010000002.1, on the reverse strand, counting down.
ACGACATCTTTGTATTGGCTGTACTGCTGTGTGGTCTCCATCATGCACCATGAAATATGGCATTAGCATGTTATTCGCGAATGGAAATGAAAATAATTTTCATCTCATAGTAAGAGGAGACTTTCCTTCCTCGATGTTCAGGCTGTGGCAGCTGTGCTGGATTGCTGCTCAAATGTTTGAAGGACCGTCTAAGTAAGAAAATGTAGTTCGAAACCGCTTTGACAGCAGCAGTCCAAATGAGATGCTGAAACTACTGTGGTCATGTTAACCTTCCATAAAATGAATGGGACACATTGTATCTAAGTGCTGAAAATCCCAGACCATCGTAAACCCCAAGTGGCTCTATGTTCACACGTCACTGGGTCCCCAGGGCTGCTATGAGAACTGCGATGACACTGTGCGAGACCTCGGCCACAGTCACCAGGAGCACCGAAGCCTCCTTTCGTTTTGTAACACCGTAAAAGGGAGGAATGTGACAGGAAATCCAGGAGGAAAGAGACACCTCAAGCACGCACACAATAACGACCTTAGCCCCTACCCAGCCTTAACCTTAACCATAAGTAGCCAAACAAAATACAAGACTTTTGGCACTTTTTGTTTTCTGATTGCAGGCACAGATTTTTATAGAACTGAATTTCTACTTTTTTTGTACCAAAAAAAAATTATCCCCACGAGGGCAAAATAACAGTTTTTTTTTGTTTATCACATTGTGGGGACACATGACCTCCACACACACAGAGGGGTATGAGGTGATGGTGTCACTCCATGTCCACCACCATTCTGTCCAGGAAGTGTCACAGATGGGGGGATTCACAGATTAATAAAGTTTGACAATCAGCCTATACAGTATAATGAACGTTAGAAGTACATTGTTTCAAATTAATTTACTTTTTTGAAGCACCTTAATTATTTCAAATACGTTTAATAGAAAAGTAACGATCTAAAGAGTTACAAAGTAATAAATTGAGCATTATAAGGCGATTGAGGATTTTGAAATTGTGTCAATAACAAATGAACTTCATCACAAAAGAAACTGTGCTGTCGAAGACATGCTATGTTTTATGGCAAAGACAATTTTGCATCCCTAAAACATCATGAAAATGACAAATATTGACAGATATGATGTTCCTGTTTCTGCTTGGTGCATGACGTCACTTAAACTGCGCACAAATTAAATCAGAAACTTCAACAGCTTTGCCTAGAATGTATGCAATATGGAAGTAAAGCTAAATGCAATCCATCCAAACACCCACCCACCCATCCATCCATCCATTTTCTGTAACCACTTATCCTACTTAGGGGTGCGGGAGGTCCGGAGCTTATCCTGAAGGCTACAGGTGCAGGTCAGAAACCAAATACAATGTCAATGTTGAGTGAATGTTGGAAATGTACAATTTGGAGATATTTAGGAAATCATAGATCCTGTATAATCATCCCAGTACCCAGAAGTTATGTGTTTCAAGCATCTTTTATGCCCACCTGTCCTGGACCAGGGTCTGGAGCCTGTCCCAAAGGTACAGGTACGAGGCGGTGGATAAGCCAGGACAGGGTGCCAACCCATCACAGGGGGAACATCGCCACGCCCCAAAAGGTACAGGCACGAGGCGGTGGATAAGCCAGGACAGGGTGCCAACCCGTCACGGGGCACACCGCCACGCCCAAAAGGTACAGGCACGAGGCGGTGGATAAGCCAGGACAGGGTGCCAACCCATCACGGGGCACATCGGCACGCCCAAAAGGTACAGGCACGAGGCGGTGTATAAGCCAGGACAGGGTGCCAACCCATCACGGGGCACACCGCCACGCCCAAAAGGTACAGGCGCGAGGCGGTGGATAAGCCAGGACAGGGTGCCAACCCATCACGGGGCACACCGCCACGCCCCAAAAGGTACAGGCGCGAGGCGGTGGATAAGCCAGGACAGGGTGCCAACCCATCACGGGGCACACCGCCACGCCCCAAAAGGTACAGGCGCGAGGCGGTGGATAAGCCAGGACAGGGTGCCAACCCATCACGGGGCACACTGCACACCATTCACACCTATTTGGCCACTGCAGTTCACCTTAGCATTTGTTTGGACTGTAGGGGGAAGAACCCCCCACAACACAGGGCAAGCCCCCCCCCCACACACATACACACACACAAATCCCAGTCCCCAACAGTGCTAACCAGAATGGCTCCTATTGTGTGTTTCTTTCTTTATTGCTTCCAATTTTTCTAATGTTATGGAAATCTTTTTTCCACATGCATAAGCATATCTGCCATTTAATGTAAAATTGTTTCACTCATGTATCCCTCATGAGTCCGACCAGCCTGCAACCTGAAAATGCTGTTTGATACTGAAAATAACATACATGCAAAAATGTATGCAGAAGTAATGTTTGTGAAATCAAGAGTGTCACAGGCTCACTTACAATACCAAACAATATTTTATGACAAACAAAATTGAAAGTAATAGCCAATTCATATTCACAAATAATTTCCGAATCTACAGACAATCGTAATCAAATAAAAATTACTTGAAATATGGTGTCAATTTCTTCAACTATTTACTTTAACCAAAATGGAATTGGTAAATATTGATACTCGTCAACATTGCAAAGCATTACACTTGGCAAAATATTATGGAATTATAAAATTACTGCTATGTTTCCAACTGAAACATCATGTTATTTTTGTTGAAATGACCTCTACTCAAAACAGAGAAACACAGAATTATTTTCAATATAATAAATAAAAACATCTGAAAGCTCTTTGGAAAATAATTATCTTGGGGGAAAAAGTGCCACCATTATTCCAGTAACAGTACAGTGAAGTGCCCATTTCATCGGCTATATGAAATTACTCATATTTTGGGGACTATTTTCTTCAGTTAGCTATTTTCAGGGTACACAGTGCGTGATAATGTAGATCGGCTGAATGACTAAAGCGTGTGGAAACTGGAACGCCATTAATCCAAACTACTCAGTCATCTCATCTGAATTATATTTTAAAAAATAAGATTTTGATGATGATAATTATATTATTCACCCCTTTAAAATCAGTCCTCGTTATATTTCAGACCTGCAAACTTTCATTATATGAATTTGTAATTATTTATGAAGTTGAAACCGTATCTTGTCAACACTGCAAATGCCGTGAAGATAAGATTGGTGTCCATAGAAACACAAGAACAAAGGACTTTTTTCCAACTGTGAATTCAGTCAGAACATTTGGTTTCCACACCGATGTTATCCTTTTCCTTGGTTTGGATATGTCTTAACCGTATACGGTTTGCCAGCTGTTATGTGTACAATACCCTCTATCTGAATATGAATGGTTGCATGTAGGTAAGAACAGAGGTGAACATTTGACTTATAGAAACTACAAGCAGTGGAAAAGTCATTTTTTCTATAAAAAAAATGCTTTTATCACAAAAGAATTGGTTGGAATTACTGTCAATTGGTATGATTCAAAGGAGCTCATTTAGCAAAGGTCTAAAATGAATTTGACCATTATACTTATTGAAAATACTGCTACTTCCTGAAGGGAAAGTCGTACAGTATGTATATAATACAATTACAACATAAATGATCAGAAAATGCATTTTGTTTGAATAAAATACACATATCCTGTCTTTTACACAAAGTAAAAGTAGCGTCTATGAACATAGTGTTTTGCTGAAGATGTTTAAATTATGTATGTAAATTTTGCATACTTTTTAAATTTTTTGGCACTCTGTGTACTGTCTTTGTACTCTCCTATTGTTTTGTTTGTATCTGTACACTTAAGTATTTGCTGCTTTTATTTTACATAATGCAACTCGAATTCTTCAGCAAACATTCAGCGGACATTATTATTATTGAACAGAATAATTAAAAGAATGTCCTCAAACAGTGACCCACTGAATTATATGTCAGCAATTTATCATCATGCACTTAACAGGAATCTATTGATTTATTGTTCATTGATTGTGTGGGACAGGCAATTCCTTTACACAACTGCATTTTCATGTATAGCTGGTAAGCAGAATGTGTTTATAAATAAATTTGTAATTACATTTGCTCAGAGGCAGGTTCACATGCATCAGATGCACCTCAAACACCTTCCCACGTTTACGTCTTTGTTCATGAAACTCTGATTGTCATCAGGGTGAGTAAAGTGCATCTTACCTGAAAGGAAACACCAAGGAACCTGTCATGACCTGCTTGTACGATCCCTCCTTGTGCCACGCCCCCTCATTAACCTCCCATGAAACCTTGATTGTTCCCAGCTGTTTCATGTTATTTCTGAGTAGTCCAGACGTTCAAGTCTGTTTCGCCAGTCCGGTCATTGATGTTGTTTTATCGTGTTGTGCTATGCCTGTAATAAAACCCTGTTTTCTGGACTTCCTTGTGCCCGATCCTGCTTCCCCGCTCACTACTCGCTCGTCCCTGCGCACGGTCACAACAGAATGACCAGACTCAAAGAGAAAGCACCCCCCCGACTGAGGACGTTTACCTTGGCCTGGTTGACGAGGTGCTTTATTGGCTACGGCTTCCTGAGGTAAAGGAAGATCCAGCGGCTCGGGCGTTAGCCAACCGAAGCAGGGACATTTTAGAGGAGATGTCTCTGCCCGGCGATGCGCAACAAGAGGAGGAAGTGCGCGACAACCTCCGGCAGCTTTGGGAGGTTGCGGCCGAAGTGATGATGCAGTAGGTGGAGACCGATATTGGGCTTCCTAAATGGCCCCCTAGCTCGCTGAAAGCTGAGAGAAGGAACAAAAAGCGGAGTCCCTGAAAACAGGAGGACCTGCCGGGGATCTTCCTAGGGGTTACCTGGATCTCTGTTGCTTCCCCTGCTGGGTGCCGGGATCTTGATCTTGGACCCAGCGGTGTTCACACCAGAGGTCGCCACCGCTGCTTCACGCACAAAGGTACTCGAAGCCGGCATCACTACGCTGCCAGTGCTGGTAGCTCACCCCTTCCGGGAATCACGCCTGGCTCTTAAAGGGGCCAGGTCGGTGGGAGACCCCCCAAAATCCCCAAACAGACGGCACCCACTGTGGAGGTGCAAACCCCTGCTCCTTCCGCAGTTCCTGCACCTGCTCCTGTTCCTGTTCTGCCCATGCCTGACCTGCCTGTTCTGCCCATGCCTGACCTGCCTGTTCTGCCCATTCCTGTACTGCCGGGCCCCCTAGTCCCAGCAGCCGGTGCGCCGCCTCCACCTCCAACTCTGCCCGATGTCCCGGCTCCGCCCGTCTCTGCTCCACCCATCCCAGATCTGGCCACTATATCCCCTGCTCCAGTACCCGGCCCAGCTCCCATGACGCCAGTCCCAGTCCCCAAGGAGGTTCCGGACTGTGGAGGAGGAGGAGCTCGAGTGGGACCCCTTGGGGATCTCCCTGATGACCCCATTGAACCCCTCCAGGGGAATGACTCTTCGGCCATCGCCCCTGCATGGGTGATCCCGGCCAGGACCCCACCTGTCGGTCTCCCGAAAAGGAAGAGGGCACCGAAGCCGGGGTCGTGTCCCGCCCACCCTGCCCCCTGGCTCGCCCTCCGTCTCCCTGGCTGTGGCTCACAGGGCGCCTGCTGGTCCTTTGGCTCTGGCTCGGCTGTCCCCTGCAGGTCCCCCTCCGATGGCTCATTGGCTGTCTTCGGCCCCGCCTCCATCGCCTGGTCGGTCGCTTACGGGTATCCCTACTTCGACTCCTTGATCGCCTGCAGGTCCCCCTTCTTCGACTCGTCGGTCGGCTGCGCCATCACCGACTGTGGCTGCGCCGTCGCCTGTTGCGGCTTCGCCTGCCTCCTCGCCTGCGCCGAGGTCCCCTTCAGCTCCCTCCTCACCTCCCCTGGTGCACCCTTTGACTTCTTCCTCCTGTCCCTCCGCCTGCCTCCTCACTCCCTCCGAGGTCCCCTCCTGCTCCGGCCTCACGGTCGCCTACTGCCCCTGTGGCTGCCGCCTTCTGCCCACTGGGGTTCCCTCGGGCTCCCCATTGTCCTCCATCCTTTCCTTTTCGACCTTTTTGTGCAGTCGTCAGTGCAATAGTGGTCATATTAAAATCGGTTTTCCCAACTGGTGTATGGGTGGTCCTCTCTCCCAATGAGGTGATTATCAATGTATAGTTTTAAAATATGTATACTGACCACTTTATTGTAAGGTACACAAAGATGATAGGAAGTACTAAATGATAATGTGGAGCTGGATAGTGGTAGAGCAAGGCTCCCTTTTATTCTGTGGAGCAGATAGTCAGTGATTGTGTTCGTTCCACATCATAGACTCTTACGCTACAAGCTGTAGGTCCCTGAAAAGGGCAGGTGACACAGAGAGACTTAATGACTTCATATCTGGCATGTAGGATGCAGTCGGGCATCCGGTTCCTTTGATGTGGCCAAACTAAGTGCCCGCTGTACCTGCAGTGCCAGTCTCCATATTCCTCACACCGTCTTTCTACTTACTTTCCAATTCACGTCATTGTGTAAAATGTGTCTTTATATTCAATTTTGTAGTAAGCCACCAGTACAATACCTACACATACTTGCATAAAGTATGTGTAATTCAAAAATATTTTTCATTTATATATTTCAAACTCAGAATACATCACACATTTGTATATAACGATTACAAGGTATGTCTAAAATATGCAGCAACAGGGAAAGTTAGGATGATAAAACTTTATATGGTAACTTCCCATGGTCTGATAAGGATCTTGTTCAATTTCTTTCAAATATAGGGCACAAGAAAGAAAAATGATTCACTGTTAAATTAGAATAAAATGTCAGAAGTTCTTTACCACAGGCTGCATGAACGCTACGAGGGTTTGAAATTACTCATACTTTCCAGCATTTACCAAAGTTCATACAGGAAAGAAGCTTTGCTATTTTCCAGTGATGTCAACAACCTTTGTGATGGTTAACGTGTGGAAGCCAGAAGCCTAAAAACCACACTTAGAAATCATTTTGTCTCAGGAGTGCCAGATCTGAGTGCGTGTTTTGTTGACAGGATGGAGAAAGGTAAACCATGGTGCTTGGCAGGAGAATCTCTACTTTATATGAAAACAGTTCTTAAAATGCTCCAAAGTTAGCAATCAACACATTTTTCCCTTAATGACTCTTAATCACTCATAGCAGTCCATCCACTCTTACATGCCCAAGTGCTACAAAAACTGAGCAGACTTGCTAGGGTGACTGATCCCAACGTATACTTAAGCTGACATGGTACATGATTAATATGCAATTGTGACAGCGTGTATCATCACTGTTCAATGATATTGTGTGTCTAAAGCTAGGGGAGACAATTATTAAAAACGATCAGTCTTAGACAGTCAGACAAAATGCTTAAGGCTGTTTATCTGGGTAGTAAGTGTATATTTGCTCAGACAAAGAAAAAAAAAACATATTTACCTTTAACATTAAAACATTAGTAAATTAACTAGCAAATAAACTAAAAGTTACTGATATCTTGTTGGATGGCTAGATTAACACCACTTTAGTTCCCAAAACTCTCCCCATGTGCACCATAAGCATTTCCATGTATCCATTTAATCAAACCACCAGCTCAGTTAATTAATTAACTTAATTAAACAACTCAATGAGGTATTGATTAGTCAAATAAGGTGGGGAAGTGATTGAGATGAAAAATGCAGTGGTGTGCAAGATGGTTGCAGCAAAGACTGGGGTGACCTTAGGGGAGGTTTTGAAATGGCTAAGCTGACACACTTTGACAGATATTATATCATAGTTTTACACAAAAGTGAAAATCATTTAATCATCATTGACTCCCTAAGACTTTTGGAAAGTACTGTACGTGACTAGGTACTTTTAGCGAATGAATGCTGTGCATATCTTCACTATTAAATTATTCTTCCGTATAACCAAAGTGTTTCTATAAACAGTGAGACAAACCATTCTTTCCACCATTATAGCACCACTAATACACGACATAGTGCTTGTACACCTCCCTTTGTTTATTACTGCTATGTTTACAATAATTAACTTACTTTGTTTTCTTGATTGTTTTCATTCCATTGTTATATAACATCACCATTCTATTATTTTCTAATTTAAAAAGTCAGAGATGAAAATAATGAAAACAAATGGAACACCATTTAATGAAACTCTTTCATTACAAAATATTCTGTAAACATTTGTGATTGTCAAAGATTAAAATTCAGTTTGGCACTTCAATGTTTAAATGGAGAGTATATAATCAACATACAAAAGACACAAAATGGTGAAGTACGTTCAACCTAGTGAAAACACTGACATCTACCGGCAAATGTCACTAAATGCACAAATATGTAGCACGTCCGTCTTGGCTACGAGTGCTTTAAGGGCGGTCTTAAAAGATCAACAGAAAGTAGTAAAAATATTTTGCGTTTGCTTCAACTGTAGAAATCTTTAAAATTGCTTGATAGTCTCTTCCGAGTCCTCTATATTAACCACACAAAAGGTTTATCAAACAAACCACTGTCATACATTTCAGTATTTTCCAGTCTTTGCACCTTCGCTCCTGATCAGGTACGTACTGTACGCACTTGGAGTTAGGGGTCGTCTGCCTTGTGCCTCTCCACTTGCCCCGTATATCCTTTTATTGAATTACTGTCTAGTTTAGGAGAGTGGGCCCTGTGTTTTGAGGCACTGGGCCTCTTTCCCAGTCTTCCAGAGACCTTGGACCCCCACCCCAGCTACGAAGCTGAATGCTAACTATAAGTTACTAATATTTAATCACATTATACGTTGTACCTAGAGGGCTGTATGTGTCCGGGATGCTCACTGTATTGAAGTTGTTCAGATGAATTCAGTCTCCTACTTTTTATGCATACATGCCCTTAAAAAGATGGAAATACCAAATAGCACATAGTTAAAGAATTTAAATTTAGACTGAAAATGTCTCCATGGGAATTATTTTTGGAGAGCCCTGTTTATCATAAGGGGGTTTCCCCCTCCCGCTGGACAGGACGAATGGGGGCGTTTCAGTCTGACACCGCGCTGAGACGCCGCCCGCCGGACTGAAGCAAACCCCGATCCGCCGCAGACTCAGGAGCAACTGCTACCTGGGATCGGCTCGCAGGTTCCGCTCGGCTGTGAACGCGATACACGCTCAGGTAACGCTGCTGTCCGGCATGGCGCCCGGATGCCGCATCGGGCCTCGGCGCAGCGCCCAAAGTAACATTGTTATTATTATTATTGTGTTACATGGCTGCCTGACAGTGTACGCCTCTTCCTTCTGTGTCATGCTTGAGCGATCTCTGCAACATAGTTACGCCCTTTAGCTACATTTACATTGGTATAATATACCTAATAGTATCATCGTGAATGCATTGTAATATCGATTAGCAGCTGGGTTATGCACTATATTTATTCGAATAAATTGGTTCATGAAGGGGACGAACCATCGATGCGTGTGTTACATGAAGGTGCTACGAAAACACTGTACGTGCTTGTGACCGTGTACACTGGGGGGGGGGCAGTCCTCAGGCAATCGCGGGATAAAACCCATTTTATCTCTGCGTCACTGAGACACCCGGCTATTCTGCTGGATGTTCAGGGCACGGTTCGGCTCGGTCTGCCCGGTGGGGGTGGTACCGCCGCCCGAGGTCCGGAGCGGGCAGCGCTGTGGCCTGCTGCCTTTCGGGCTTCCCGGGCAGGGAGCTCGGGAGGAATCAGGATGTTAATGGAGGAGATGCTCGTTCAAACCTACAGAACACTACCGCTGCGTCCATTCTGGGTGACAGATCGTATGATTCATTGTGACAGTGTTCATGAACCAGTGACCCACCTGTCTCTCCGGTATCAGCTCCTGGTGCTGCGGGAACAGGCTCCGGAGCCCTTGCAACCCTTCCCAGGGTTCACGATTAAATAGTGGATGGATACACAAAGCTATTTAATTATCTTTGCGTCCGATGTCAGTTACCTATATTTTCTTATTTTAGTAGAATCTCTGTTGTCGTAGTATTACGCTGTAACCTATTCGTGCGTTTAAAGAGAATATTGATGCTGAGATTTGAAAAATGACCCATAGTCTAGATGGCAAACTGTCACTAATATTAGAATCAGCTTTGATTTAAATAATATAATCAGTGTAGTAGACATTACATGGCTTTTATTTGTTTTTAGTATAGCAAACACATAAACAATTGCTGGATTTTTAAGCAAAATACAGTAATAATAATAATAATAATAATAATAATAAACTAAGGTTAGAAATGTATTTTTTTTGTGCAGTTATGAAAGAATACAGGTTAGGTATTGAACGCTTTAGTCTTGGCCTGGAATCCAGAATGATTTGGTTTCCTCTGGAAAGACATCATAAATGAACGCTTTTAAATAATGATTGGTTTGTGGTTGTTATTACTCAGTATTATGTGCCACCTTACTATTATTAAAGCTGAATTTAACATGACTTCTGAAAAATACAGGCTGATTTTCAATGGAGTATAATCCAAGTTATTTGTGTGCTGATGCTGATTCAGTGACACTCGTGACATGCAGATCGCACGCAGTTGCAGTGGGTGTTGTCCATTTGGAGAATGACTTTGATGGTACTTAATAGTATTTTTCTTTTCAGAGTATAGGATGGTCATCCCTCCTACCTATGCTGACCTTGGCCAGTCGGCTAAAGATGTTTTCTCCAAAGGATACGGTAGGTGCTGTGCCCTTTGTCTCTTCGCTTTTTCCTTGAGTGTTGGCCTGTCTGCTATTTTCAGGCTGACTTCTGCCATTTTTACGGTGGCATGGTGGCACTGCGGGCAGTGTTTCCACCTCAGGCCATGAGTGATGCGGGATAGAATCCTGTCCCCGTTGTGTGAGTGCAGTCTGCATGTTCCCCTTGTCCTGTGTGGGCCCTTCAGTTTCACAGTCCAAAGACTGTACCCAGTGTGCTTTAGTTGGCACCTTAGATAGTTACTCTTTTTGGCATGTCTGTGGTTTGTTGTTTTGTCCTTTGGTGTATTTATCCTGGGTCTTTAACTCAAAAGTCTAAAGTCAAGGCTTATTTAGATTTTTTCTTTTTTGGTCAAAAACTAATCTTAAACATCTTATTTAGATTGTTTTGACTGTTTGTAACAATGTCTAATTATGAAGTTAACCTTTTTAATTGTTCAGTCTGTTTTACTGTCCATTTGCTCGCTGTGAACATAGCCCTGGTTGCAGCAGACGTGAACTAACTAACTAGCTAACTAGTGGGTATGCCTGAGGTGTCCCTAGAGTGTGTCCACCCGTCCAGCTGCCCCCCACCCCCGCTTACGGCACAGGCTGCAGTCCCCATATCCCTGACCAGGTTGAGTGGGCTGGATATGGATGGATACATTTTATGTTGATACATTTTATGTTGATCATCAGCTATGCAGTGCATTAAATTTCTGTGTTTGTTTTGCGACATGTGGAAAAGTACAATTAATAATGTACTTTAAACCTCTAAAATTACTTGATTAATATTAGTTTTATTTTTTATTTACAATAGTGGTTATTATTTTTCTTGCACAAACTCTTAATTTCTGTTTCATCTTAAAGGATTTGGGCTCTTCAAGTTGGATTTGAAAACACAGTCAGAGAATGGACTGGTGAGTACTGGTGTTAAGGCAGAGAATGGATTGGTGAGTACTGGTGTTAAGGCAGAGAATGGACTGGTGAGTACTGGTGTTAAGGCAGAGAATGGTACTCCACTAGATTGTTGACTTTGGTCTTTAGAGTGAAGAATAGGGTGACCAGATAATCCATGTCAGGAGGACACTCTGAGCTAGGACAGGATTTGTAAATTACCATTTCAATTAAAAGTACCTGGATTTCACTTGAGCACTGAGTTCTTGCTGTGTGCTGATTGGTCAG
>JAODJU010000002.1:6466667-6478191 GCA_026776725.1 Gnathonemus echidnorhynchus | reverse complement strand
TAGCAGATCAAAGCAGATTCGGTCATATTCAGTGGATGAATAAAGACATTATATCTTTATGCCTGCTTTTGAAGACTAAACCTGATGATTTCAGTTTTCTTTCCCTTTTGAAAGAAATGTCTTCCCTGATATGTTGCTTTGTAATATGAATGTGTATGCATTATCCGTAATGCCCAGAAGGAGGCAGCGTGTTATTACACCTGAGACTTTCAGTTCTTTCGGAGCCAGTTTCTTTGCCTGCATTCTGACAGCTTAACTCGCCAAAGTAATACAGACGACTGTCGCCTGCAGGAGAACAGTATGGTTCCATACAACAAAGACAGTCGCAGGTGTTAAGACTCAGTGTCTCTTTTAGTGCTGGGCTTTTTATTTGGTGTGTGCCACACCCCCCAGGCAGGGCGGGATCCGTCCTCGTCATCCGTCCTCTTCCTCTCTACTACGTCTTGTTCCTTCCTCTGCCTTCCTCTTGTCATTCTCTTCCAGAACCTCATTTTTCTTTAATGTTATGTTTGTGTTCTTGGCTGTTGTTTTAACTTTGATGTTAATTCTGATTTTATTCTCAAGTTTGTTCATTTTGTTGTTTTCCATTTTTTAAATGTTAATACTCAAAAAACATGTCCGCTCTCCAAAAGCTCAAAAGAACCATGAGAATGCAGCTTCATGAGATTCAAAAGTACACAAACTGGACGCTTTTACCATGGAAGCCTTCATCATAGAATCAGTGAAACTCTGTGCCTCATATCTCTAGCTGAATATGAATTTATCATACATATCTAAAGTCCCAAGCAATGAAATCATGCAGAACTACACTGGTAATCATTATATTCTTCTTGGGCACATTAACATGGTCCAAGGCTTGTGGGCTTTTTTACTTGTCACAGGCCCCTTACTACGACCCTCACTTAACACACCCCAAGTGTGCCCGCTACGACCCTCACTTAACACACCCCAAATGTGCCCGCTACGACCCTCACTTAACACACCCCAAATGTGCCCGCTATGGCCCTCACTTAACACACCCCAAATGTGACTGCAACGACCCTCACTATCGCCTCTGCTTGGTTTGAATCCATCAACAGCAGTCGGACTGTCGACTTTCTGCATTCATTTATTTCAGATCATGAATGTTTTTTTCTTTTAATACGAATCAAGTCGTGTCATATGCACATCTTTTGTTAAAACCTAAATTTAGTTTTAATTATATACATTTCTTATTTATATTTATATTTTAGTGATATTTTATTTATGATAATGTTTATATGAAGCCATTTTAGAATGAATGCAATGTTTCATAGCACAACCTTTTTCAATAGTTAAATCTGTGTCCTTAAAGACCCATGTTCAAACTTAATAAGGTTGGGGGCACGATAATCTTCTTACCAACAAGCGGGGGGGCCCAGCAGAAAATGTTTGGAAAGGACTGTCTTTTTTTTTTTTTTTTTAATCTGTCAGTTCTTATGAGACGAAGTTTTAACAATTGATCCGAGACAGTCTATTTTTATTCATCTTGACCCCCTAGCATTGAAACACAAAAACTTTGAAACATTTCAAAACGCAGTGATGTCACAGGATTTGTTTAAATCATGTGATATACAGTTTGATATGTGCCCTGAAACACTGCTGATATGTGCCCTGATCATCTCTGCATCACTACTCCATATATGATGATGATTATCTTCATCTTCTAATTAGGCAGCTAAGCTGTAATGGAAATGAGGCTCATTTACAGACCCTGCATGCAGGAAAAACATTATTAGAAACAGGGTGATTATTTATTACAAACAGGTTTACAGTCTTGGGAGTTAATTAAAAGAGTGAGCAAACTTCTCAAAGAAGCCTGTTATTTGTCTGCACAATGTGTATATTTTTTGTTTGGTTAATCACAACTGGTGTTGTTTTGTAACTATATAATACCTATGCACGCTGATAAAAAGTTTGCTCAGACACACACACACAAACGAATAAATGAAAAACGAACAATAAGCTGCACCATTTAACAGTTTTATTTTTATTCAAATTTTTATCAGTGGAATCAGAGAAATAAGCAGTACTTTTAAAAACATACTTTTAAATCAAAATATAACAAATATATACACTTGATGGTAAAAATACAAAATAGTACACAAGCAAAGCATTGTCTTTCTAAAAGACATAAGTTACAACAACTATCAAAAGGGAGACAAAAATAAGACTTAATAGCAAACTTAATTGTTACTTGTGCAGTGTAATTGCTACTCTTTGCTTATAATTGTGCAATTCTGCCTTATGAATATATCTTTATGTATATTAATTTCACATTTCACTTATTGCATTCCAGATAATGTAGCAGATCATATGTTCAGTCAGCAAGAAGTGAAGTTTAAATCTAACTCAAAATGCAGATATAACAACATCCCATATTCAGCTGCAGGAAAACACCAAAAACTAAAGGTGTCATTCAGTGTTGTCAGTCACTGTTTCACTCATAACATGATATATTTGCCACACTCAAGGTCTCGGATTTCTTCAGCTTACCTGGAGAATAAATAAGAGTTTGCTATTGACACATTCGATCAATATGATCAGCCTGCCGGAATAACAGCCTTAGCAAGGTCATGCAGATGAAACAGACAATAAAATCCACCATCACTGTCATCATCAGCAGAAAAAGGGTGGGTTGGTCTGGATTCTATTTACATGGCTCTGATAAATGTACATTTTTTTAGATGTGAAAACATGAATGAGAAGAGTATGTGAGGATGGAGAGGCTTAGCGGTGAGGTGACTGGCGCTCTCTTTCCAAAAGGGCCCCTACAATGAAGCTCAATGGGCCTGTTTTAATAAAGTATTGGACTTGCCACTCATCCTAATGTTCATACAACCTCATGAGCTGTTAAAGTAACTGCACGCATGAATCATTTCCATGTGGAATATGCAGAACAGCAGTTTATTGACTGATGCTACTTACTTACTCAAGTTTGTTCCTGTGACTCTGTGCACTAACAGAAAAAGGCTGTTGTTTTGAGCTTCGGAGTTTGTGTTTGTGGCTGTAAGGGTGTGCAGTATCATTTTAACAGAGAAACTGAGCTTGGGCCATGCAATTGCATTTGCTGTTGCATTGTACATACAATTAAAATCACCATCCAGAATAACATTTATTTCATTGATGGCAACACTGAAGGAAAAAGCAAAACTTTTCTTATATTAAACAAAGAGTGGAATTTGTTCAGTAGTCCATGAAATTATCTTGCTGTGTTATTTCTCCTTTATTGAAAATATCAAAAACAACTTACCTCTGACTAAATATCATTGTTGAAACACCACACTGTAATCAGACTAGTCCCAGTAACTAGCCTTGGAAATGGTTAAGATTAAATGTATTTGTTGTGATTCCACTTTGCACAGAACATGTTTTTGTATTTCAAAAATGAGAAAGTTCACCAAAGTAACGTACTTTACAGAATACAGCCTGTATTTCCCGTGTAAATGCAAGTGTTGAATTTATGATACAAGCACCACCTAAATATACTGAAGCATTCTTCTGAAAATGCTATTTTACACACATTCATACTGAAAGCCTATAAAACACACACAGAGTGTAATACCTACGCCACTGGATGATCTGTTACTGTGTCATCTCTATCATTTGTACATCCGTCTGGTTAGAAGAGTCAGGTAAATTAATAAATAATAATCTTGTCTGAAGGAACTTATTTTTAAAAAGTACAATGGCAACGAAACAAATAATCTGTTAAAAAACAAACAAAATATTAAGTTGGATGGGACACAACCAAATTCAAGTCACAACAAACTATTATAGACTGACAACTGGTCCTTCAAGTGTAAGATAATAACCAAGCATTACTGTGAGTTGTGGCTGATGCTGACGTGCATGGAATCCCCCGCTGTCCCGTCTCCGGGTGGGACTGCAGCTGTTCTGGGGGGAGGTTATAATCCAGGGTCTCACCCGCCGTGCTGAAGTGCAGCTCTGGACGACTCAGGCCAGATATGGCGACTACACAGCTGAAACCTGTGCATCTGTGAAATGCGGGAATTTCCATCATAAAAAGATCAGAAGGCTTCCCTGCACATTGCATTGAAATATCCTGGAATGTTCTTCTGAGGAATTAACCATATCGTTAGTATGCCTAGAAGGGGGGGGGGGGGTGGACAACCAATTGACCTTTGACCCCAGAGCATTTTTTTTTCTCCTAGCAAACTATGAAGCGTTGTTTTCTGCCCTCAGTTACCTTCTGACTCTTATTTACTACCCATTTACACTATTCTTACTGTAGTGTGTTAGTTAATACCGCTGTTGCCTTACTTAAAAAGAAATTAGTTGAATTAAAATGAAAAACAGGTCATTCACATATAATTACTGAACAGTATTTATAGCATGAAAGGGCAGTTAAAGGTCTGAGATACAAACCGCTGTGGTAGCGCAAATGCTACCCCCTGTGGGGCAGTTAGCACATATCATCACCCCCTACCGGCATCAGGGCGCTTGGGCCGCAGGTCCTCGTCGCTCAGGCCAGCCTCGGGCTCCCGATAGCCTTGCACCAGTCTCTTCAGCTGCCCCGTTGCACCGGGCTGCGTCTCGTAGCCCCCAGGGCTCTGAAGCAGCCGTGATCTTTGTAGGGCCACGCTGTAGTCAGGAGGTCTGGTGTGGGGGTGTCTATGGGCATCCTCGTGCATGTCGCCCAGGGAAATCCCCTGGTAACCAGGAGGGGTCGGGGGGGGACCCCTGTACTTGTCATACTTGGCTCCCGAGGTCACGCAGTACACTGGCAGTGGGGCGTTATTGACACAACATGAAAAAAAAACACACATTTGCAAATGAATCGCTGACAATGTAACACAGCTCAGCTTTAATGGAAACAGTGCAAGTATACAATCCAAATGTTACTAGTATTTATACCATATTATCAGCTGGAAAGTATTTTCACAGCGTAAATTATTAAGGTTAGAGGTGCTGTTCAAAAACTGTCACGAAATTCCCTGTGCTGGTTTAAGAGATTTAAATGGTTAACATTAGAGTATCAGCACTGATAGTAATTGATAGATGTGCCCACAGTTACTGTGGCTTGACAAGGCAGCCTGAGCAATGCAGGTTTGATGAGAGACTTACCTATGAGTCCTTGGTCTGTGCTGGTGGCCACAGTTTTGTATGGTGAGTCTGTGCTCTGTGCTCTGCGCGGGGGGGCAACACGCACGGGGGCTGTGCCATCTGTAGCCCTGACACTGGGGTTGCCAAAATCAAGGGGATCAGAGACCGGGCTTGGTGGAACTCTCTGACTGTACTGCTTATTTTCCCACCAGTCTTGAGGCGGCCTTTGGCCACTGTCACCTGCCCTCGTCCCTAGGGAGGCTCCCCCGGGCTGCTGGGTGACCCGAATGGCTGATCCACCAGCACCCTGGAAGTTGTGGTGGGAGCTACTGGAGCAGAAGGGCAGACTGCCCGCGCCTCCGGCCTCCAGACAGCAGATGGCAGTGTGATCCTGCGTGTGCTGCCTCTCAATGCTGGAGCATGGGAGTGTGGAGGCTCTCGTGACAGTCACTCTGGCCAGAAGGAAACCGAGAGGAAGGAAACACTGTCAATTAGGAAAGAATCCATTAAAGAAAGAGGTGATGGCTGTTTGCTGTATTGGGAGAGCCGCCTTTCAAGCTGAAGTCGCACGACTGCTTCATTTACAGACTCATCACAAGCAATGTGATGAATGACAGCAATTAAGTGGATAAATGCTGTATTCATTTAGTGACAGACATCACGTTTCAGTGCTAAAACACCTTGGTGCAAAGTTAAAACATCAAGTCTGACTTTCCATGATATAAACAGGATGTAAAATTGTAAAGCTGTTTAGGTTTGACAGTACCGGTGTAATAATTGGTGGAGGAACATTCTTTTGTGAGAATAACTTAAAATGTCTGCTGGAAGGTAACAAAAGGCGGCTGAGAGAGGAGCTGTGTATGTTTGTCTGGGAGGGCTGGCAGTGAGGGACCTGCTGCAGGGCTGGCTGCTTTTGACATCAGCAGGGGTGCTGTCCCTCTTCTCTGCGGCTGCGGCAGGAAAATACTCTTCTGCTGACGACAATGAGTCTGCAGAGAGGTCATCAAGAGCAGAAGTCCTCAGTGTTTCAGCTCACGGGATAAACTTTGTCAAAGTGAAAGATTTACAAAATGGCTGTACAAACAAATAATTCGAGAGCCCTTACGACTGGATAACTTCGAAAAACAGGTTTCTTTAAGGAATTCAGGCAATATGCATGCAAATCTGTAGCAGAGTGTGATTATGTTTATCTCTACAGCTTAATTCAGCTTTAATTCCTAAGGTAACCTCATATGAGTCATTCATCTCCTAGAGAGTGACCACATCCTGGTGGCCCACCTAGGTGAGCGCTGATGACCTTGAGGCTGGTGTCGCTTGCCGGCGATGACGAGGATCCTGATAGATGCACAGGACTGGAGTTGCGAGACTTTGGCACGCAGGTCCCTGCACCATCAGGGGAAGACAGAGATGAGGCCTTGCTTAGCAGAGTGATGAGTAAAAATGTGCCTGGAAACCTATTACTGTGTAAATCATGCGTTTGAAGTACACATGAGGAAGTCTTTCCTGTAATGAGCAGCAGACAGACTTTATATAAACTTTAGCTTGCCGTCTCACCTTGATAGGCTGCTTTCGCGCTTAGGGTCCTGTCAGAGGGACCCGCCTTACCTTTCTGGGGAGAGCCGTGTGGGGACCCAGAGGGGCTGCTGTCCTCGGGAACCTTGTCCTCGCCAGACCCAAAGGGCCTCTTAATCATCTGGGGTGGACTGGGACCTGAGCAAGGCAGTTAGACAGGGTCCAGCAATGAAACAGGGCTCCATTTGTACAAGGCATCAGAATTTCTTTTCACACATGCCATCCTGCTGTCCTTTGAGACGCATACACAGCTGATGCTTGGGCGTCCGAGTGCAGCCTCAGGCTATTTATCCGTCGTCATCTGGCTTTCTTTCGTTATTTCATTTCTCTGTCTTGCCTTTTCCCCGTTTCTGTATTATTCTGTGTTAATGATGTTTTATGTACCACAGCACACCCACATAAAGCGCCTTGGGGCAACTCCATTGTGAAAGGCGCTATATAAAAAATACATTGAATTTACCTGACACCCCTAGAGCATATTGCGGTGGTGGGGGGCGGGGGGGGGCAGTAAATGGCCTTGCCGATAGACAGCACACTGACTGGTCAGCTGAAGCTCGAACAGGCAACCTTCTGCTCACAGACCCCCCCAGCCTTTTTTTTCACCACTTAGTACTTGATTTAACCCGTGCAGCTTTTGCGACGTCGCAGGCGTCGCTGCACGGCTCTGCTGCAAAGGCGCAGCGAGGATGGAGCAGGACTCACTGTGAGGAGTGGGGTCCTTGGCGGCCGCCTTCTTGCGAAGCGCGTAGAGGCTGACAGGGGGCGCTAGCAGCACCTGACTGACGCGGTGCTGCGGGGACTTGCTGGACGGCAGCGCTGAGCGGTGCGACACGGGGGACGTGTCTGACTTGATGGACCTCCTCTCGCTTAAGCCTTTGGAAGCTGACGCAGCGGCATGGGGAGTGAGACGGCGTGCGTGAGTGTTATGGTCCCGCAGGAAACCGCAATTGCAGAACAGCAACACTATAGACATATTTACAGCCAAAAGGTAGCAATGGCAAGGCAAACATCAAAAACAAAGACTGGCCAAATGGGGGAAAACACCACTTATTCATAGACTAGGAATAGATCCCCATTTAGGTCAAATAACATAGAAAATTGTTTTTTTTCACCAAGGTTCAGTAAGTTACTTGTAGGAACAGGGGTGCTGCTAGAGATTTTGGACCCCAACCTGGATTAATCCAATTATGTTCCTGGACTGCAAAGTCCCGCCCATAACCAGCAGTGAGTCCCACTTGTGTGGACACTCAGGAACCCGTGAGCTACGGGACACTCACAGGCGCCGTACGCTGGCTCACACTGCAGGGACATGACCTGGAACCTCTCCTCGTCGGTCTCCACCTGCAGGTCGGACAGGTACTGCTTCACCTTGCGGGCCATTTGCGCGTCCTCGTACAGCTTCTTGGCATTGAGCAGGGAGCTGCGACGGACACGCTTCTTGTTGGCACCACACTGGATATCCAGTAAATTGGAATTGGGGGTTCCCTGACTGAGGGAACTGTAAGGGGAATGCCGAAGAGTGACAGAAGCTCATGTTATCCAAGCTAAAGAATACATTTAAGCTACTGATTATTTGCAATTTCTCACACTCATAAGATTTATGCAAAACAAATCATACTGGTTGTTTTTTTTTTTTTTCACATAAACTATGACAGCCAGTTTTAAAGTAAGAGTGAAACGCATGCATGCAATCTCGCAGGCTGTTTTGTGGATGGTGAACAGGCAGCAGTGATCAAAAGAAAATCGAGTCTGACATTTTTACCTAAGTGAATGTGAGACTCCAGAGAATAAAACGAATTATGGACTTACCCTAGGCTTTTCCATCTTTTTTTCCTGAAAACAGAAGTCCAAACAGAAAAGATATTTGAAAAATGTACAAATTCAAATAAGATGTGAAGCACAGTGTAGCCATAACCTTCACCTTTGCTTATCAAACAGTCAGATTCTGAATACAACCAGGGGAGCAAACAAGCAGGGATGTTAATTAACTGAGATGAGGCTGGGGAGACTTCAGACATACCTCTGTCGGAACATGAGGTTGGGGTCCACGTTTGTCGAGGTCGCTCGCATGACGTTACGTATCTCCTGTGCGATCATCCGCAGCTTTTCAAAATTCACAAGACCCTCCACACTGTTGTCGTTCCCTGCAGGACAGACACGGCTGTTTATCCTGACAGTTTAAGTCAAAGTGACACATTCTGGCTCATTTGCTTAGAAACACCCCAGAAGTTGTCACTTTCTTCTGCCGAAAATTATTAAAACTTTCTGATGCAACAATGAAACAAAATAAGGTAACAGATGATACATTTAATAATTTTTCAGACAGCGGCCATTATTATTGACCATGGTGTCATATTAGCATTGTTATATATTACAAAACCCTAATGTGAAAAAATGGGCATCGGTTTTAGGGCTTTCATGCATATTGTTGTTCCTAATATATAGACATAGCATGAAGAGGAAGCACTGGTTTTCAAAATATCCTGAAAGAAGATGCTGTAATTCACCACCAGGGCCAAGTTCCATGGTCTAAATTTTTCCAAGACCCGATGCAGCTAAAGTCATTTTGATGACTAGCATAACCTGCAAACATTATTTTGTTAAACAATTAGGAAATAGCATAAAAGCAGCATCCAGCAAAACAAAATAGGATGCATGAGACACGTACCCTCATGCAGGAATGTGAGATCCTTCTTTAGCACTGGGAAGAGAGGAATGATGGGAGGCTGCATGTTTGGGGCACTCAGCACGTTTCTGTACTTGGCCATGTTTCTCGATGGGTCAAACAGGTCCTGCAGATCCCGGAATAATTTCTCATACTTGTTTGGCAGTTTCTCCCAGGTGCTTCTCAGACGAGCCACTGGAGCCAGGTTTAACCCACTGTGTGGGGAGACACACACACACACACACACACACACACACACAAACACACACATACACACACGCACACACACACACACACACACACACAGACACACACACGCACATACACACACACACACGTACAGACACACAAACAAAAGAAAACAATGTAAATAATGTAACTATGACCTGCTGAAGTACAGCTGGACAGCTGATGTAAGTGGCCACACTAGATTGCGAAGAGTATCTGGAAAAAAACGATTTCATCAGGCAATTGATACAAAAGTTTAGATTTTTCTGCTCTTTCCTGTAAGGAAAGCAGGTAATGGATACTTACGACATTATCTGCACTTTCTATTTCATTCTGTATATAAAGTTACTAATGCTACTACATATTGGTTTGATTTTACTTTTTCAAATGAGCAATAACACCTACAGAAATATTAATCTATGTGACAAGAACATAAGAAATTTACAAACGAGAGGAGGCCATTCGGCCCATCAGGCTTGTTTTGGGAGAACTTAACTATTAGCTCAGAGTTGATAAAATCTTATCTAGCTCAGATTTAAAGGAACCCAGGGTTTTAGCTTCCGCTACACTAGCAGAAAGACTATTCCATACTCTAACTACACGCTGTGTAAAGAAGTGCTTATCTCAAATATGTTTTAAAATGTTCTCCTGCTAATTTCCACTTACCAAAGCTTTATTGTCTCTAATATACCAAACTACATGAACTTCTTTGATTGAAAAATGTCTGCTTCATATAATGTGCATGTTGGCTTTGGCTACTACTTGCTCATGAGGTGAAAAAGTGAACATTCACCAAAAGAGAGACAGACCTGATGATGGCGAACATGGAGTTGAAATTTTTGCACTCGCGACAGTGGAGGGCTATCTTGATAAAGTGCTTGATGGTCTTCATTCTCTTAAGCGTGTTGGGTTCCTTGAGTATTTCTGTAGCTACCCAGAAGGTCTCCTGGTTGATGAGCTCCTCAAACTGCTTCAGGTGAGTGTCTCCCGCAGCAGGTTCCAGCTTGAAGAGGTCGTCCACGTACTCGGTGGATTCGATGCTGCGGAAGAGCTCAAAGTCGCGCACGGAGAGCTGGGCTGCCACCTCCATGGTGTTGAGCTGCAGCAGGTTCACCTGGCTCTCCTTCAGGAGTTCCTGGGCATCGTCGTGGGAGCACAAAGTCTCCGTCTCCGTATTGTTCTTCAGGTAGTACCTGGCAAGACGGTACAAGCTCATCTCAGTGTGAAAGGTAATGCATAGAGCTGCTGAAATGACATGTCAAATGAACGAGCGCATGTCAAAGGCAGACAGCAATCTCTGCTTCACAATGAACAATCATTTCCTGCTTTCGCATTTTCCTTTATCAACCATAACGGAATAGAACAGCTGAGGTATCATGGATGACCTGAAAGGGAGACCAGATCTGGGATGGTTTGAAACGTCTGTGAGGTTGCAGCTTAAACTGAAATTTAAACAAAGATAAAACCATGAAATACTATAGAAGTAAAATGATAGGAGTGAATCTCGTGTAGACTTTCACAGACAGCCAAAAGCTGCCCGGGAGTCTGCACAATCTGTCTTTTTGGCGCGGGCTATTTTCCGACGCCTCGCCAAGTCGTCTTTCTGTCCCAGAGCATGGCCCCTGTTAGAGACTGCTGCTCTGCCTCCCAGGAGCAACCAACTCCGGAAGATACTGAAGCACTCTTAACAAATATAGATCGATCCATTTGCAGTTTGAATATGTAATGAAATATGCCATAATGATACTACAAATGCAAGTTTCATTATTGATCTCTCTTGCCTATTAATCCACCACCTGTGTTTTCATTGGAGGACAACATTCTTCTTCTATTTAGGATCCCAACCAGACTTTATTGGTACCAGGGCCGCCTTCTTTGTAAAAGGACAATGTGAAATGTGATATACTTCATTGATCCCAGTAGATGATAAAAATAGTGGTAACAGCAACATAGCACACACACACACACACAGTA
>JAODJU010000002.1:6435716-6454131 GCA_026776725.1 Gnathonemus echidnorhynchus | reverse complement strand
GTTCTCCCCAAACGAGCTTGATGGGCCGAATGGCCTCCTCTCGTTTGTAAATTTCTTATGTTCTTATGTTCTTATTTCTTCTTCTTCTTCTTTTTTTTTTTTCCAAAATCCTACGGTCGCCTACCTGCTGCCCATCCCGCAGGATAACTGTTCCGGCCTGTTCCACCACCTCAAACACCATGACAGCACAGAGGTCCCTCCTGACAGACATGGTCATGTTAGCGAATGCAGGCAGTTGGTGCATGAACTCCAGTAGTTGCTCTGCAGGAGAAATATGAAGGGAATGTGAAGAGCAGTACAGAGCACGGGTTCGGCAGAGAGTTGGCTCGGAACTCTCCACACCAGCAATCCCAAATCAGATCTGAATGAACTGCTTAGGATTCAGCTTAGTTGGTTCAGATTAAGCTTGTTCCGGTTATCCTTCTCAGGGGAACTCCCTCAGGTATGAAAACTTTACGTATGACCTCTTAAACCTTACCAGAGAGAATAAAATACTTTATTAATTTCCCTCTTTTTTGATGTCCTAACTCAGATCAGCGACATCCCCCTAACAGACGGATGCAAATTACTTTAGCTGCTGGCAGCTAATACCAGCTAACAGCCTGCATCGCTGATGATACTCTAACGAAAGGGTCAGATAAAGCTCTCACCTATGTCCTGGTCACTGCGATCTGCTGGATCCTTCTCGAGGCTCTCGCGAACCATATCCCTGCCTAGCAACGAGTCTGCTGCTCTCTCAATATCTTCATCATCCTCCTCTTCTTCTTCTGAGTCAACAGCTGTCTCTGGGAGACCGCACAAGTCCACATTACTCATCTCACCCTCTGCCGCCTGTCAGGAGCACAAAGCAGGTTAGAAATGGAAAGAAAATGGAAAAATTATCAATTCACATAATTAGCGCTTCACACTTTAAACCTTTTTCACAGTGGAAAGAAATGGACCAGGAATAACTGCTATCCCTTTTATCATATTTTCTTTTTTTTGTGTCTTTATACAATCTTTTCTAAGTATATTCATATTTGTACATGCATATATAACTATACGTGTTTATTTAACTTACGTTTTTGAAATCAAAAGTAGTGTAAACACCATGCACCTGGTAGATGTCTGATAGGCTACTACTCCCAGAGTCACTGCCAATGCTGCATCCTGATTGGCTGGCTGGGACATGCATCATATGCTGGTGCGGATGGTCAGTGAGGTACATTTTGTTGAGATCTCCGGGCAGCTATATCCAGAAACAAGAAGATGACATATCATTTGAACTGTGTTACGGATACAACCTGACAGGTTATCCTCTGATGTCCACATATGCCCCCTATCATTATTGTTCCAGAAGACACTCCTTTTTGCAAAAAAAAGGCTTACGAACCCTTTGAAATTATCTGGATTTCTACATGAATGGTTCCTAGTCATAAAGGTCATAATAATGCATAAAACCAAACAACACACATAACGATTGATGTCTCGTTTTACTTTAAAAAATATTTCAAAGTATCCCCTAACCATTGTACAGCTCTGATCAGCAAGTTTGCTTACTTTTATCTGCCAATGACCGTCACTGAATAATAATAATAATAATAATAATAATAATAATAATAATAACCTTTCCTTGACTATATGAAGTAATGGACTTTTATGTATGCGGCTGTTTTCTGCCTGTTTTTGATATAGGGTTAGTATCCTGCTTTGGTTGCCGTCTTTATTTTCACAGTAGGGAGTTACATCATTAAAAGACCATTTTCCGCATGACTATTTACAGAAGCTTATCACATGCCATAAACCAAACAACATTTATTGCTTTTATAATTTATTTACACTTATCAAATTATCATTATTATTTAATGATTCATTATATTCATTAATAAAGGTCTGGAGATTAAGAAAGACTTTACGGTCCATTAACTTTTTTATATGCTTCATACAGATTAAACAAAATATGCTATGAGAAATGACTACATTCACTACTTCCACATTATTGTTCTTTAGATATTTACCAAGAAATGTAAAATGTTTTCCTTTGAATGTCTTCAAAAATCATAACATGCCATCGCCAGCTCATCTCCCACTGTTCCGATTTCTGAATGGACTCGGCTGGGATCTACCCATTTATGTTAGGTACATTTGCCAGATCCAGGCCAACCCCGCTTTTACCCGTCAGTGAAGTAAGATTCCACTGTGGAAGGCAAGAAGGACAAAGACAAGGCAGAAAAGCTGGATGTCCGATTCGCTCGATGTGGATTTTAGCCTGATAAGCTTATTAAGGCCTAAGATAAAACTGAAAGGACTGAGCTCACACTTGAGTGTTTGTATATCATGCCCATAAGCACAGCAAACACATATCATATAAACTGTAATTAATCGTTACCATGGGGATAGATTTCATGTGAATAATGGGTGGGTGTAGCTGTTCTCTCCCACACACAATATATTTATGATTATTGCACAGAATTACTCCAACATCTCACCCCTAAATTTATGCCTCTGAGTACGACGGATGTTAAGTTGCATTCTTTTGCATTCTTTGTTCTTTGGAATAGATGAGTGTTACGAGTAGTTTTGAGAGAGGATCTCTGTGCTTTAGGGGATTTCATTCACGATTGTCATCGACAAACGAATGGGTAACAGCAGATACCTGATATGTCCTTAAGATGGGCTATTCACAGAGTATAAGGCGTATTTGCCATATGGATACTATTCTAACAACAATACATTTGTGTGTAATACGCCTATAGCTTAGAATCAGTCACCAGGCTCCAAACAAGAGCAATAGGAATCATATTATTATGTTTTTAATATATAATAAGGTCCACTAATAATTTACTCTTGGAAAAATATAGGATTGGTTTCCTAGACAAATTAATCCTCTCATTCCACTTTCATTCTTTTTCACTGGTTTGTAACTATTTCTGTGTTGCTACTTTGTAACATGATTATTTGTGAATGCAAAGTAAAGCATGCAATTATTGGAAGATGAATGATTGTTTGGAGGGATGGATGGACGGATGGACGGATGGATGGATGGATAGTTGTATGGCAGAGGCTGTTGTAACCAAAAAAAGATCCATTCCCTTCCTTTAATCTCGCATAAAAAAATTTGCTGATGAAATGTCGCTATACGACACCTGTCTTTGAAACTTGCGGCAGTACAGAGGTCAGCGAACCACAGGGAGCAGCGGTGACTTGTCGACATCAGCGATTCCAGGCATGGCAGCTAAAAATGATCGAAGCCTAGCATGGCTTCGCTTAAGCTTAATCGAAATGAAGAGTTAAAGAATAGTCTGCATACTGACTTTGCACAGCCATTGTGAGTTACTAACTTGGCACATAGTGTTTTAATTAGAGATTTTACTGAATCAGTCTTGACTTCAGTTCTGAAACAAATCCCATTGCATTCATACATTGATGAGTGGCATCACACCTGAGATATTAAAAAAGCAAATATTTATCCGTCTAGGAACTCCTTTGTGATGCAAGCAGACGTTATCAGTTTAAGTAACACATTTAGAGACCCCGCAGAATGCAATTCGAAATTTAGCAGTGTTTGAAGAGGATGAAATAGTTTGACAACCATATTGGAACATGGCAGGGGGCCCAATTGGGCTAGACAAGCTTCTAAATTGGCAGGTTACAATAGCTTTTAAGAGGCATTAGAGGAAAGAATGAAGAAAGAGCACAACTGGCCCTTTCTAGCCCTCGTGCTCCTTATGGCGCCAGCTGCTAATTGCAGTACAGACTACAGTTGATAATAGCTGCACCAGCAGCTTTAAAGGATGATTGTGCACACTCTGATTTTGTCGTAATATAGGTGACAGTGACACGGGAATCCTTGGCTCACTGCCAGGCAAGGTGGCAGCAGACATTCCAATTGGACACCATTAAAACTGTGATTAATTGTTCATGGGTGCATGCATTTTTAATAAGTCCGGGGTCTGTCAAGGCGATGATATGTGATTACAGTAAAACAGAAAGGAAGAGTTCTGTCTGCTGAATGCACAAAATCACCCCGGAGATTTATTTACAGCAGGGAGGCTTTAACAAAATTAAACACAACATTAATGACCCACACTGTATGTTTGACCAAGAAGACATCATTTATTATATATAAGCAGGGAGAGTGCATGTAAGTCAGTCCCGAATCTTCATGTGGTGACTGCACCCTATTGCAGGCAGCATGCAAATATATACAAATATGTACATGCACTGCATCCCCGTAGTGAATTAAGGCCTCTAAGATGGATGGATGGTGTGAGATTCAGTGTTCTGTTCTTAGCATAAAGAATAATTTAAAACGCTATTTAGTTCCCTTTCATTTCATGGAAATTCCTTAAATAAGAATATGATCTAAATTGGCATCAGTTTAGGGAATCACTAAGGCCAAGATGAAGACAGCAGTCGTCAGTGAAGAATGTACAGGTCCCCATGTGGCAGGACTGAATTGGTAGAAGGTTGACCAGTGAGAGACAGAAAGCATGCATCGCCACATGCAGCATCGCAGGCAGCGTAGCAGGCAGCGCCACATGCAATATCGCAGACAGCGCCACATGCAGCATCGCAGGCAGCGTAGCAGGCAGCGCCACATGCAATATCGCAGGCAGCGCCACATGCAGCATCGCAGGCAGCGTAGCAGGCAGCGCCACATGCAATATCGCAGGCAGTGCCACATGCAACATCGCAGGCAGCGTAGCAGGCAGCGGCACATGCAACATCTTAGTCAACAGCACATGCATCATCTCAGGTATCATCGCAGGTGTCATGGCAGGTGTCATGGCAGGCCGCTCTACATGCATCATCGCAGGCAGCATTGTAGGCAGCGCCACATGCAGCATCGCAGGCAGCATCTGGCTGTGCAGAGGCCACACACTCACTCAGAAGACTCTTCACTTTGACCTTGCCTTGGCCTAACACATTTATGAATGCATGTGTCATCTGAGCCACAAAAGAGGCCTCTTCAACAGAGAGAGAGCACCCTAACATTGTGTATCATGACCTACCCAATGCTCAGAGAAATGCTGTAATCTTCAGCGCCAGATAAATTTAGATTTTACTCATCTGTAAAGAGCAGGTCTCAAAAGAGCTGCCAATGGCAGCGATGTTTCGACCAGGCCAAAGTAATGCAAGCAAACAAAACCTACGATATACTGAAGCTTTACTGCGCTAGAAGTTGTATTGCCAGGAATATGACAGGGAACAAGAATGATGTGTTGCATAATTTAGCTGTAGCCTCTATCCTATAAATATAATGGGTGTAGCGGCTAAGAGCTTCCAGGCATCATGTCCAGGGACGTGTAGCGTGTCAGCTGGACAGGAAGGGAAGGCGATAATGATCAATATTAGAGTGCATTAGGGATTCTGCCGTTCTGCTCCTCATCTGTTTATATTCTATAGATTACATCGCCTTTGTTTATTGTTGTCAGCTACGACGGAGGTGCCTTAGTTCTTTTATTACTTACCCCAGGACAACGTTTTATGTGGTACAGTTCATACTTCCACTTTCATTCATATAAGAATTTTAGACCCTCCACAAATCATTTAGGCTGTTTGCCTTCCTCAGATTAAATGTAAAAAAAACAGCCTAGTTGCTCATATTTTTCAGGTTTAAGTTCAACTTCAGTTACTGTACAGTGCAGATGCCGCGATCATAAGCACTGCAGATGTTTTTTATGTCTCCTAGAGAGAATGGAAAAGAGTTTTAGTCCCTGGACACATTTCCTTCCTGCTGCAGTGTTTAACCGTCTCTCCAAGGTGAAAGAGGCCTGCCTTTTAAAACATGAAGGGCCTTCTTCACTCGTGCCAAACGTTTACTCTTTTCTTGACTCTCTTGCATGAGGATTTGTGTGAAAGCATTGTCAGGTGCACTGCATGTTTTACTTTCTCTAAGTAAAAACGTTTTAAACCCAAACCCTTCTCTGTTGCAGAGCCCTGGCGTTCACTGCATGGTCCATCTCATCTACAAGCCCTTTGATCAATCTGATTTCAGTTGTGCCTCGAAAAAGCTCTTAAATTATTCAAACAACAAGTTCAATTAAATCCTAATAATGCCAACTTCCAGTGGTGCCACTTCCACTGTACATTATGACTTCACTGCATGCTCACCAGCTGAAAAGATGTTTATGGGTGAAATATTAGTGATGCAAATGCATCTGTTTCTGTAGCGGTTTGGGCAAGTTGAATGGTTGTGGCAACAGGTGATTTATTTAACAACGAAATGGTACCATGACAGAATGAGTAATGTTAATACGGGTTCTACTGAGAGTCGAGTGACGCCATTGATCTGGAAGACGCTTCCTCCTCCTCTGCTATCCATTCAGTAGGGACAATGAGTATCTCACAATGAGTATCTCACAATGAGTATGTCTAAAGCAGGGAATGCTTTGGTCAAATGGCCAAAGATTTGAAGTGCCTGAGTTTGTTAATTATGCTAATACCCTTCTTGTTTAATTGATAAACACTTTATTTACCATTTGCACAAGTACATTGGAATTCCTCTCATTGCCTCCCCCATCTAGCTCTCCATAGCTTGGGGGTCACAGCACAGGGTCAGCCAACAGGTGGCAACAGGGCCTTGCTCAAGGGCCCATGAACGTGAAATTGTTCTGCTGAGGCTTGAACAGGTGGTCTTCCAATCACAGGCACAGAGGCTTAGGCTGGGGAGCCAATCACAGCCTCGAAAAGCAACATGTGGTACATACAAGGATGAAATCCACGACTTTGGCATTATTAGCATCATGCTCTAACCAGCTGAGCCAACCAGCCAATCGCTGCAAGATACTAATATCGAGATTACAGCGTTACAGCCTTAGAAAGCTTGACAAGGTTTGAGCTGCGGGGCAAGTCATCCACAGCGAGAGGCCAGGCTCCAGGAAACTGATTCAGCTGCCATTTGCATCCCATACAGAATCACCAATGCTCAATCGATCGAAACACTCATCACAAGCAATACAATGACAAATTGTCACCTGCAGTGTATAAGAGTCGGTGACACTCTGCAAACTTTGATCTGTTTCACATCCTATCACAGCTAGATCTCCTCATAAATGGGAATTATAAACAATTACAAAACCTAACGAGAAATAAACTCAAAAATGAATCTCTCATATATCTAGTCACAGAGAGACTTTGGCTTTTATCTACCTTCCACACACAAGCATCATAAGACATTGAAAGAAGAATAAAATACAAAACACAGTGCTTACTTTGGGGGACCATGGCTGCAAGCAGTTGGCATAGCAACGGACAAGGAAGGCCATTTCCTGAACCGAAGTTTATCCTTTCAAAGGAAGGACCGAGCCAACACAGATCAGGTGGTGTTTCTGAGCTCAGGTTGAACAGGAGACTCCTTAGGGGACCAATGGCAGTAGGAGTCGATTTAAAGTCCAAAAATTAAAAGCCAGTTATGATATGTCTATGAATTGCTGGTAAGATGCCAGAGAAAATACAAAGAGTCTAATTTATAAAATGATGGAATAATCAAAAAAGTTGCAAATGCCGGTTCCACTCAGCCCCAGACTGCAGACAGGAAATTCTCTGCTTTTCATCTGTTGGAGCCTGAGTGTGTGGCTTGCAGCCCAACCATTACCACTGCAGATATCACACATCCGGAATTCTCACATCTCAAAGGTACGTGTCGATCGCTCGCTCCGTGGACGTGTTCATCCCTGTGCCCCGCTTATCACCTGCAGACAGGTAGAGACCCTTCCGCACATGCTATCCCACAGCGAGAAAAGTCGTCTTCCGCCACGATCTGCAAATCCTTGGCATCCTTGGATTGTCCAATATTTAGTTCCCAGAATCAGAAGGGAAAAAGATGAAAAGGGTATTTTTCAGTTTCACCTATGCGAGCCTTTTCAGAGAGAGAGAGGGAGAGAGAGAGAGAGAGAGAGAGAGAAAGAAAACAGGAGAGATGAAAGGAGAACTAATGAGCCCAAGTCAGCAGTCCTATGCCTGTCCAACGGCAGCCCCAGTTCCCAGTACACTGCAGCTGCCTTGCTACAGCAGCAGTGGTTTGCCAGTCCATCTCCTGGGCCAGACCGCCAGCATCTGTTCCCTGCTCTGTGCACATCCCCGACTAGCAGTCGGCAGCTCTCCCCCAGGAGAACCGCCCATCGATTCGACACTCCGCCGCAAGATGGAACAACTGAGAAGGAGAGGAGAGGGAGGGGAGGGAGGGGAGTAGAAAAGGATGACATCACCTGTGCAGAGAGAGGGGATCGAGCGTCGGGGGAAACTGCATTAGACGGATTGGCTGTCTGGCAGAGAGCAGAGAGCGTCCTTATTGATCGAGAGGTACACAGGACTCCACACATTTGTGCTCCAACAAAAAATTAAATAAAAAGAAAATAAATAACAAAGTAAATTCATGAATCACCCACAGATGCGCATAACAAGCAGCCAGGGTTGCTGAAATCAAACAAAATGCATGTAAATATGCAAATTGCATTTCCTCCTGCAAAGGCTTCAGCCATAAAAAAGACCGTTTGAAGGCAGGGCTGTGTTTGCGAGATGAAAGTGCATTAATGTGTGAGGCTTTTTGTTCACGCTTAAATGGTAAGACAGAGCAAAATCAACGGCCATGACCTAAATATCAACGGCATCACAGAGAAGAAGCAACACTCTTAGTTAGAGAACTGGCAAGACCTATTTCAGCAGATGAAATGTGTGCCTTAAACCTTTAATCATCCACTGCACCAGTTCAGTAAAGGGAATAAAATTTTATTTTGCTCTCAGTTTCCCCTCAAGTAAAGATGACATCATCTTTTTTAGCAGCGGCCAATGAGAGGACGACACAGGATGCTGTTTGCTTAGAAGTGTGCTGGGTACAGTTATAAATATAATGGAGGCTGACAATTTACTCTAACTGCCCAAAAATAGTTATTCTTCTTTTTTTTTAAACTGCAGCTTCTCACAGAGGATACCTTTGACTTTCCTGAGGCAGAAGACACCTCTGAATGGCGCATTCGTGCTCATCTTTTATGTAAGGCGTAGGGTCTGGGAAACAGCACCCCACGCATCGCCTGCTGCAGTTCCCCCGCTGAGCCTCACGCCCACTGTCACACACAAAACTCTGTCTCGCTTCTCCCTCCTCCCCTTCACGCATTTCTCTACAAAAGAAAGACACCATCTTTCTAACGTTGGCCAGAGGTTTCCTCCCAGGAACACCTGCGCTTCCCAAACCGGTGCTTAAGGCTAGTAAGCAAAACGTGTGAGTGGACAGGACATAGATGGTGCATTCAGCAGTACATACTGTATGGTATACCTGCTATAAACAAAACCTATTATAAATGTACTGGCCTAATTTGGTTAAACTGTGGCATTATTAAGAGACATTATAAACCTCTCCTCAGGACCACACTGCTGTTGTAGGGGACGAAGTTGGTAACAGTCTATAGTAAATGAAAATATTTACATGTGGTGCATTTAAGTCACGAAACCCTGAAAATTAATTTCAAAGAGATATACCTAAGGATATTAAAATATATACACATATATATTAAAAATGTATATATATATTGCAGAAGCTGAAATGTGAGACTAACAGGCCCAAGAGAGGAGCTGCTGTTTTCACTCGGTTGCCAGACCAGTTGCTCAGCGGCAGCTCTGAAAAGGCAGCCTGATGACAGAGAGAGAGGGTTCCACGGCAGTAAGGGCAGAAAAAAAAGCGAGCCAGCCCCTGCATGTGTGTGTGTATGTGTGTGTGTGTGTGTGTGTGGAGGGGGGAGTCGGCAGGGGGAGTGGGGTTGCAGGGCCGTCGTCCTGGCGATGACGTAACCTCCTAAAATTAGCAGCAGTGGCTGGGGCAGAGACAGCACAGCCAGAACGAAAATATTTAGCTTCAGTATCCAGCCGTGACGCTTCCAGCAGACCAAACATCTTCATCGCTCCTTCAACTCAGCCTAATGTGACTGAGCACTAGGAAATATCAGCAGACGGCAAAACGAGTCCCCAGTTATTCCACTGCAAGCGGCAGCCCGATATTTTTCCCCATTTGTAATCTCTGTCTGGTAAGGCACAGACGCCACAGAAGTTTGTCAAATGCATGAGAAATTTTGCAGTACAAAAGAATTCAGATGATTCCATCCCTTTAGCAGCAGAACTGGGAGTAATGAAATATCCTCAAGATCTTAGTCAGCAGCGTGTAACCTGGGGACATTTATGCCTCTTATATTAGGATGCAGAGCAGGTTGACAGAAAGGACACCATGTGATAATCAAGGAAAGAGAGAGACTGCAGGAAACAGCCATCACATGAAGTCTGGGTTTTTAAGGTTTTCCCACCCAAGCCTTAAATGAATCATCGCTGTCTCTCTTGGCTCAAGGAATGAATTGCAAACACGCGCTGAACTCCATCAGCCTCACGTCTGATGGATGTGTGTCTGCATATCGACGTCTCCCAGTTAATATACAGGGAAAGTCGCAATGCTTACCTGTCTCCTGCTTAGAGAGCAAAGCATAAGGAAACCCGCAGGACAGATCCCACACAAATACTGTTTTCTCAGTATCTTGCAGCTAACAAAGAGACTGGGGGAATTATTCATATTACTTGTGTTGCTCTTATGGAAAGCACTGAAGGAGCAGAATAGTGCCGCGAAAGAGGGATATGAAAGACGAGAGTCTCCGTGATCTGCGATGTTAAAGTAGCGTGAATGATTTTAAAACTTTGTGTAATTCATAAATTTAGTCCCGGAAATGATTTTTTCTTAGACTTTCTTTGAATTGCACATAGGTGCTGAAACTGGCAAAGCCATATAAAACTTAAATATTTAATAGTTCTCGGCTTATTTCAGCATTTATTTACAAAATTCCACAGGACTTCCGGCACTTCCATTAGGAATTCCGGTTTACAGCAGACATTGTCGTGGCTGCTGCAGTTCCTAGTGACGATGTACAATTTCAGGAACACGGTCTACCTTCTTAAATATGGCCTGCTTAGCGCCAGTGCAGGGGGCCGCTAACATCGGCAGAATTAATGTGATGGATGCATGCGCGGATATTTAGACGTAACCTTTAACTCCAGTGACTCAAGAGAAGTATTTGCATCAAGATGTTTCTGCAGTGAGTAAACCCTGGATTAATAGGTTTTCTGCTATGACATGAGAAGGAATGCAAGCAAAATAGTCAGCAAAAACCCTCCATGGTTCATACACAATATATATGTTGATCTGAAATTGTCTTAATGGATGAATGATGATTACAATTTTTCCTAATCAAGATAGATGCATTAATTAACAATTAACATCATTACTGCATTACATTTATATAGTTAAAGTATATAAATAAGTTATAAGTAAGTTATATAAAGTTATAGTACTAAAATTATATTACTAATATTGCCTATACTGTGTAATGCATGCAGAAGAAGTAATAGTGCCACATTAATACTGGATTAGTAGTATACTGCTGCAGTACTGTAAGATACTGCCTTTCAGATTCCAGGGATGCCAGGCAGCCTCTCTAAAGTACACATCCTAGACAAGACCGCCTTCTCTGCACTCCCCCCAGGAAGAGATTTGCTTCTGAGCAGTGATGTCATCATTGTTCTTCAATCCAGATAACCCAAAATTCTCATTGACTTTCCCAGCCCGGTGCTGTACAGAGAATCAGCAATTACTGTTTACTGTGAAAAGGGTGCATGAACGTATTGCTCTATTACACCCTAACTGGGAATATCACCCTCGTCTTAGTGTATAATCAGTAACTGGGTGTCGTGTGGCAGCTTACAGGAAGTAAGTCTCTTCCAAATGCATAGTGCTCTTGAGTTTCACTGGGCCATATTTCTTTGATTTAGAGGCTCCTTCGGCATGTTTCTTGACTCTCTTTTAGCCTTCGGGGTTTCACTTTAAAGTCCTTTAGCTATTGGACGCTGTACGGTCCTGTCCCCTTGTCCTTTAGCTATTGGATGCTCTGTGGTCCTGTCCCCTTGTCCTTCAGCTATTGGACACTGTCTGGTCCTGTCCACTTGTCCTTTAGCTATTGGATGCTGTGGGGTCCTGTCCACTTGTCCTGCTTGCTGTCTATATCAAAGCAAAATCATTTATTTAGTTTATGCACAAAAACCAGTAGAATATGTACATTTTGCATTAAAAAGCTGGATGTTCATTTTTAATTAAGACAAATGTCATTTTAGATAAACTTTTAAGTTTATAAAAATATTAAAACTGTAATGTAAGTCGAGCAGGACCTCTGGATTCGGAACATCAGAAAAAAAGACATCATGTGGCTTGTGCTGGGTTAGGCATGTTGGTGCAGTGGTGCAGCTTCCCCCCACTGGAGTTACCACTTTGCTGGTGAGTGTGCACTGCGATGTGCCCACAGGCTCTGGAACCCCCATATCCTGGAATAGGATAAACACCCAGTTACCCAGTTCTCCTGTGCCCCTGCATGGTATATTTACTAAACCTTAACCACAGCATACTAACACTTACACATTTGACTGGACAATATACTTCACATGCTAGATTACACAGTGGTTAGACAATACATGACTTTTTCAAAAGGAAAACAAAACAGTAGACCTGCACTGGCCTGTGAGTTCACATGCACTCTGGGCTGACCGTAGGCATTCAGGCAGGGATACAGCGGCCGCCCAGGGAGGGGGGGACACACTGCAGGCTGATGTAGGGAAAAGGGCTGAGGAGCAGCGATCTGCTGAGGTCAAATAGGGAACATCTGCCCAACCGAGCCATAAGCACTAACAGAGTTCTGACTATTTGAGTACAACAGAGGCGACTTAAAAAAACTAGCATAATGTTTCAATTTCAGTATATTTTTGGACAATCTTAATTTGTTTATAAGCCTTGCATTTCCACCGTAAGAGAACCAAAGGCTGAAGCAATCCTCTCACGCTGTCAGCAGGAGCGATATGGTGCTGCAACATGTGATTGTACTCAGAACTGTCATTTTTAACACATTCAACACATTTTAACTGTCCAAAGAAGGTACAACTGGGGGGAGTAGGGAGTGCTTGGTGCGGATTCTAGGGGAATTGCTCTTGTCCAAGCTCGTTACAGATAGTGGTCATTGCCCCTTTAAGACATGGGAAACTGGGATTGTAATAAACTGGGTATAGAGATAGAGCGGCAGATATAGAGATAGAGTGGCAGATATAGAGATAGAGCTGCGGTTACAGAGATAGAGCGGTGGGTATAGAAGGTTGATGTTAGTATGAGTGGGTTTGCAGTCTATTCTAAAATTAACCAGTTTAGGAGAGTTTGTTTGGTTTCAAATGGATGCTCTTGTGAACTTCAAATATACTCCAGCTATGCATAAGCAAGGATGGTATTATAAATGGACATGAATAATGCGACCATCAAATGCATAAATAAACTGTAAAAATACAGCAAGTAGAAAAAGGAGAAACTGAGGAAGTTTATACTGCGGATGCATGAAGAGAGACCAGCTGAAAAACAGGTTAGGCAGAAGAGCCTAATCACCAAGCCTGTCAGAGACAGGTCATCTCTGGGCAGCAGCCAGATGAACCCGTCCGCCCGTCCACATCTGCTGTGATGTGGACAGACATCTGGAATAGGTGCATCCGGCAGAGAATGTGCCAACAGAACCACTGGGCACAACAGGCAGCAAAAATATGTGCCACCGGACACAACATGCAACCGAAATCTGTGCCTATTTCCGGGAGAAAGTAAGATATTTACCTGTTAAATGTGTGTTGACTGCCATGACATACTGCCTTATCTTTTCATGCTTATGCAAAGCAGAGTCGTTTATTGCAACAATGTGTGTGCTGTCTATGTCAATTTGCTAACAAACTCACAAAACAGAAAGCAGTGGAAGAATTACTAGTTTATGTTTACTTAATCCTAATCAGGGTCACGGGGGTCCAGGACTTAAGGGCACAAAGCAGGAAACAACCCAGGATGGGGCAGCAACCCATCACAGGGCAATCACACACACACACACACACACACACCTATGGACAATTTGGTAACTCCTATTAACCTCAGCATGTTTGTAAGCTGGGGGGGGGAGGTGGGCAGAGAACTTGGATTAAACCCCATGATGACACATGGAGAAGATGCAAACTCCACTGTGCCACTGTGCTGCCCCCTAGCTAAATATTATTTTTATTATTTTATTAAATATTATTTTGTATATTTTTTAATTATTTAATTATACACTATATGGACAAGTATTGGGACACGTGGCCATTACACCAACAGGAACTTTTATGACATCACATTCTAAGCCCACAGACATCAATATGGATCCCCCTTTGCATACCAAGACATTTTGGACAATTCTATGCTTCCAACTTTGTGGGAACAGTTTGGGGAAGGCGGCCCTTTGCTGTTCCAGCATGACTGTGCCTCAGTGCACAAAGCAAGGTCCATAAAGACATGGTTGGGTGAATTTGGTGTGGAAGAACTTGACTGGCCCACACAGAGCGCTGACCTCAACCCCATCGAACATCTTTGGGATGAACTAGAATGGAGATTGTGAGCCAGGCCTTCATGTCCAATATCAGTTACCTCAGCCTGACATCACAAATGTTCTGGATGAATGGGCAAAAAATCCCAGACACGCCCCAAAATCTTGTGGAAAACATTCCCAGACCAAACGTTCCCCACAATGTGATAAAAACCTGTTATTGTGACATAGTGGGGACCATTTTTCAGGTCCCCATAAAGATCTGTGAATGCAATCAAAAACCAAAAAATACCAAAAGTCTCGTATTTTGTTTGGTTACTTATGGTTAGGGTTAGGGCTGGATAGGGGTTAAGGTCATCATGTTGGGATTAGAGTTTTCACCATAGAAATGAATGAAAAGTCCCCACAAAGATATAATTACAAACCTGTGTGTGTGTATATATATATATTTATATTTATTTATGTATTCTGCCACTAGATGGCGCTATATGCTTAAGTTGCTTCATACTTCCTATTATAATAATATTCTCTTCCAAACTATGTTCTATAAAAAAAGAAAATAATACATTAAGATAACAGTAACTAAGAAAGCCTTACTTATGGTTACTGCTGGAAAACCTCCAAAGGAGAATTTCAAAGACACCCACACTGTTTATGGAGGGGTGGCTAAAATCAATGCAGATGCAGGTGACATGCAAGTCAGTAACTAGATTACATTTAGATGCCATGAAATCTTACCCATACAGGCCATAGCAAGCAGCAGGGCTGAACTGTGTCCAAGGAAGTCCACACCATAAGGTGGTCTACATTAGAGAAAGTCTTTAATCGCGGTGTTGACCGTTGGTGGCGTCACATGCTAGGCGAATGGTAACAGCAACAGTGAGATGTTGGACTGAAACCCACACAAGGTCACTTTCCAGGAGGTTCAGTCCAAGCTGTCCCCAGATTTCACTGTATATACTCTATAAACCTGTGTATAAGAGTGTGAGAAATTGTAAAAGCAGAATTTCTGCTGGAGACCTTCAGCCAGAGGAACACACAAAGCTTTTGAAGTTAGATGGATTGATTGCTTCACAAAGGTTGAAATTCTTGATACATTTGCATTCAGAACAGGAAAGAGATCATATGACAAGGGCACTATACGGATTATGCAATGAAGTGAATTTATGCTACCAAGCACACACATAAACACGGACACGCCCGTGTTGTGCTCAATGAGTCATCAAAAATTTTTAATTACCAGTTGGACTCCTATAACCTGTATTTACAATAAAACACTTAAAAAAACTGTTGTGGTCTCCAGCCTCTTGAATAAACCTAAGACAAATTTAGATAACATTGGAATTTCCCTGTTGTTTGTATGAGATGAAAAAGTGTCATTAGATAAAGAGGCACATGGTGTAACTGCACCTTCTCAGGAGGCAGGACTCAGCCCTAAGCAGCCTAAGCACCCTTGCAATCCCTCTTTTTACTCTGCTGAAATGACTGAGCTCTGGTCTAACAGCTAGAAGAGAGAGACGGACCTGACACCCACAGAGCCTCCTCATTTCCACGGCACCTTCTCAGCTGCTCTGCTTTTAAATCGAGAGCTTTTGATGACATCATCATGCACACAACTGTGCTGATGTCATCATCATGCAAATAACCACGTGTTAACGGGGAAAGGGAAACCTGGACTGAGCCCTCATTCTCTCATAGTGAACGCAGCTGGAAAAATCATCAGGACCCCTCTACCCTCCATTGAGGACACCACCCTCGAATGCTGCATCCGCAAGGCCTCCAGCATTGTGGAAGACCCCTCCCTCTCTGTCCCCCTCCCATCTGGCAGAAGGTACAGGAACATCTGAGCTCCTCTGCCAGGTCCTGCAACGGCTTCTTCCCCAAAGCTGTTAGGACCAGCCCCTGTTTACCAGCCCCTTTATAGATCTGGTTTTACCACCAGCTCTCACCACCTTATCCAACGGACACTGCACATCATTACACGTTTCCTACATCTGTGACACATCTGTTGTATTGGTACATCTGTTGTAATTTCTTTTTCTACTGTATCTGTTGCGTTGCGTGGCTAAACCTAGCTCAGACAGAGCTTCTATTTATTTGTCATTGTTAATGCCAGCCTAATGCAAAAGAGGAGACTGACCATCAATAATTATGTGTGTGCATTTGGCCTATTCATTTTTATTTCAGTCTGTCATTACTAGGATATTAATGTGTATAGAAAATTCTGCGCGCTGTGAGTGCACTTTAGCAATACACTGTGGCCACCTTTGGGCATACCTGCGCCACCCCCGCACCACCCCCACGCCACCCCTGGGACAGCCCAGTTATACATGACTAGACCCGCCTCTGGTTTCAGCATATAAACATTACTGCATGCGAGCAGCATGGTGGCTTTGGTTGGCACTTTAGCCTCAATCCCTGTAACCCTGAATTAGGAAAGTGGTTGCAGAGGATGTATGGATGCACAGTGCGCTGCATTCACTGGAGGATCTGTGACAGTGTGCTGTAGAGGAGACAAAAGACAAACAAACAAGAAAAGTCATTGTCTTTGGTTTCCTTGGCGTTGTGGGTTATCACGTTGGCCTCGTGGGTGAAAGTGCCCCAGTCAGCCACCTTGGGGGATGGGGTGTGCCTCAGTGGGTTAGGGCGCTGTGTCCGATGGGGTGTGCCTCGGTGGGTTAGGGCGCTGTCTCCGATGGGGTGTGCCTCGGTGTGTTAGGGCGCTGTCTCCGATGGGGTGTGCCTCGGTGGGTTAGGGCGCTGTCTCCGATGGGGTGTGCCTCGGTGGGTTAGGGGGCGCTGTGCCTGTGAGCGGAAAATCAGCAGCTCAAATCCCGCATATACATGGTCTTAATGCGTCGTGGGCGATCAGATCACAGGCAGACAGCTGAGACACATGCATCTATCATGCCTCTCCAAGGTGTCCAGCTGACCACTTGTGTTCATATCTCATTACTGCCCTGCACACAGTTACTGTAACATCCTTGTTTGGGATGCATCCAGGACACATTTGCATTTACACTACAAAAACTATGGGGTCAAATGCGTCCCAGACCACCTCGGCAAGTGGTTTGCGTGATCGGATCACAATGCGTCTTGTATTTTGCATTGTCCACTTGCGAATCGATTTCCCAAGATGCATTGTAAAAGCAAGTGTAAACAGGGCCAGCAGAGTGGTCGTTTGCGTCCTTAACCCCTAATCAGCCCAGGGACCTACAGACAGCAGAGTGGATCTCAAGGACAGGGGTCCCTCGACTTGGCACACAACCCCCTCCCCAGACATTCTGCCTTACATACCATTCATCCAACAGACCAACACACTAAAAGAGAGTTTCTTTTAAGTTTGGCTTTTGTATACCCTGTATATTGATTTACTCATGACTACTAGTCTCAGTATACAGATAGGTTATGTTTGTATGTGTCCTTATGCAATTTTAGTGTTTTGTGTGCCACCCTTATAACCATGTTCACCGAGTATCACCTATTTTACCCCTTTACACTTGAACACTTATATAAATATGAATAAATAAATAGGTATAGCTACCACTGCATATATGTTCTCATGGTTATACCAGATGCATATGGAAAATTAAATAGTATAAGCAGTGTGTCCTAACTTTCAGGGAGTCTTCTTTCTTGTCTCCCCCTTTTCTCCACATTCTTTCATGGTCCTTATCTGATCTTGGTGGTACATTAGCAAGCTTTCTGGTGTTCTACCATGCTATATTAAAAGAACTGAATTAAGGTGTACATTATCCATTCCGGAGAAGATCAATTGGGATAAGC
Source organism: Gnathonemus echidnorhynchus (assembly GCA_026776725.1). Taxonomy (NCBI): domain Eukaryota; kingdom Metazoa; phylum Chordata; class Actinopteri; order Osteoglossiformes; family Mormyridae; genus Gnathonemus; species Gnathonemus echidnorhynchus. The sequence goes on along the minus strand of JAODJU010000002.1, from coordinate 6,435,964 downwards.
CACACCAGCCAAAATATTTTGTTTCCAGATGTGCAACTTTAATTGGTATTACCACAAACTAACGACCACGACTATCTAAGGATAAGATGTGCTGTTGTTAATGTGAATATGTGATGTAATGTCTGCACAAAGTGTAACATCTGTTGAGGTGCAACCCAAAACACCTGAATTATATACTGATGTGAGTCAGTCACATACATAATATAAGTAATTGTTAATCAATTAATACAGATGGTATGAGGTATGAA
>JAODJU010000002.1:6424407-6435616 GCA_026776725.1 Gnathonemus echidnorhynchus | reverse complement strand
TGCAGCTCGCTGGACGAGCCTTCTAACCCAGGTTATAAGCCATATTGGTAATTAGTGAATCCCATTTAAGTCTCACATTAACAGACTTACGGGGATATCGCAATGAGTTTGGAGGAGCCGACCATTCGGCATAACAATTAGTTAATAATCAGCATTAAATAATAATTAATTAAAATGTAATTAATTTAAAAACATATTGGTGGAGATATAAAAATTTATTTGAGCTAATAATTCCTACACTAACTAGTTTGTCAGTGTAGTTTTGCTCTTATTGTAATATTTGTTACTTCCACCCTACATGAATATATATTTTGGCATGATACTGTAAATGAAGCGTCTAACTTGCAGGCCACTCACAGAGTTTTTCACTGCTACCCCAACCATTATAGCGTATGAAAAATCTAGGAATGTAGCTTTCGTGACACAAGTGGGCATTCTTATGTATTCATTGTATGTATGCTAAACGGCTAGATTATTGTCTTTGCATGTCATTGGCTGGGTACAGATTAATGCATAGGTCATCCTTTGGCTATACTCCAAGGCCCTGGCAAACTTCAGAAAAAAATGGAATGGTTAAACTTATTAAATCTGCCCTGCAGATGGATCCGCTGGCACCCTATATGCTGCTTAGTGGATTATTTACATAATGTCTTTATTTTATTCCTTAATTTCTCTTTTTGCTCAAAAACAGCTCAATTGAGCTGCTTGGGAAAAGGTCTCCTACCCATTAGGCACTAAGTTTTTTAAGTGTGAGACCCTGGAGTTTAGCTAAATCGACAACACCTGAGTGTCCATGCTGATGTCAGCCTAGGGCCCCCCCCGATAATGAACCTGGCCCTGGTCATTGGGGCCCGTAAAAAGCAGCATATGCATCCACCTCCCTCAATTTATTTTAAAAAGACAACAAACATGCACAATGACAATATTTCCAAGGATGGTTTGACACACATGCATTCACACCAAAAGGGGGAGCAATTTGACAAGAACAGTGCCGCAAAACATTAGCTGGTAACACAGACACTGATGTGAGCCTGGATGTTTCCGAGGTAAATAAACAAGTACCGAATTTTTAACAGCTAGAAGTTCTGCACGTTTTTTTTTCCTGTTATGGTAATTATACTTTTTCCTCCTTGTTCAAGCAGTTGTGTTGCCATTAACAATTCCATTTAACCATTATTGAATGCAAAGAATATTGCATGTATATAGAATATAATAGAAGTTATGGGGTTAACCTTCCTATGGTGTTCGGGTCGGCACTGACCCGTTTGTAAGTTTAAAATGCATAAAAGCACCACATAAATTTGTGTACTGTATCAGAACCCTTTATTTAAACAAAATAAATAAAAATTTTAAAAAATGAGGCAAGGCATGTCCAGACATATAAGGTAAGATAAGACCAATTCAGTTTATTTATATAATTCTCTTAAGGTTTATTTTACAATTATTTTTCTACTGAAAACGAGAGGTATGCTGTCAAAAAAAAGGTCCCGAAAGCCACACCAAAAATATTAAAACCAATCTTTTCATGGATAAAGAAGCTTAACAAGGAAACCAAGAGGTAAGAAACAAATTGGATGATAAATTATTGTACTGAGGGTATTTTACTGCTGATTTAATACACGGGTCGGCACTGACCCGTCAAACATAAGAGAAAACTAACACAGGCCAAAGGTTAATCACAAGCAGAGCCCTATTGATGACGTGCAGGATCCAGACTGCACCTTTGGAGAGTTCACACACTCTGCCAGTTCCATTTTTCTCTGCAACGCTCCCACACTCTGCTTTATCAAAAGCAGGATGTGGCGCTGAGGCACACTGAGCCACAAACCGCAGCAACATTGCGCCAGCAGATGTCTTGCAGAAACTGCTAAACATATTACCTGGTGGTCAGTTAAACTGCAAGACAAGTAGCCATTAACAAAGACCTGCAGCGCTCAATGATGAGAAAAATGAACAGCAGCTAAAATGCACATAATACAATACCTGCCACATAAAATAACTTTATGAAAGACTAAAGTTCACTAAGACAGAGTTGTACAATGTCAAATAAACCTGTACAGACTTGGAATGGAGACGACGTGATCTAGCAAAAAAGTTATAAAGTCCATATCACTCACACATATTTCAAATATAAATAATTACTGACACACAATGTGGACCTCAAGTCATGCAAGACGTCCTGTCAACAAAGCAGTGCAGACAGGCCGGACTTTTTCACATTTTTGCTGCGATGTTGCCTGTTGATGTTTTCAAGGATCTTGTTTCTCAAACAAGGACATTGTCACGCCCGGCTCCGTACGTTCCTCGTGTGTGCCACGCCCACCTCATTACCTCGTGTGATTCCCTGATTGTGATCACCTGTTGCTTGTTTAGTTTAACCTGTCTAGTGTATTTAGTCCTTGTCAGTCAGTCTTCCCCAGACTTGTCATTGATGTTGTGTGCTGTGTTGATCCCGTCTGCCCCGATTAAACCCCGTTTGCCCGCATTTCCTGGTTGACTCGCCTGCTTTTCCCGCTCGCCAGCTCGCGAATATAACAGACATAGTGTCAGCAATCTTTCTTGTAGGCCATAGGCTCTCGTTTGCATGCATGCCAAAGGTGTTACTGGAGGTCTTGCTAAGTAGTTATTAAAAATGGCTACATGTATGTAAATGTATTTCATTCATTCAAGCTTACAGTTAAAATGGATACAAGCACAACTGTAATTGCCAAACAAAACAACACAAGCAGAGAATCGGTGAGCAAATGACACTGTAAATAAAGGCCAGTGTTCAAAAAATGGAAGGAAATCTGCACAGAATTTGATGGAGAAATTAATATTTAATCTAACTGCAGCATATAGTGATTACAATTTTTTTGCAAAGTTTTTAAAAATATGTCTCATTCTGCAGACCATTTGCAAACTCCTTTCTCATGGTTCACTTCATAGTAAGCTGCCTGACCACATTGTAAGCAGTCTGATATAGTTGTCTGCCATCCCGGCTGAGTGCAGAATGCCTAACGTTACGTGAATCTTCATATCTGAAATACTCATCATCTCCATACATACAGTGTGCTTGCACAGGAGCAGAGAACTCAAACAATACACCATTTTCCATGAGCACTTATGCATAAGTATGGCACAGAGGAAGAAATGTGTTTCCTACAAATGAGTGGATTTCTGTGTTGCCCCAGATAAGCAACCTGCCTTAAAACAGCGATTAAAAATTAAGCCAGAATATGGCATTGAAGAGGGGCTTTCCAATGGATGTATTTTGTTTTGGGTGTCAAACAATAATATGTGTGAAAGTAAGATTGTAATATAACTGAACTCATGCCAATACTACTGTTTGTCCATGATAGTAAGACCTTCATGGCACAATTCTAGATAAATGGCCAGTGAAAACAGAAGTTTTTACAAATTCACAAACGATGAATACTGACTAGGCATAAACAGTGAATAGCCCACTAAAAGATGCCCCAATTACAAGCTCTCCTCATGTGAGGGGAAGGACAGGGAGTATCACTGCTTTGGCACAAATCCCATCGTGCAGTGACTCACTGGAGCTACCCTAAGGCCTGGGAGCTGCAGCTCTGGAGGGCAGCATTTTGCAGCTGAGGATTTCCCCTCTGCCTGCTCATTTGGCTCCTGAAGTAGTAAGACATGCTGCCGGCATGAAAGCAGAAAGGAACTCATAAGCTTAATTGGGGACTGCTGTGGCAGTGCGACACCAGTGACAGTTACCCTGCCACATTCTGCACCTAATCGTAGTATTGCCATTATCCTGGACAGGGACGTGGGGCAGCCAAGACACTATTCCTAGTAAAATAGCGATTCAGATTCAGAATACTTTTATCCTCCCCTACAAGGAGAGCAAGGTAGATGTGCCGGCTGCAGAGAATGGCACTCCATCGCAGAGTACACAAGAAACCATTCAGAAACACCACTTAACTGACCGGCGTGTCTTTAGACTGCGGGAGGAAATCCAAATGACACAATGCATATATTTACTTAGCAGATGTACAATGTACAAGCAAAGACCAGAGAACAGGGTCAGATAGTGTTCCTGGAGGACATGAGGTTAAGACATAATTACTCAACTGGCATATTGGATGGAAATTCAATGATCTTCTGCAATTGGGGAGAACATCCAATGTCCCATGCCATCACACGCGTCACAAGCATGGGGCATTGGAACTGCGGCTCCTGACAAAACCGAATTAGCCCCGAATGATTCACTTACCTCTTAGCGTGAGAACTTCAGATGGCTCGAGAACCTTGCAACACCCCTGGTTACTCTTATTGTTATGAAATTATATTCTATTCTTAGTGCCGTTCCACCTCATATTCTCAGAGGAGTATATGTAAAAATAATATATATAGTATATACACGAGTATATGTGTATAACCTTGCAATGAGTATATGCAAAAATAATATATATAGTATATACATGAGTACTGTATATGAGTATAAACTTGCAAAGAATATATGCAAAAATAATAGATATAGTATATACATGAATATATGAGTATAAACTTGCAATGAGTATAGGCAAAAATAATACAGTATATACATGAGCATATGAGTATATACTTGCAATGAGTATATGCAAAAATAATATATATATATATATTATATACATGAGTATATGAGTATAACCTTGCAATGAGTATAGGCAAAAATAATATATATATATTATATACATGAGTATATGAGTATAACCTTGCAATGAGTATAGGCAAAAATAATACAGTATATACATGAGTATATACTTGCAATGAGTATATGCAAAAATAATATATATAGTATATACATGAATATATGAGTATAAACTTGCAATGAGTATAGGCAAAAATAATATATACAGTATATACATAAATATATGAGTATGAACTTGCAATAAGTATATGCAAAAATAATGGTACTACAGCAATCTGGTTCAATATATATAGCACAAAAGAGAAGATACAAGTGGGATACAGGTAACGTACCAAACGTGCAAATATGATTTTATGTTATTTTTCACAGATTATTTCTTATTGATTTTAATTGTTAAACGTCTTTAAAAATACTTTTTGCGAAACGTTCATTAGTGGTCTGGGGCTTCAAATTATAGTACGTTGTTAAAATATCGGTACTTTTAAATCCTAAATGAACATCGATATTCCAAAAGACAATGCTTAAACCTTGATGGGAAACCCCTGTGCTTTCCCGGAACGAAAAACCCGTCGGAAAATACCATAGTTCCCTCAGCGCCACGCCTGCTACTGCGCAGAATCCAAAATGCACGAGGCGCGGGTCATAATAAACATTTCTATAAACCTAAACTATAATCTAAGAAGTACATTAAGAAAAGGTGAAATAGACATTTGTCGGCAACTACGGTAACTACTATACGCGTTGAATCGCTACAGATTCAGATAATATAGTCAATTTTAATTCGAGGTAAAGTTGATTAAATCCCGAAACATAAATATTATTGTACTCATTCCAAGTAAAATTTTATTTGTTTTTGATACTGTTCGTGCCTTTAAAGGTCGATTATATTAGTTTAGTGTAATCACTTTAATGGTTGTATCAAAGAGAGATCGCTACCGACTTAGCACTGACTTCAGAAAAGTGTCCTTATATGAAAGGGTCCATAGCGCCACGAATGGCTCCATATAAATATTACAGCATTTCCCGGAAAGGCGCCCTACAGCCTGTTCAGCGCCGTTTACAAAAAACCGCGACGCAGTTATGGATGACGGAGAGGATGGCCCGGGGCGCCAGCATTGTTGTGTGTACATAGTTCGATCTACAATATGACAGACTTATGAAATATATGGCGTTTAAATTAGTCTAGCCTGAGATTTATAATTTTATTTTAGTCATCTCAGTCGACAGTTAGCGTGCTTAATGTTATACTCTACAGGCTTCTTAAAGTACGTGTCATTATTAAATCAGGTACAGGAAAGCGTCGCGTTCTGGTTTGCACGTGCACGCGTACGCGATCGCTTTAGAGCCGCATACTTCTTCGTCGCTGTCATCCTCTGTAGACAATGTGCTGATTTCTCGGAAATCACACCGCCTCGCAGCATGTTTGCGAGCTGCCGCGCGAGCTGGACCCGCCCCACACTCGGCCGTCACGTGAGCGTGCGGGGAATCCCGCTCCCTTCTTTAAAACAGCTGCGCTTCCCACTAAACGTCAATTTTGCCGGAGCCAGCGGTGGCCGTGAGAGAAGTGCGCAGATAGAGCGGAATATTCAATTTCCAAAGGAAACCAGCCATATACGTCGTTGCACAGTAAGTTTATTTAGTGTTTCGAGAGTCGACATCCAACAAATAGGTCATCGCATGCTTTTAATGTTTAACATATATAGAGTGCATCATTTTATATAAATTATTTTTTTTCTATTACCTGTGTGCTATCCTGTCTTGTTTTTATTGAATCAAATGCAAGTCTTGTGTTTACTTTTTAAACTAATTTCTAAAACGTTAGAAATTGTGTTACTGCATTTAACCTTGTGCATATCAGTAACTGTACTTGATAATTGATTGCGTTGTAATTATGGCATTTTTAGTGCTCGATTAAATGTTTCCGGAGAGCTGTTTCATTGTTATTTTGCATTGCAATATACATACGTACAGACATTATTATTATAAATCAGTCAGTTTTGTGAACGACATATGTATTTGCATGTTAATTATTGTAAGTAATATCAGCGCTGTGAAATTCAATGCATTGTAGTGCATAAAGCTGTGAATAATGTAGCATCAGAAAGCAGCTACCAAGTATTGTCTTCTTAAGGCATGCCTCTTCCTGTTTGGCACATAATGAATGTTTGTCTTCATATGCACCACCCAGTTCCTGTGAATTACAAATAGGCAATAGATGCACAGAGGTTTTTGGACTGTACGGGTTGTAGTGGCCATGGGGGTCAGGCACATTAATTGTTTGGTCCCCACTAAGACTACCTAATATTTCAGGCTGTCTGCCATCTTTTGTTGTGCAGAAGCGTGTCATGATGAATGTTAACTGTGCTTCAGTATACCCTGAAGAAATGACTATGAAGCAGATGCTGTAATAATTAGAACGATCCCATCTTGTAATTTTTGCATCACCTTTTTACGTAGTAAATAAACGTTCTAATAATACTCTGCATGTCTCTCTCTCTGTCCCCCTTCCTGTATCTGTCAGTCATGCCTGTGGCACGCATGCGAATGAGGGCGTGGCTGGAAGATCGCCTTGAATCCCAAACTATCCCTGGATTAGTGTGGCTGGACAAGGTATAGTGCTTTTCAACCATTGCATTCCAATGTTTTTGCCTTGTTTTCTTGAGAAACTCAAATATAAGTATATTAGTTTTAACTTAAACCTTGGAGAGAATACTGAAGTGCCTGAAATTCTTGACTTTGCGATAATATCTAGGATAAGAAGATATTTTCCATTCCTTGGAAGCACGCAGCCCGCCATGGCTGGGAGATGGAAAAAGATGCCAGTCTTTTTAAACAGTGGGCGATTCATACAGGTAAGATCACGGAGACAATAGAGATGTTCTACAGTAATAAAACAAGCCACTGTTGAAAAACTTATACATGGTTTAAAAATTGTTATAAAGTATTAAGTATGTGTTTTTTTGTCTTGCTTTTTTTGTTTTAGGAAAATACAAGACAGGAATATCTCATCCGGATCCTAAAACGTGGAAAGCCAATTTCCGATGTGCAATGAATTCCCTGCCAGACATCGTAGAAGTCAAAGACCAAAGCATCAACAAAGGGTGTGCAGCTGTAAGGGTTTACAGAATGCTGCAAAATGATTCCAAGAAGAAAGGTAAGAGCCATTCAGATGCATTTGCTGCTTTATTACAAAACCGCAAATAAAAAGTGCTAAAATCAAATGAGGACACTGATGCACAATTTTCAAGATGGCGTCTTCCTTTCATCCTCAGAGAAGAAGGCACGCACTAGAGAAGCTAAGCAAAAGATGAAGAGAAAGGCAAGTATATTTACATTTTTTTTTAAAGCATTAACGATTAACAAATGATGGCATTCTATCTAAAACTTTGACTGGACTCACTTTTGTCTTGTTTTGGGGACCTGCTTTACAGGAGGAAGTTGAAAATGAGGAAGCCAGTTGTCACAGTGTGCAGAGTGAGGAGTGCGTGCCAATACCTGGAAGCGTTGAGCACTCTCCCCACTCAGGTACGACACGGCGGAATGCTCTGCCTGCTCTGCCTTAAGGCTCTTTCATTCCTGTGCCATCAGAATGAGCAACAGCGCCACCAGGCCTACACTCATGTTAAGGACCGGTTTTATTTTCCTCACACTGAACGGCATGTTAGGGCAGTTACTTGTTTGGACGGCATAATCGCGGCTGCCTGCTCTAAAGGCTCCCAGCAAATAAACTGAGATGCAGCCATATGGTTTAACAAATCTATTTTGTTTTTAGAAACGGACATTTCAAGCAGTCCGTATTCGACAGATGATGGATCAGTTGAAGATCCAGACAGTATGGATATCCAGCACCTCCTCCAAGTGTCACCAAGCCACTCCTCAGGTACCAGATGCATCATTTGTTGTAATGTTACTGTTCATAATATTCATGTGATAGAACTGATTTGATTCTGCTGAATTGTCATTAGTACAAATATGCAAAATATGAATATTGACATCTTCAGTCTAAGGGCACCAATTACAGTCAGTGCTACAGACTACTGTCTGTAGAATGTTTTAAACTTTCTAACCATTTTTTCTGCCTTTTGTTTTCCAGATTTTGATGATAAAGATTTTGATGATAAAGTAACAGCTGAGGTATGTTGTTATATTATGCTGTATTAATGTTTTTGCTTAGATCTGTTGCACATTCATGTGGGATCGTGAAAAGGTATCACAGAATATTCTATCTTCAGCTCTTTCAGATTACACAAGACTTGGAGCAGGACCCAGCGCAATGGCAGGACATCTTTCCGAACGGATTCGGGCTGCAGAGCAACATTGTGGATAGTACAGACCCATCAGACAGCTCTCTGGACACCTGGAGTAACAATTCAGGTAAACATGCATTAATTACCGTAAGGTTTAAGTCATTGGGAAGCGTGTATGTATGTGTGTTCATGTTCTGCAAAAAAAATTCATCATAATAATATGAGTATGTTGTTTTTTCCCATAAAAAGATGGTAGGGAACCAATATTATCAGTGTGTCAGCAAAGAGCATATAATAGTGTAGATATCCCATACAGAGTATGAATTTACACATAACAAGCACTCAGAATCTTATAATTACCAATGAAGTTCTGCAGTCTGCTTTGTGGCTGTTTCCAACCAAATATATTCTTTGTTATGTTTTTTTTTAGGACAAGAAATTGAGGTTCGATTTTATACTGAACTGAGGAGAACCTTAGCAGACAGTGAGGAAAGCCCCGGAATGGATCCTTGGTCCATTTCCAGCTTTCTCCAGCAGCTTGGTTGAATGCCCCCAGCCCCGTACACCCACCCACAACTTCACGAACTGTTAACGGGATCTCAGGCGAAGACTGTTTTACCATTGTGGATGCTAAAAAATCCGTCTTGTTCTGGTGAGGATCAATCATGAGGGACCATCTGAATTTCTGCAGTGCTGTTGCTGACAGCAGTCAGTCAGCCATCCAGGACTATCTACCGTCTCACCTGCTGGATATGCTCTTTTTAAAGTATGCACTTTACTGTGATATGTAGACTTATATGTGAAATACTCACGGACCTGCAAAATGTCTTGTCACCAGCTGTTATCCACCGTTTTGTTGACCATAAATGAAATTGCATCTCCGTGAATCTCTACAAAACAATGTTGCAGGATTTACTGAAAATCGGCTGATTTAGCCGATAAAGGTCAATTCTGCATCAGAGTTTCCATGCTAAACTGTACATTTGTAAATTTTGTAAAGATGTTTCATTTGCCATTTTCTTATTGTCGTTGATGAATATATTAATAAACGTGAATTTTGCCATATTGTCCCAAGTCCCAACCTTTTGAAAATTTGCGCCATTGCAGCGCTCGCATGCAATGCACATTTATATAACAGGAAGAAGGGGCGTGTCCTCATCCGGAGCCTCTGTGGTATTCAATCAAGGCGAATGATTCCCACTGTCCTGCTGGAAGGATGATTCAGCTTCATTGTTAATTACAGTACTGGCTCTGTAAAAGGAACTCATAGCGACCAATAAGACACTTTAAAAGCCTGGATAACCAATTTATAAAATAATCAAACTTAACCTGCTTTAAGATAAAGTGGCTTAGAATTAAAGTATTTTAAATTAATATTTGAAAGTAAAGCTAATGTATGATCAGTAGAAGAAAAGTAGAACTAAAAACAATATAACTGATAGAAAAGGAACTATTACACATTGGCATTACTTTAAAAAAAAGAAACGATCGTCGTGGGAAAGGGAAGTGACTGTTTATTAAATGAATAAGAGTGACAATAAAGCAACTTACTCATATGTGTCAGCACACTTGAAAAGACCCCTAGAAAGGTTAGAAAGATCTGTTTCACATCTGCATATCTTAGTTTATCTACAAAATGTGAATCATTTCTGCACCAGCAAAGCAGTTTTTAATGAGCTTTACAGTCAAGTGTTAAGACACAAAGGTACTTCCATAACCTTTGATCGAGTTTTTATGTTCACATCCATAATTTATTATTAGTCCTTTGGGTATGAGAATTATAACATGTCATACAAAGGAATTTCCTAACGATGCGCTTTCCTTCTTCCCCAAACCTAGTTTCATGTGTCAGTTGTAGGTTTACCACAAGCGTCTCATGATCAGTAACAAAAGGATGCAGCAGTATTTCTCAAAATCATGTGCAGAACTTGTTCATCTTGGCTCATTTCATGTGCCTGCCAGCCCTAGACAGCAGGTCATGTTCCGTAGCATTCAGATACTGAAAAAAAGGAGGCTGATTAGCAGGGGAAAAACTCTGGGGATTTGTGTTCAGCCTACAGTGTACTGAGGTCAGGGGCCTGTTTACGGCATACTGAGGTCAGGGGCCTGTCTACAGTGTACTGAGGTCAGGGGCGTTTCTATGGCATACTGAGGTCAAGGGCATGTCTACAGTGTACTGAGGTCAGGGGCCTGTCTATGGCATACTGAGGTCAAGGCCATGTCTACAGTGTACTGAGGTCAGGGGTGTTTCTATGGCATACTGAGGTCAAGGGCATGTCTACAGTGTACTGAGGTCAGGGGCCTGTCTATGGCATACTGAGGT
>JAODJU010000002.1:6403805-6418594 GCA_026776725.1 Gnathonemus echidnorhynchus | reverse complement strand
GGGGGGTACGAGCAGTGGTTTCTTAAGTTGGCACCTCCTCAGAAGATGGTGCATTAGGGCAACTGCCAATTCAGCACTGCCCAGGAACATGGTATAGCAGGAAGTGAAAATAGGAAGGTCTGATGGTTTGTTGGGGCTTAAGTCATGTGTCTATGCTTTGGTCTGTTGTAACACTCACTGATGGGACAAAGTGGAGAATCTGTTTCTCGGATCAGAGACTCTATTGGAATGACTGTGCAGTAATCCCCCAAAGACAGATTACCATGGCAACCACCTCACTATGACACTACATCATCTCTCATCCATCCTTCTGTCACTACTGCCTACAGAATGTGGCTTCGTGTAAGTCTGAAACCCAAGCCCGGGGTCACAAGCAGCAAAGCAGGTGGCGCCAGTTCCTCACAGGGCGTTCTGAGATTCAGACCTGGACACCTGCGGGGAAACGTCCAGAAAAACACAAAGCTGAGGGCAGGAATTAAAGCCCAAGGCTGACTCTGGAACATGGCTGCAGACCTATAGGTATGATCAGATCTCTATAGAGGGAAAACAATGGCTCTCTGGTAGCTCAGGATGTGGGTCCACAGCAACATGGAAGTCAAGAGGCAACCTGCTACCATAGAGCCTCAGACAGACCCCCTGGGATGGAGCGTCTTGCAAACACAAAAATGTAGATAATAATGATATCTGGTGAAAATGTGCACTTTTAAAGAGCAGGGAAGCTAATCACAGCTCACACCCTTGTCTTCACTAGATGTTTTACTATTAAAAGTCTTGCCTTCATAAATCTGGCCTTATTGAGTAGCATTCCTGCATTACAATACTCAGTACGTAAAATTAGAGCTTTGCATACCAAATACTTGTATCACCTGTATGACTGGACAATAAGTCACCATTCAGTCACACATGCACACCTACCAGCAGATTGGTAACTCCAGCATATATGACACTTTATTGATCCCTCTTGGGGGGGGGAATTCTCTTTTCCTACCCCATCTTGCTCTCCGTGACACACAGGCAGTTGAGAACAAGCTCGGCAGTAAGCATGGAGCTGAAGGTTAAGGGCCATGGCCAAGGGCCAAAAGGCATGTGACTATTCTGCCAAAGTCAGGCTTGATCTGGTGACCTTCCGACCACAGGTACAGAGACGCAGCCTGCTGGGCTGCACACTACCCTCCGTACAGACTGGTTGTTTTTAGAAGCACATTTTACTTACCTTGAAAACCCAAAAAGATCTTTGTTCCAAAATTAGATGTAGGTGTTTCTCTATTGTTTCACTGTATATGAAGAGGGGTTGCACTGCATTGTGGGTCTGTCGGCCATGGTTTATTATCCTTGTAAGAACTCATGTGAAAATACTTTGTAAAATGTAGGCAAATGTCAGGCACATTCAAAGTGGGATCATAATTTGCATGGTCACTGGTTTACAATAACATTCCATGTTGTTCTGAAGAAAAGCATGAAAAATGATGGTGGCTGTTTGTTGCAAAAAAATAGTCTTTAAATTATAAGGAGGAGATTCCTTAGAAGTACGGTGCCATGGTGCATAAATCTCTGCAGTAAACTGATGACTTACAGGAAGCCCAGGGAGGCTCCACACCTTGCAGAGGAATGCAGTGCGCCTGCAGTGTAGCATAAAGTTTACAGTATATACACAGAAAAAAGGGAAAACGTTGTAAATAAGGAGTATGACTAATAGCGGTTTGAAAAAGCTGGATGGCTACAAAATTCGACATTTTTGAAAGCCAGGCATCACTTGTAACAACAGTCTTACATAACTGCTATCAAGTGCAAGGTCATTGTATTACCACAACTAAGAATAACAACAGTGCTCGTTCCAGTGACAGACAGTTAGTCAAACTAGTGTCTGATTGTGTGTGAGTATTAGCGTGCTCTCTGTGTCGATTCACTGCTGCCCAGGCCAATTACTTTGTAAAGCAGATGGACACATATTAAAGATTCTTTGTTGCACTCCCTGGGTTTGTTGGCAGATAGCATACGTGTGGGTCACACTCTAATCTCTCCCTGTTTCTCAGCAGTCATGTGACATCGGCCTACTGGCCTGGAAGGAGGGGGGAGTGTCTTAGCTGCAGCAGTATGAATTAACTTCAGCTGTTGCACAATGCCCTACTTACAGAAAAGACAACTATTACAGTAAAGGAAGTTAAACATTACTGTGCAACATATCCCCTCAGAATTAAGGGGTAGAATCAGCACACAGATGGGCTATATGTGTACAAATCAGTTGTCAGAACCATCGAAGAACATTCATACATTGAATCAACACTAATATACTTATTCACAGTGTTTTACAGACTGGGCTGAGGCAATACAGTTCCTTATGTGAGACGTTATATCATTTTACTGTCTTATCAAAGGAGGAGAAGGGGAACAATGACTTGGAGGGTCACTTCAGGACAGCTCTGCAGGAAAGCACACCCCAAGTGCACTCAAAGGCTGAGATTGTTTTGCAATATTGCGAGCACTGTCACCATGAAAAAGCAATTGGTCTCATGCAATTTGTCAAGCTGTAGTAGGAAGAGAAGTAGCAGTGGGAAGAGTTTAGTAGAGCTGGTTTTACAGCTTCCTAGGCTATAATATTGCACGTCTGACGCTAGATGCCAAATTTCAAATCAAACCTTGCATTTATTATAAGTAACTGAGTTAGACGGCATGGATTTGTAATAGACCTGGACATGCTGCTGTCTGTCATTCCCAATGATGGCTCCCCACTTGTGATATTTGTGGACCTGAATAAACCATCTCTGTAAACCATGCCAGCGCTGGGCTTAGAGGAATGTCTTATGATGAGAGGTTAGCTGGGCTGAATATGTTCAGCCTCAAGCAAAGGAGACTAAGGGGGGACATGATCCAGGTATGTAAGATTTTAAAAGCTCTGGATGCTGTTCAGCCCAATAGTTACTTCAATATTAGTTCAAATGGCCACTCCACTCCTCGTGTCTCCTTCAGCTGTAACCTTTGCTCCCTCAACCCTTCCTGGTTCTCTACTTCTGTCTCCTCTGCCCTTCCTTCTCCTTACAAGTTCTGTTCACTCAGCGCTAATAAAATCTCTAATAAACTTTAATAACTTCATGCTTCAACACCCTCTGTACCCTCTCCTCCACACTCAGAGCCCTCTCCTCCACCCTCTGTACCCTCTCCTCCACACTCAGAGCCCTCTCCTCCACACTCAGAGCCCTCTTCTCCACCCTCTCTACCCTCTCCTCCACACTCAGAGCCCTCTCACTTCTGGCTCCCCAGGACTATCCCTGGGCAGTGGATAAATTGCCCTCTTGACTGTTGTGGATGCCCTGCAATATGCAAGAGCTGCATCTCTGTCATCTGTTCTTATCCTGCTAGGCCATTACGTAGTCTTTGACACAGTCAGCTACCCAATCCTCCTGCCCACCCTCTTGCAGATTAGCAAGACAGGGACTACTCAGAGATGGTTTGACCCTTACCTCTAAGGTAGATCATTCCAAGTATCTTGGGGTGCAGAAGTGTCTAAGTCTCATCAGATAACAACTGGTGTGCCCCAAGGCTCAATACTTGGTCCCCTCCTTTTCACCATGTACACTTCCATTCTAGATCTATCACATGGCTTCTCCCGCGTTTACTATGTTACCGACATCCAATTATATTTAACCTTCCCTCCTCAAGACAGTCTTTCACATGCGTCACTGACATCGCGGCTGTGATGCAGGATTGTCACCTTCAGCTAAACCTGTCAAAGACAGAGCTTCTTGTCACCCTTGATCATTTACCACAGCATTACTGTACACCTTTACCTACGTTAACATTACCTCCATCAAGATCTTCCAGCAACCTAGAGATAATAATAGACAACCAGTTATCTTTTGCTGACCACTTTGCACCAATTTTCCATAGATTCACTCTATATCACTGCATGATGAAGAACAATCCTTATTTGTCAGACTGTGCAGCACCGCTACTACTCTTACTACAATATTACTGCAACTCTTCACTGGCAGTGTTTGTGCTATTAATCCACTGCAGACAGTTGACCAAAATGCTGACGTGTTATGCCCCTTGTTTCTCTTCATTGGCTCCCTATATACACTCCCATCAAGTTCAAGTCCATAGAGCCATTAATGGAATGATATGCACCTTTGCTGAGACACTTATAGAGACCTATACCCTGTCTTGCTCTCTTTGTGCTTGAGTCAGAGGAACCTGGTCCTCATGGTAGTTTCATTTGAATACCTTTTCAATTCTGGCAAGGTTTTGTAATGTATTGTTGGATGTTTTTCTTGGAGGTTTCTCATTGGACGCTCCATGTAGCTGCGCTTAGACATATAATGTAAATGTGCACGACAGGAGCGCAGATTATGTGACTTGTGATGTGTGTTTTTCCATTTGCTTTTTTTCTTTTTCTGTGTCCTACCCTGTAATTTTCCTTGTTTCTCTAAGCCGCCAGATAAGCATCTCCAGATTGTCCATCCTTTTGTTTTTAAAACTTTCTAATGAAACTAAAACATGTTTTTCTAGAAAACCATGCTGAGATTCACTTTTCATGCCACTTTTCATTTGAAAAGTCCCAACTTGGGGTTTACAGCATAATATCCCAGTTACCTCTGAGATTTAAGACATAATCTTAATTAGAATGACAATAATAATAATAATAATAATAATAATAATGACTTCCAGCTTACATTAGCCCAGCTAACTGAGAGACCTTGCTTCGTGAAACATCTCTCTGGAAAGGTGGAAACAGATTACAGACGGAAGGTTCCCGTTTGCGTATATGGATGATGTAACCAAAGCATAATGCTGCCCCCTTGTGGCGAAGTGCATTCTAACAGTGTAGGCCTACAGGTAGTATCCATCAAAATCTTACCCAGTGTAGAACACAACATGTGGTTTGTCGAAAAGCAATAAATCCTGCATAAATTAACTAAATCACTCTGGATTAAACTGCATTATAAATTGTAAGACTAATATAAAAAAATCACCAGGAGAAGAACAACAAAGATACCAGGGAGAAGTTTAACTAAACTGAGAAACTATAACGCATAACAATAAAAATGACGCAGCGACTGTCTCTCTGTAAGGTTGCCGTCTTGCTATTGATATTGATGTTACTTGATATTACTAATGTCTGAAGTCTATCGTAAGACTAACAGTGAATACTATAGTCACCTGACGCCATGTGGTTTTACTGTTAAAAACAAAAGTGAAAGTAACAATTTCAAACAGAAAAATATAAGATTAAAACCTTTAGTAACTAAAACTTTTGTCACAGCTTTTTAAATGTCGAACAATGACGCCCCCAAAAACGAATAGTATAATTTACAACGGTGATTAGAATTCATCAACTTCACAGTCTCCATCTTTCCATGTTTTTGCTTAGGTCTTAGGAATTATCACACATACAGTGCAAAATTATTATTTATTACACTGTACAATTATCATTTATTACACAATACAGTGCAAAATTATTTCAATAAATAAATGACTTTCTTTGAATTGTACAGTAATTTTGTTTCTACTCACCATTAAATATTCCAGCCCGCTATATCCAGCTTTGCTGAGCTCACTTTTACGGCTGAACGTAAAGAGCAAACGGACCGCGATCTCGCTCTGCTTTTACTTTCATTTTTACTTCCTATGTCATGGGAAAATGTCTTCCTGGAGGCTTAATGTACCGTATTTGTGAAATTATACTAAAATTACTTTCAGATACTTGGGAAAAATTTTCCCATGTAATATTACACTGGATCTATCTTTCAGATATTATGTTGCTTTGTGGGAATCTTCTTTATATGATGTTGCTCTTGGGGAACCTTCTTTAAATGGATTGCATTTATATAGCACTTTTCTACTCCTATGAGCACTCAAAGCACTTTACAATACATGCTTCACATCTATACACCAGTGGTGAAGGCTGCCATGCAAGGTGCCAACCTGCTCACTAGGAGCAATTTGGGGTTCAGTGTCTTGCTCAAGGACACTTTGACGTGGTCAGGAGGAACCAGGGCTTGAACCACAACAGCAGTACCCCCTGTGCCACCATTACCTTTAAGCAGGTCGTTGCCAGGATACCCACAACACACCAACTGAAATCATGGTTTGACTCTGCTTCTGATATTTTTCAGCAGCAGATTCCACCACGTGTTACAAAATCTTACAAACAAAACATCTCTGCGGTGCAGCTGTGGTTTCTGTTCTTTGTTTTAAGTAGTATAATGCTTTACTGGCCATTTGCACAAGTACAGGTACATTGGAACGCATCTCTTCGCCAATCCCATCTTACTCTTCATAGCCTGACAATCACAGCGCAGGGTCAGCTAATTTGCGGTACCCTGACATGACACAGAGACATGCAAAATCTGATAGAAGTTAGTGATTATAGTGTAGCAATGTAAATATACCTTCTGGGGTTATGGAATATTATTTAGCACTTCAGTGTGACGAAAAACAAGTATGAATTAGCACCTTGTGTTGGCTTAGAAGTTTTTGTATCTGTTATGTTAGCCTTTGATGTATGAATATGTACTTAGTGCTGCGGCTTATCACTATGTTGAAGGACATATATATTATCAACCCTCTAGCCAGACAATGTGCAACAAGCTGAAGTTGCCAAGACTTGCTACTGAAGGAAGGGATTCGCCTGAGTTCACCAAAAGTTCACGGCCGAGGGATCTGAATTATGTTCAGCTGAGGGACCAAATAGTAAAAGAAATGATTGACAAACATCACCTAGGGGTGTGTGGATCAAGGGAGAAAACAACGATGGTGAATGGTTGAAGGAATGATGATGCTTAAGTGATGAGATATTGTTAAACGATAAGAAAATGTATAAAAATTACTGAAAAACAGTATTGGACACACTCCTGCAAGGTGTTCAGCCTTGGTTGTAATCTCGTTACAATAAAGACGGAATCTGAAGATCTACACAGGCAGGTCCTGGCTCCTGATTGGCAGGGAAAGAAAAACCCACAACAGGATCAGCTGGATTAAGAGAAGGACACGACCTCCTACAAAAAAACAGGCTGAAAGAAGGCTCCTCTTGGGCAGGAGTCTGAGGATTAGCGAAGATGCTAAATACGCCGGTGTTCTGTTGAGTTGAACTACTTTGTCGAGTTACTTTGTGCTAACCGATACCCCTAACCCTAACACTTACCCCAAAAAACTCCTAAAACCCTTACTCTAACCCCAACCCCTAAAACCTAACCCTAATCCCAAGACGGTGGAATGCGCAGAAAGGCTCGATATCACGTCTCGATACGTAGCTGAACTCGGCAGAACACCGAAAGCTCAGCTGGAGCACACAGGAAGCAGTTCAGATGTGGGCTCCAATTAAGGCTGGACATATTTAAGGACAGTCTGTAGTAGCCGACATCAGTGGAGATCCTGAGAAAGGAGAAACCAGACAGACTGCAAGAGCTGGAATGTTTCTTAAATTTTTAATCAGTATTTTTCTAATTGTTGGAACAATCATTGAAAAAAGCTATGTTTAGATTACGGTTATAGTATTAACGGGATGATAAGATCAATTATCTAAAGCTAAGATAGCTGGTCTGATTGTTTCAATAGTATTTAGATAAAGCTTACTTCTGTAGCTAATGGCAACCTGCCAGCTAAAATTCAGGCACCAAACGGTGA
Source organism: Gnathonemus echidnorhynchus (assembly GCA_026776725.1). NCBI lineage: Eukaryota > Metazoa > Chordata > Actinopteri > Osteoglossiformes > Mormyridae > Gnathonemus > Gnathonemus echidnorhynchus. Next base: position 6,410,971 of record JAODJU010000002.1, on the reverse strand, counting down.
TGATGATGATGATGATGGTATGAGGTGGTGAAAACAAGATTTTACCCGAAGAGGGAACAGGACAAGCTCTGTGCTGCAATGGAAACGATTAAATAAACGTTTAATTCTACCATAACAAATTAATGTATTTACTTATTTTACAACAACAGATGGCGCCAGTTGTCTGTCTGGCTGCCCAATTCTTAACTTTACTAATTTTCATATACTGTATACAATGCAAACTGTATCCCAGACTGGCTGACTTGAAATTAATTGAGGACAGATTTAATGCTAGTAATATATTTTGTGAGTGCTGCAGACTGCAATGCCTGAGAGCTGTCCTGAAACAAACAATCCAACCGGGAAAAACTGAGGTAGTGAAAGGCCCGTTCCAGGTTCCACTGCAAGAAGGCACAGAAAGGCAAAACTGCTCTGAACACTGATAGCATTAATCCTCATAGTATAGATCTTCACTTGGGTAACACTTTAGCATAAGATACAGTTGGGTTGGATGGATGGATACATTCAGATAATGCTTATGAATAATAATTATTCATATGGTATATATGTTATAAAACAATCTCAAGGCAACATTACATGCATTTCTATACTGCTAACTACACATATGTACTTCACAATGGGTAATTCTACATAGTTGCAATGTGCGTTGATGGTCATTTAACCACTGGCAGTTGGTAGTAGGACAGTTCATGACAAAGCATGATACACGTCACATTGAATTTTCTACTACATTTTGATCCCCTGCAGCCAGCAGCCCAATGTCAATGGCCAGAAGGTTTGCTCGTCTCTCAGAACATATTGTGCCAACACAGTCTCACCTCGGTGACAATGGGAGAGTGAAAGGTCTGACTGTCGTCTGTCCAGTCATCAGCGCACTGCTCCAGCTAGAGATCAGTCACGTTGACATCCACTCCAGGCGTGTAGCTGAGGTTGTGGATCACACCCAACCTGCATCTGCTTCACCTACTCTGCTCCATCTTCCCATTAATTGTCTTCACGGGGATGATGGCACCACTCCTGGCTGATACTGGAGGTGTCTGCAATCTTGTGGTGCTGCAGAAGCACGGAACCCATAAACACCATGCAGAGGCTGCTATACCCCATGGAAATGTAGATGATATTGAGCAGGAAGAAGGTGGTCCACATACAAGCCTTCCATTGGCCCAGAAATGCAGTTAATTTATCATATCTCATTTTTATAAAGATCTTGTAGAAAGAGGCACTTCTTGGAAAGTTTCTTGGAGCTAAAAGACTGTTTTTTTTACCTTAAGGCCAGACCCAAGGTCTTGGTGAAGACAAATGACCACACTGGTATATGCTGTGGCTCTTTTGACATCACCATTCCCAACTAAATTACAGCTCCTTTTAAAATGTTATGCCGTTTAGCTCAAACAAGCAAATTCTGACATTGTGGTAAAAGGAGTTAATATGTACAGCTAAAGGGATCACGTGTACCACTGATTAAGTTTCTAAACAAAAGTTAATTTGCCACTTAATACAGTGAACAGTTTAACATGCCGTCAAAATCATTGCCTGTTTGATTCTGCACCTTTTTGTTCCCGTTGAGCATTCTCTTTCCGGCAGAGAGACCAAAACGTCACATAGACATACGCTTTGAATGGTGTCAGGAGGTATTTTTTTTCATTTTGTGAAACACAAAGAGGTGGAATATTGTGAAAATGTAAGCATTCATGTGAAAATCAGCACTCATGTGACCCGCTATCATCAAAGATACCTGCCAGTCTGAAAAACTGGAAAAGAGTTTGATTGATTGCAATCTGTAGCGATATAAATTGAAACATTTGTTTGTGAGATTTTGTGCAAAAAATACATTAATATAAAATAAATAAATTTACTTAGGAAAATAAATTTTAAATAAATTTCAAAATAAGTTTCATCGACCTGAATGCTGAGTCACCTACACAAGAATTAGAAAAACAGCAAGCAATAGTACAAGAAATTACAGGACTATTGCTGTTTCATATAACAGCAGCTAGCGCAAAGTAACTAAGGAACACAACATTAAGTCTGCTGTGATGCTGCTAATTGGTAGCATGCAGTACATGCATATTGTTAATACCCATGTTTCAGTTACTAAAATGGTACAACTAAGGACTCAGAATGTGTTTTAATGAAACATAGAAAGTAAAGGTAACAGAATAACCTTTGATGTAAGGCAGCGTCCCAAGGACCACCTGGGTGTTTAAAGACACGGTCTGCTGAGCCTTCTATCAGATCCTCATGCTGATGTTCTGAGCTGCATTCTGAGTCATGTCTCATCAGTAACATGCTAAGCAGGGTAACCTTTAAAGGTGCCCAACGTGTCTTTATTGGGGAACCTTTCTGTAACCTGAGCTGCTGCCGCTGCTTGTGGGACTGAGTCTCCAGCAAAACCCAGGTTTAAATGACATGTCAGCAGCACGGAGGACTTAAATGATTTATGCCTGGTTACAAAACTGAAATTGCACCATACTGAAATATTGCCTCAGCACATGTGCATGTTGAGTAAAGGAATCCTTCTCTAATCAAATACCACACAGTCTGATCGGAAGAAAAATATACAACATTTTTATTGTTCCTTTACAAGAACAGTTGCCAGTTTTAAATGTCTGAAAGCTGTTTGGCAGATTAATCTGTAAGGACATAAATCAAAACATTTGTTCCTTTGTTTTTGAGACTTTTGGGCAAAAATCTAATTTATTTCATTTTTGAACTTTGGAGTAATTGCATAAAATATAAATTAATTTCAAAGCAGAGACTCCAGGGCAATAATATCTCCCAAAAGTACTTTTACAAGAGCTGAGAATGCTGAGTCATTTGTACAGAATGCTGAGTCATTTGTACATAGGGTGACCCCCCAATCCACGTCAGGAGGGACACTATGCACTACTTCAGGTTTTACAAGCTACTTCAAACCTGAAGTGTTCCCATGCTCAGCCAAGTTGTTTGTTTGTTTGGTACTTTTACTGGTTTGTTTCCTTGATTGAAAGACTCTGCTTCACATTAACATTAGTGACCAATCAGCACACAGCAAGAACGCAGTGCTTAAGTAAAGGTCCTTTTAACTGAAATGGTTGAAATGGCAGTTTACAAATCCTGTCGTAGCTCATGGGGTCCCTCCTGACATGGATTAGGTGGGCATCCTATTTACACAACAATTAAAAAAAGCAACAGTGTAAAAAATCACAGGACTATTGCTGAAGCAGTATCACTTAGTGGTGGCGCATGAAAGGACAGCTACAGACTCATATCAGGTGAACCTGATTACACTGAAACAAGTCACACAAAGTTGGGTTTTTAAAGATTTTTTTAGGAGAGGTGGGGAGAGTGTATGAGGGTAGAGATTGTAGAGGTTGGGGGGTATATTATTATATACTATAATAATATATATTATTTGCATGTAATGATCACATAGCCAAGGCTACATTACAGAATTGTTATATTCTGTACTTTTATTGTAATAGATACATTATAAATACCTATGTTTAGCCATAAATATGGAAACTGCAATTACTGTAAATAACCACCTAGCTATAATATTAACTACAGTATATTTCAATGAGAATTTAATGGTTATTCTGTCACTCATTTCTGTGGAGAACAGATTGTTAATCTGTGTTAGAAATGTATGTATGACTGACCGTAAATACACACAAATCTCTGAATAAATGGAAAATTCTGCAGTAGTGATATAGGTGATGCTATATTAACATTTTAAGGAAACATTTGCAAATCAAAAGGATTTGCAAACATCAGGTTTAATGCACATGTCTGCAGCACTGAAGAGTGAAATGATTTATGCCTGGTTACAAAACTGAAATTGCACCATACCAAAATATTGCTTCAGCACATGTGCATGTTGAGTAAAGGAATCCTTCTCTAATCAGATACCACACGGTCCGATCGGAAGAAAAATATACTCGATTTTAATTGCTCCTTTACAAGAACAGCTGCCAGGTTTGTCTGAAAGCTGTTTGGCAGATTAATCTGTAAGGACAGAAATCGAAACATTTGTTCCCTTGTTTTTGAGACTTTTGGGAAAAAAATCTAATTTATTTAATTTTTGACCTTTGGAGTAATTGCATAAAATATAAAAAAAAATCAATTGCAGAGACCCCAGGGCAATAATATCTCACAAAAGTACTTTTGCAAGAGCTACTGCAGAATGCAAAGTCATTTACACAACAATTTTAAAAAAGAAAAAGCAACAGTGTAAGAAATTATAGGACTATTGCTGTTTCATAAAACAGCAGCTAGAGCAAAGTAACTAAGAAACACAACAGTAAGTCTGCTGTGATGCTCCTAATTGGTAGCATGCAGTATGTGCATTTTATTAATACCCATGTTTCAGTTACTACAATGATACAACTGAGGACTCAGAATTTTTCCAGAATGTGTTTTAATGCAACAAAAAAATAATGGTGACAGAACCTTTTCCTTCAAAGTAGCGACCCAGATTTCCCCAATGTAATGTTTACATGAAGAGGAGCAATGTAATTTAAACATTTAAATGAATATATCATAAAACAATGAAAGACAGAATAAGACCAAAGTATTACTAAGAACCTCATACCCTTATGGCTGTCTGTGGAAACTCTTCATGGAAACTGTTACATGTGTAACCAATCAAAAACCATGCCAGTAATAATGCAGGTGAGAGATTATGATGTGAAACTTCTACTAAATCCTTCCGTTACGACCATCCATTCATGTCACAATCTTAATTTTTCGTACATACCATGTAGGAAATTCATAAACTAAGGCACATATTTTAACAAACACTGACTCAAACCAGCTACACTTTGGCGTTGGGGTAGACCGCGACAACGTCGTACCCCTCGGGGGGCTGGACGCGGGCCTTGGCGTGGGTCTCACAGTACAGACTCTCCTCGATGATAAAGTAGCCCTTCTTCTTCAGGTTCATTCCACAGTCGTCACACAGGAAGCACTCGGGGTGGTACAGCTTGTCTCTGGCTTTTACGATCATGCCGCTGTGTGTCACGACAGACCAAGAAGCTACATTAGCGTGCTTAACTTCATATGCAACATTTCCTGTAGTTTACTTACATTACTGTTCACATGCACTAACGCTATGACTCCACTCTACTCACACGATATTCTTTGCACAGCGGGAACACTGAGGCAGTAGCTGCACACTGGGTTTGGGGCTAAGGTGGGGCGCCGGCGACCTGACAGAGGACTTCTTGCCCCCAGCCAGCTGCTCTCTTGGCAAACGACCTGCAGTAATGGCCAACACAGTGGGCTAGCTGAGTTTTCACGTCTGGCTTTAAAGGTATTTAGCATATTGGTCAAAGAATGAAAAAAATATATATTGGTAACACTTTACTCGACGAGGCACAAATAACAGTATTATGCTATTACTTATGTATTAATTAACCATAAACTAAGTCTTAGTTACATACTGATCCCATGTTAATACATCATTAATGAATCGTGATGCATGTTTTATCTCAAGCAGTTACTATATTTGTTACTATATCTGTTAATTCTGTAAACCTTTGTGAATCACTGAAGGAACTAGTGAAGGAACAAGTCATGAATAACACAAGTGAAATACTGATCTCATGCTTGTTCATCATTAATGAATCGTGCAACATCTTTGATCTCAATTGTCGACTATATTTGTTGATGATTTGTACTTCAGTAGTAACTATTTGTACTGTGTCAAGTGTTACCAAAATATCAGTAGCTTTCTCATATACTACATAGAGATTTCTCCACTTTGAAGTGCAATATTTTGCTTGCAGTTCATTAAATTTTAATTAAATCTGTGTGCAGCCCATTCAATCTGTTTTAAAAGGGCACTAGTGAAAATTAGGAAAGAATTTTGAAAGTGACTATTTTTTTAGTTCATAAATTGTAAAGGAAGGAGAGCATTTTTAATGAAAACTGACTTTAATAGGGTGCTAAACATTTGAGGTGAGACTGCGAGGCTACAGACCTCCCTCTTCTGCTTCGAGCATGCCCTGGAGGTAGAGAAATGAGCCAGACTGTTTTGGCGCCATCGGCGGCTCTTCAGGCTCCTGCAGCATTTTAAAGACGTCTGACTCGCCATTGAACGTGCCATCGCTGCCGGGAGTGGAACACCCATCATTGTTAAGTGATTGCACTTATCAGAAGTTTGTTTTTCGCATTCAATCTGGGCACTTTCTGCAGAGGTTATTAGCTGGGTGTGTATTTCAGTTCATGTTCCGCTTTCTGCTCTGGGAACGTTGTTTGCATTGTTCATAAACCACCTGTAGCTCACCTCTGGGAGCTGAGGCTGAGGTCGGCCATTTGCTTTGGTAAACCAATGCTTCCGTGTGAGTACAGCCCCGCAGGACTATTGCAATGGGGGAGCAACCTGGAGTTTCTGCTGCAGAGAGTCACATCTGGGCCGTTCTGGGCCACTTTTCCATGGCACCCACTTCCAATAGGCCTGAAATTCTGGAAAAGAACAGAGACCAACATTAGAAAACAGTCTGACTACATACTAAATGCCCCGGTGACCTAAATGTGCTAAGAGCATCCAACATATGAGAGTCTGGCTCAGCAGGCTGTGCCTGTGATCAGCAGGTCGCTGGTTTGAGCCCCAGCCTCCGCAGAATAGTCACACGTCCGTGGGTCCTTGAGCAAGACCCTTAACCCCCAGCTCCATGGGCGCCGCTGCAGGTGGCTGCCCTTCACTGCCAAGCTTACTCTCACCTACATGCATGTCTGTATGTCATGGAGAGCAAAATGGAGAAGCCAAAGAGAATGTCCCCATGGGGATCAACAAAGTGTCAGTATGTATTTATTATATATTAATTATTTGTAACCACAGGCTTATGTCTGGAAAATACTTTTGCGATGGTATACATTTCTCAGAGTAAAGGGATTTTGCTTCAGCCTTTACATTTGCTGTAAGGAATAGGCTTGTTCTCAGCCTGAATTTGTAGGAACAGTGTAATCTACTATATAAACATTAGCGAGGGCTCTTGATGGCAAATTCGCCTGAGGCTAGGAGTGCATGGGATGTTGCGTGGGATGTTGCGGGGGATGTGTCTGTAAGTGTAAAAGTCCCGGCGCCTTGCTCCGGCTCGCCCTGCCGAGCTTTTAAATGGGATGAGTCATTACTTGGAGATGAGACACTGTCACTCACCCTCCCCACCCCCCCCCCCCCCCCC